>OU026148.1:2199536-2551605 GCA_907269125.1 Eristalis pertinax | reverse complement strand
GTGGCAGTTGGAAGATGAGCCATTAAAGGGCTCAGATATCCTTACTATACACTGTCAATTTTTTCAGGTGAAAAATTCGATGTCGTCGGATCCACTCCAGTCTTTGGATTTCGATAATACACATCTGTACACATATCCACAGGTGTACACAGGTCGTAGGTACGCCTAGTTCGGCCGCTGTGGCAGTTGGAAGATGAGCCATTAAAGGGCTCAGATATCCTTACTATACACTGTCAATTTTTTCAGGTGAAAAATTCGATGTCGTCGGATCCACTCCAGTCTTTAACCACAGGTGTACACAGGTCGTAGGTACGCCTAGTTCGGCCGCTGTGGCAGTTGGAAGATGAGCCATTAAAGGGCTCAGATATCCTTACTATACACTGTCAATTTTTTCAGGTGAAAAATTCGATGTCGTCGGATCCACTCCAGTCTTTGGATTTCGATAATACACATCTAAACACATAACCACAGGTGTATTATCGAAATCCAAAGACTGGAGTGGATCCGACGACATCGAATTTTTCACCTGAAAAAATTGACAGTGTATAGTAAGGATATCTGAGCCCTTTAATGGCTCATCTTCCAACTGCCACAGCGGCCGAACTAGGCGTACCTACGACCTGTGTACACCTGTGGTTATGTGTTTAGATGTGTATTATCGAAATCCAAAGACTGGAGTGGATCCGACGACATCGAATTTTTCACCTGAAAAAATTGACAGTGTATAGTAAGGATATCTGAGCCCTTTAATGGCTCATCTTCCAACTGCCACAGCGGCCGAACTAGGCGTACCTACGACCTGTGTACACCTGTGGTTATGTGTTTAGATGTGTATTATCGAAATCCAAAGACTGGAGTGGATCCGACGACATCGAATTTTTCACCTGAAAAAAGTGACAGTGTATAGTAAGGATATCTGAGCCCTTTAATGGCTCATCTTCCAACTGCCACAGCGGCCGAACTAGGCGTACCTACGACCTGTGTACACCTGTGGTTATGTGTTTAGATGTGTATTATCGAAATCTAAAGACTGGAGTGGATCCGACGACATCGAATTTTTCACCTGAAAAAATTGACAGTGTATAGTAAGGATATCTGAGCCCTTTAATGGCTCATCTTCCAACTGCCACAGCGGCCGAACTAGGCGTACCTACGACCTGTGTACACCTGTGGTTATGTGTTTAGATGTGTATTATCGAAATCCAAAGACTGGAGTGGATCCGACGACATCGAATTTTTCACCTGAAAAAATTGACAGTGTATAGTAAGGATATCTGAGCCCTTTAATGGCTCATCTTCCAACTGCCACAGCGGCCGAACTAGGCGTACCTACGACCTGTGTACACCTGTGGTTATGTGTTTAGATGTGTATTATCGAAATCCAAAGACTGGAGTGGATCCGACGACATCGAATTTTTCACCTGAAAAAATTGACAGTGTATAGTAAGGATATCTGAGCCCTTTAATGGCTCATCTTCCAACTGCCACAGCGGCCGAACTAGGCGTACCTACGACCTGTGTACACCTGTGGTTATGTGTTTAGATGTGTATTATCGAAATCCAAAGACTGGAGTGGATCCGACGACATCGAATTTTTCACCTGAAAAAATTGACAGTGTATAGTAAGGATATCTGAGCCCTTTAATGGCTCATCTTCCAACTGCCACAGCGGCCGAACTAGGCGTACCTACGACCTGTGTACACCTGTGGTGATGTGTTTAGATGTGTATTATCGAAATCCAAAGACTGGAGTGGATCCGACGACATCGAATTTTTCACCTGAAAAAATTGACAGTGTATAGTAAGGATATCTGAGCCCTTTAATGGCTCATCTTCCAACTGCCACAGCGGCCGAACTAGGCGTACCTACGACCTGTGTACACCTGTGGTTATGTGTTTAGATGTGTATTATCGAAATCCAAAGACTGGAGTGGATCCGACGACATCGAATTTTTCACCTGAAAAAATTGACAGTGTATAGTAAGGATATCTGAGCCCTTTAATGGCTCATCTTCCAACTGCCACAGCGGCCGAACTAGGCGTACCTACGACCTGTGTACACCTGTGGTTATGTGTTTAGATGTGTATTATCGAAATCCAAAGACTGGAGTGGATCCGACGACATCGAATTTTTCACCTGAAAAAATTGACAGTGTATAGTAAGGATATCTGAGCCCTTTAATGGCTCATCTTCCAACTGCCACAGCGGCCGAACTAGGCGTACCTACGACCTGTGTACACCTGTGGTTATGTGTTTAGATGTGTATTATCGAAATCCAAAGACTGGAGTGGATCCGACGACATCGAATTTTTCACCTGAAAAAATTGACAGTGTATAGTAAGGATATCTGAGCCCTTTAATGGCTCATCTTCCAACTGCCACAGCGGCCGAACTAGGCGTACCTACGACCTGTGTACACCTGTGGTTATGTGTTTAGATGTGTATTATCGAAATCCAAAGACTGGAGTGGATCCGACGACATCGAATTTTTCACCTGAAAAAATTGACAGTGTATAGTAAGGATATCTGAGCCCTTTAATGGCTCATCTTCCAACTGCCACAGCGGCCGAACTAGGCGTACCTACGACCTGTGTACACCTGTGGTTATGTGTTTAGATGTGTATTATCGAAATCCAAAGACTGGAGTGGATCCGACGACATCGAATTTTTCACCTGAAAAAATTGACAGTGTATAGTAAGGATATCTGAGCCCTTTAATGGCTCATCTTCCAACTGCCACAGCGGCCGAACTAGGCGTACCTACGACCTGTGTACACCTGTGGTTATGTGTTTAGATGTGTATTATCGAAATCCAAAGACTGGAGTGGATCCGACGACATCGAATTTTTCACCTGAAAAAATTGACAGTGTATAGTAAGGATATCTGAGCCCTTTAATGGCTCATCTTCCAACTGCCACAGCGGCCGAACTAGGCGTACCTACGACCTGTGTACACCTGTGGTTATGTGTTTAGATGTGTATTATCGAAATCCAAAGACTGGAGTGGATCCGACGACATCGAATTTTTCACCTGAAAAAATTGACAGTGTATAGTAAGGATATCTGAGCCCTTTAATGGCTCATCTTCCAACTGCCACAGCGGCCGAACTAGGCGTACCTACGACCTGTGTACACCTGTGGTTATGTGTTTAGATGTGTATTATCGAAATCCAAAGACTGGAGTGGATCCGACGACATCGAATTTTTCACCTGAAAAAATTGACAGTGTATAGTAAGGATATCTGAGCCCTTTAATGGCTCATCTTCCAACTGCCACAGCGGCCGAACTAGGCGTACCTACGACCTGTGTACACCTGTGGTTATGTGTTTAGATGTGTATTATCGAAATCCAAAGACTGGAGTGGATCCGACGACATCGAATTTTTCACCTGAAAAAATTGACAGTGTATAGTAAGGATATCTGAGCCCTTTAATGGCTCATCTTCCAACTGCCACAGCGGCCGAACTAGGCGTACCTACGACCTGTGTACACCTGTGGTGATGTGTTTAGATGTGTATTATCGAAATCCAAAGACTGGAGTGGATCCGACGACATCGAATTTTTCACCTGAAAAAATTGACAGTGTATAGTAAGGATATCTGAGCCCTTTAATGGCTCATCTTCCAACTGCCACAGCGGCCGAACTAGGCGTACCTACGACCTGTGTACACCTGTGGTTATGTGTTTAGATGTGTATTATCGAAATCCAAAGACTGGAGTGGATCCGACGACATCGAATTTTTCACCTGAAAAAATTGACAGTGTATAGTAAGGATATCTGAGCCCTTTAATGGCTCATCTTCCAACTGCCACAGCGGCCGAACTAGGCGTACCTACGACCTGTGTACACCTGTGGTTATGTGTTTAGATGTGTATTATCGAAATCCAAAGACTGGAGTGGATCCGACGACATCGAATTTTTCACCTGAAAAAATTGACAGTGTATAGTAAGGATATCTGAGCCCTTTAATGGCTCATCTTCCAACTGCCACAGCGGCCGAACTAGGCGTACCTACGACCTGTGTACACCTGTGGTTATGTGTTTAGATGTGTATTATCGAAATCCAAAGACTGGAGTGGATCCGACGACATCGAATTTTTCACCTGAAAAAATTGACAGTGTATAGTAAGGATATCTGAGCCCTTTAATGGCTCATCTTCCAACTGCCACAGCGGCCGAACTAGGCGTACCTACGACCTGTGTACACCTGTGGTTATGTGTTTAGATGTGTATTATCGAAATCCAAAGACTGGAGTGGATCCGACGACATCGAATTTTTCACCTGAAAAAATTGACAGTGTATAGTAAGGATATCTGAGCCCTTTAATGGCTCATCTTCCAACTGCCACAGCGGCCGAACTAGGCGTACCTACGACCTGTGTACACCTGTGGTTAAAGACTGGAGTGGATCCGACGACATCGAATTTTTCACCTGAAAAAATTGACAGTGTATAGTAAGGATATCTGAGCCCTTTAATGGCTCATCTTCCAACTGCCACAGCGGCCGAACTAGGCGTACCTACGACCTGTGTACACCTGTGGTTATGTGTTTAGATGTGTATTATCGAAATCCAAAGACTGGAGTGGATCCGACGACATCGAATTTTTCACCTGAAAAAATTTACAGTGTATAGTAGGGATATCTGAGCCCTTTAATGGCTCATCTTCCAACTGCCACAGCGGCCGAACTAGGCGTACCTACGACCTGTGTACACCTGTGGTTATGTGTTTAGATGTGTATTATCGAAATCCAAAGACTGGAGTGGATCCGACGACATCGAATTTTTCACCTGAAAAAATTGACAGTGTATAGTAAGGATATCTGAGCCCTTTAATGGCTCATCTTCCAACTGCCACAGCGGCCGAACTAGGCGTACCTACGACCTGTGTACACCTGTGGTTATGTGTTTAGATGTGTATTATCGAAATCCAAAGACTGGAGTGGATCCGACGACATCGAATTTTTCACCTGAAAAAATTGACAGTGTATAGTAAGGATATCTGAGCCCTTTAATGGCTCATCTTCCAACTGCCACAGCGGCCGAACTAGGCGTACCTACGACCTGTGTACACCTGTGGTTATGTGTTTAGATGTGTATTATCGAAATCCAAAGACTGGAGTGGATCCGACGACATCGAATTTTTCACCTGAAAAAATTGACAGTGTATAGTAAGGATATCTGAGCCCTTTAATGGCTCATCTTCCAACTGCCACAGCGGCCGAACTAGGCGTACCTACGACCTGTGTACACCTGTGGTTATGTGTTTAGATGTGTATTATCGAAATCCAAAGACTGGAGTGGATCCGACGACATCGAATTTTTCACCTGAAAAAATTGACAGTGTATAGTAAGGATATCTGAGCCCTTTAATGGCTCATCTTCCAACTGCCACAGCGGCCGAACTAGGCGTACCTACGACCTGTGTACACCTGTGGTTATGTGTTTAGATGTGTATTATCGAAATCCAAAGACTGGAGTGGATCCGACGACATCGAATTTTTCACCTGAAAAAATTGACAGTGTATAGTAAGGATATCTGAGCCCTTTAATGGCTCATCTTCCAACTGCCACAGCGGCCGAACTAGGCGTACCTACGACCTGTGTACACCTGTGGTTATGTGTTTAGATGTGTATTATCGAAATCCAAAGACTGGAGTGGATCCGACGACATCGAATTTTTCACCTGAAAAAATTGACAGTGTATAGTAAGGATATCTGAGCCCTTTAATGGCTCATCTTCCAACTGCCACAGCGGCCGAACTAGGCGTACCTACGACCTGTGTACACCTGTGGTTATGTGTTTAGATGTGTATTATCGAAATCCAAAGACTGGAGTGGATCCGACGACATCGAATTTTTCACCTGAAAAAATTGACAGTGTATAGTAAGGATATCTGAGCCCTTTAATGGCTCATCTTCCAACTGCCACAGCGGCCGAACTAGGCGTACCTACGACCTGTGTACACCTGTGGTTATGTGTTTAGATGTGTATTATCGAAATCCAAAGACTGGAGTGGATCCGACGACATCGAATTTTTCACCTGAAAAAATTGACAGTGTATAGTAAGGATATCTGAGCCCTTTAATGGCTCATCTTCCAACTGCCACAGCGGCTGAACTAGGCGTACCTACGACCTGTGTACACCTGTGGTTATGTGTTTAGATGTGTATTATCGAAATCCACAGACTGGAGTGGATCCGACGACATCGAATTTTTCACCTGAAAAAATTGACAGTGTATAGTAAGGATATCTGAGCCCTTTAATGGCTCATCTTCCAACTGCCACAGCGGCCGAACTAGGCGTACCTACGACCTGTGTACACCTGTGGTTATGTGTTTAGATGTGTATTATCGAAATCCAAAGACTGGAGTGGATCCGACGACATCGAATTTTTCACCTGAAAAAATTGACAGTGTATAGTAAGGATATCTGAGCCCTTTAATGGCTCATCTTCCAACTGCCACAGCGGCCGAACTAGGCGTACCTACGACCTGTGTACACCTGTGGTTATGTGTTTAGATGTGTATTATCGAAATCCAAAGACTGGAGTGGATCCGACGACATCGAATTTTTCACCTGAAAAAATTTACAGTGTATAGTAAGGATATCTGAGCCCTTTAATGGCTCATCTTCCAACTGCCACAGCGGCCGAACTAGGCGTACCTACGACCTGTGTACACCTGTGGTTATGTGTTTAGATGTGTATTATCGAAATCCAAAGACTGGAGTGGATCCGACGACATCGAATTTTTCACCTGAAAAAATTGACAGTGTATAGTAAGGATATCTGAGCCCTTTAATGGCTCATCTTCCAACTGCCACAGCGGCCGAACTAGGCGTACCTACGACCTGTGTACACCTGTGGTTATGTGTTTAGATGTGTATTATCGAAATCCAAAGACTGGAGTGGATCCGACGACATCGAATTTTTCACCTGAAAAAATTGACAGTGTATAGTAAGGATATCTGAGCCCTTTAATGGCTCATCTTCCAACTGCCACAGCGGCCGAACTAGGCGTACCTACGACCTGTGTACACCTGTGGTTATGTGTTTAGATGTGTATTATCGAAATCCAAAGACTGGAGTGGATCCGACGACATCGAATTTTTCACCTGAAAAAATTGACAGTGTATAGTAAGGATATCTGAGCCCTTTAATGGCTCATCTTCCAACTGCCACAGCGGCCGAACTAGGCGTACCTACGACCTGTGTACACCTGTGGTTATGTGTTTAGATGTGTATTATCGAAATCCAAAGACTGGAGTGGATCCGACGACATCGAATTTTTCACCTGAAAAAATTGACAGTGTATAGTAAGGATATCTGAGCCCTTTAATGGCTCATCTTCCAACTGCCACAGCGGCCGAACTAGGCGTACCTACGACCTGTGTACACCTGTGGTTATGTGTTTAGATGTGTATTATCGAAATCCAAAGACTGGAGTGGATCCGACGACATCGAATTTTTCACCTGAAAAAATTGACAGTGTATAGTAAGGATATCTGAGCCCTTTAATGGCTCATCTTCCAACTGCCACAGCGGCCGAACTAGGCGTACCTACGACCTGTGTACACCTGTGGTTATGTGTTTAGATGTGTATTATCGAAATCCAAAGACTGGAGTGGATCCGACGACATCGAATTTTTCACCTGAAAAAATTGACAGTGTATAGTAAGGATATCTGAGCCCTTTAATGGCTCATCTTCCAACTGCCACAGCGGCCGAACTAGGCGTACCTACGACCTGTGTACACCTGTGGTTATGTGTTTAGATGTGTATTATCGAAATCCAAAGACTGGAGTGGATCCGACGACATCGAATTTTTCACCTGAAAAAATTGACAGTGTATAGTAGGGATATCTGAGCCCTTTAATGGCTCATCTTCCAACTGCCACAGCGGCCGAACTAGGCGTACCTACGACCTGTGTACACCTGTGGTTATGTGTTTAGATGTGTATTATCGAAATCCAAAGACTGGAGTGGATCCGACGACATCGAATTTTTCACCTGAAAAAATTGACAGTGTATAGTAAGGACATCTGAGCCCTTTAATGGCTCATCTTCCAACTGCCACAGCGGCCGAACTAGGCGTACCTACGACCTGTGTACACCTGTGGTTATGTGTTTAGATGTGTATTATCGAAATCCAAAGACTGGAGTGGATCCGACGACATCGAATTTTTCACCTGAAAAAATTTACAGTGTATAGTAAGGATATCTGAGCCCTTTAATGGCTCATCTTCCAACTGCCACAGCGGCTGAACTAGGCGTACCTACGACCTGTGTACACCTGTGGTTATGTGTTTAGATGTGTATTATCGAAATCCAAAGACTGGAGTGGATCCGACGACATCGAATTTTTCACCTGAAAAAATTGACAGTGTATAGTAAGGATATCTGAGCCCTTTAATGGCTCATCTTCCAACTGCCACAGCGGCCGAACTAGGCGTACCTACGACCTGTGTACACCTGTGGTTATGTGTTTAGATGTGTATTATCGAAATCCAAAGACTGGAGTGGATCCGACGACATCGAATTTTTCACCTGAAAAAATTGACAGTGTATAGTAAGGATATCTGAGCCCTTTAATGGCTCATCTTCCAACTGCCACAGCGGCCGAACTAGGCGTACCTACGACCTGTGTACACCTGTGGTTATGTGTTTAGATGTGTATTATCGAAATCCAAAGACTGGAGTGGATCCGACGACATCGAATTTTTCACCTGAAAAAATTGACAGTGTATAGTAAGGATATCTGAGCCCTTTAATGGCTCATCTTCCAACTGCCACAGCGGCCGAACTAGGCGTACCTACGACCTGTGTACACCTGTGGTTATGTGTTTAGATGTGTATTATCGAAATCCAAAGACTGGAGTGGATCCGACGACATCGAATTTTTCACCTGAAAAAATTGACAGTGTATAGTAAGGACATCTGAGCCCTTTAATGGCTCATCTTCCAACTGCCACAGCGGCCGAACTAGGCGTACCTATGTGTTATGTGTTTAGATGTGTATTATCGAAATCCAAAGACTGGAGTGGATCCGACGACATCGAATTTTTCACCTGAAAAAATTGACAGTGTATAGTAAGGACATCTGAGCCCTTTAATGGCTCATCTTCCAACTGCCACAGCGGCCGAACTAGGCGTACCTACGACCTGTGTACACCTGTGGTTATGTGTTTAGATGTGTATTATCGAAATCCAAAGACTGGAGTGGATCCGACGACATCGAATTTTTCACCTGAAAAAATTGACAGTGTATAGTAAGGATATCTGAGCCCTTTAATGGCTCATCTTCCAACTGCCACAGCGGCCGAACTAGGCGTACCTACGACCTGTGTACACCTGTGGTTATGTGTTTAGATGTGTATTATCGAAATCCAAAGACTGGAGTGGATCCGACGACATCGAATTTTTCACCTGAAAAAATTGACAGTGTATAGTAAGGATATCTGAGCCCTTTAATGGCTCATCTTCCAACTGCCACAGCGGCCGAACTAGGCGTACCTACGACCTGTGTACACCTGTGGTTATGTGTTTAGATGTGTATTATCGAAATCCAAAGACTGGAGTGGATCCGACGACATCGAATTTTTCACCTGAAAAAATTGACAGTGTATAGTAAGGATATCTGAGCCCTTTAATGGCTCATCTTCCAACTGCCACAGCGGCCGAACTAGGCGTACCTACGACCTGTGTACACCTGTGGTTATGTGTTTAGATGTGTATTATCGAAATCCAAAGACTGGAGTGGATCCGACGACATCGAATTTTTCACCTGAAAAAATTGACAGTGTATAGTAAGGATATCTGAGCCCTTTAATGGCTCATCTTCCAACTGCCACAGCGGCCGAACTAGGCGTACCTACGACCTGTGTACACCTGTGGTTATGTGTTTAGATGTGTATTATCGAAATCCAAAGACTGGAGTGGATCCGACGACATCGAATTTTTCACCTGAAAAAATTGACAGTGTATAGTAAGGATATCTGAGCCCTTTAATGGCTCATCTTCCAACTGCCACAGCAGCCGAACTAGGCGTACCTACGACCTGTGTACACCTGTGGTTATGTGTTTAGATGTGTATTATCGAAATCCAAAGACTGGAGTGGATCCGACGACATCGAATTTTTCACCTGAAAAAATTGACAGTGTATAGTAAGGATATCTGAGCCCTTTAATGGCTCATCTTCCAACTGCCACAGCGGCCGAACTAGGCGTACCTACGACCTGTGTACACCTGTGGTTATGTGTTTAGATGTGTATTATCGAAATCCAAAGACTGGAGTGGATCCGACGACATCGAATTTTTCACCTGAAAAAATTGACAGTGTATAGTAGGGATATCTGAGCCCTTTAATGGCTCATCTTCCAACTGCCACAGCGGCCGAACTAGGCGTACCTACGACCTGTGTACACCTGTGGTTATGTGTTTAGATGTGTATTATCGAAATCCAAAGACTGGAGTGGATCCGACGACATCGAATTTTTCACCTGAAAAAATTGACAGTGTATAGTAAGGACATCTGAGCCCTTTAATGGCTCATCTTCCAACTGCCACAGCGGCCGAACTAGGCGTACCTACGACCTGTGTACACCTGTGGTTATGTGTTTAGATGTGTATTATCGAAATCCAAAGACTGGAGTGGATCCGACGACATCGAATTTTTCACCTGAAAAAATTGACAGTGTATAGTAAGGATATCTGAGCCCTTTAATGGCTCATCTTCCAACTGCCACAGCGGCCGAACTAGGCGTACCTACGACCTGTGTACACCTGTGGTTATGTGTTTAGATGTGTATT
This sequence comes from Eristalis pertinax, assembly GCA_907269125.1. NCBI lineage: Eukaryota > Metazoa > Arthropoda > Insecta > Diptera > Syrphidae > Eristalis > Eristalis pertinax. The sequence goes on along the minus strand of OU026148.1, from coordinate 2,540,790 downwards.
ATCGAAATCCAAAGACTGGAGTGGATCCGACGACATCGAATTTTTCACCTGAAAAAATTGACAGTGTATAGTAAGGATATCTGAGCCCTTTAATGGCTCATCTTCCAACTGCCACAGCGGCCGAACTAGGCGTACCTACGACCTGTGGTTATGTGTTTAGATGTGTATTATCGAAATCCAAAGACTGGAGTGGATCCGACGACATCGAATTTTTCACCTGAAAAAATTGACAGTGTATAGTAAGGATATCTGAGCCCTTTAATGGCTCATCTTCCAACTGCCACAGCGGCCGAACTAGGCGTACCTACGACCTGTGTACACCTGTGGTTATGTGTTTAGATGTGTATTATCGAAATCCAAAGACTGGAGTGGATCCGACGACATCGAATTTTTCACCTGAAAAAATTGACAGTGTATAGTAAGGATATCTGAGCCCTTTAATGGCTCATCTTCCAACTGCCACAGCGGCCGAACTAGGCGTACCTACGACCTGTGTACACCTGTGGTTATGTGTTTAGATGTGTATTATCGAAATCCAAAGACTGGAGTGGATCCGACGACATCGAATTTTTCACCTGAAAAAATTGACAGTGTATAGTAAGGATATCTGAGCCCTTTAATGGCTCATCTTCCAACTGCCACAGCAGCCGAACTAGGCGTACCTACGACCTGTGTACACCTGTGGTTATGTGTTTAGATGTGTATTATCGAAATCCAAAGACTGGAGTGGATCCGACGACATCGAATTTTTCACCTGAAAAAATTGACAGTGTATAGTAAGGATATCTGAGCCCTTTAATGGCTCATCTTCCAACTGCCACAGCGGCCGAACTAGGCGTACCTACGACCTGTGTACACCTGTGGTTATGTGTTTAGATGTGTATTATCGAAATCCAAAGACTGGAGTGGATCCGACGACATCGAATTTTTCACCTGAAAAAATTGACAGTGTATAGTAAGGATATCTGAGCCCTTTAATGGCTCATCTTCCAACTGCCACAGCAGCCGAACTAGGCGTACCTACGACCTGTGTACACCTGTGGTTATGTGTTTAGATGTGTATTATCGAAATCCAAAGACTGGAGTGGATCCGACGACATCGAATTTTTCACCTGAAAAAATTGACAGTGTATAGTAAGGATATCTGAGCCCTTTAATGGCTCATCTTCCAACTGCCACAGCGGCTGAACTAGGCGTACCTACGACCTGTGTACACCTGTGGTTATGTGTTTAGATGTGTATTATCGAAATCCAAAGACTGGAGTGGATCCGACGACATCGAATTTTTCACCTGAAAAAATTGACAGTGTATAGTAAGGATATCTGAGCCCTTTAATGGCTCATCTTCCAACTGCCACAGCGGCCGAACTAGGCGTACCTACGACCTGTGTACACCTGTGGTTATGTGTTTAGATGTGTATTATCGAAATCCAAAGACTGGAGTGGATCCGACGACATCGAATTTTTCACCTGAAAAAATTGACAGTGTATAGTAAGGATATCTGAGCCCTTTAATGGCTCATCTTCCAACTGCCACAGCGGCCGAACTAGGCGTACCTACGACCTGTGTACACCTGTGGTTATGTGTTTAGATGTGTATTATCGAAATCCAAAGACTGGAGTGGATCCGACGACATCGAATTTTTCACCTGAAAAAATTGACAGTGTATAGTAAGGATATCTGAGCCCTTTAATGGCTCATCTTCCAACTGCCACAGCGGCTGAACTAGGCGTACCTACGACCTGTGTACACCTGTGGTTATGTGTTTAGATGTGTATTATCGAAATCCAAAGACTGGAGTGGATCCGACGACATCGAATTTTTCACCTGAAAAAATTGACAGTGTATAGTAAGGATATCTGAGCCCTTTAATGGCTCATCTTCCAACTGCCACAGCGGCCGAACTAGGCGTACCTACGACCTGTGTACACCTGTGGTTATGTGTTTAGATGTGTATTATCGAAATCCAAAGACTGGAGTGGATCCGACGACATCGAATTTTTCACCTGAAAAAATTGACAGTGTATAGTAAGGATATCTGAGCCCTTTAATGGCTCATCTTCCAACTGCCACAGCGGCTGAACTAGGCGTACCTACGACCTGTGTACACCTGTGGTTATGTGTTTAGATGTGTATTATCGAAATCCAAAGACTGGAGTGGATCCGACGACATCGAATTGTTCACCTGAAAAAATTTACAGTGTATAGTAAGGATATCTGAGCCCTTTAATGGCTCATCTTCCAACAACCACAGTGGCCGAACTAGGCAAACCCAAAGGTGTACAAAAGTCGTAGGTAGCCTATTTAGTCACCTGTCTCAGTTGTAATAAAAGCCATAAAAAAGTCACTGTCGTCAGATGCAGTAGTTTTTACCAAAGTAAGACCATCAGTCGAATAAAATTCCTTCCTTCAATAAGTTAATCTGTGATTGAACGTCACGCTGATTTCGGGAGAAAAGCAAACAGAAAAAAATCAACTCATATGGAGCAGCGACGACAGCTCCCAGCTGAAGGATATCCGCACTGCAATCGAAAATTTGCTGAATATTTCACCATGCAATTGAAACTTTCCTTGAACTGCTTGCAAACGGATTGCCTGCCGTCGATACGTATCACCGGAAAAGCACACAGACGGGGCAAAAAAAAAGACACAGAACTCGTCGTCATCCATTTGATCCTTATTGAAATGATTCTTTTATTTTACAACCAAGCAGCAAATCCTTGAAGAAGCCGAAAAAAAAACTGAGACAGCGAAGCCAAAAACAAAGAGAAATGCCCCAAAGCAATGACCTCACAGTGCCACTGGCTCCTGGCACTCGTACAGTCGCTCCCTCTCGCCAGGAGTTCGACAAAAAAAAAAAACGACACCCAAATGGAGCAGCTGAAGTTCCTAATACGAAATGCAAACTTTCAATGTGGCAAATTTGAGAAACCAGCAAAAGAACGAAAAAACACATCACTCTGCCGCGCCAATAGCGTCTAAGACCCAGTTTCGTTTTTCACAGGACGAACAAAGCAGAGGAGAGGCCAAGCAAAAAAGGAGTTCAACTGCAATCGAGCCTTCTTCCACCTTGATGTCAGTTCGTGCCGAGCCATGCAGACAAGATAGCACGGGCAAGGGCCGGGAGTGCGACCTGAGACATGGTTGAAAGAAAAATCGGCATTTGGCTGGTGCATAAGTCATGCCCTGGAATGTGTGTGGGGGGGGGGGGGCGTCAAAGAAACGCACCGGACGACGCTGAATGAATGAGTGTATTGAGGATGTACGACTGCACGAGCATGAATACGAGTACGAGTGTCAGCGGCAACCGCACTGAACTGACAAATTTGCGGTTGAACTGGAAGCGTTTGCTGAAAGGAAAGCCACACCAGAAGCCCGGCAAATATGATACACTGTCTGAATGCGGATGATTGAAAATAAAAGGAATGCATGTTGTTACTTCACGCGAACCACGAGGAAACTCCATTTTTATTAATGACAAGCAAGAAGAAGTTGATCCTTCACGTTGCACGGAAGAGGAAGCCAACCAGCGAACGATATCAGCAACAGCACGAGCAATAAGAGAGAGAGAGAGAGAGAGATAGCGAAAACTCGTTGCTCCGTTCAAGTTCCGTGGATAATGAGTTCCGAAACTTTCTTGCAAGTGCAGGATGCTGCTGTGTTAATCCAAACAAATGACGGCACCGACCAGTGCGACCAGCCGCGGGTAGACGGAAATATTTTGGTTATTTATCATACTCTTGGGTCGGCTGCAGGTAAAAGCAACTCGCTGTTGGGCGCTGGGCGGAAAAATGTTCCTGCTTTGTTGTGGAAAATGTTATCTTTCATTCAGTTGGCTGTAATGATGAATTTATGACGGCGATTTGTTTTTGGTGGGGCGGGGTGGGGAGTGTTAAACTAGACAAAATGTAAATAATTCCATGTGGTCGGGCAGTTGTTCGCCGGGGGAAAAGGCTTAGCGACGAGACGGATTTATGTGGCGTGGCGTGTGGCGACATGGTTTAAATTCGCTCTGCTTGCGCTGGCGGTGTATATGCGAAGGATTTTGTTCCAAAAAATTGTTGCTTCTCGAATATGTTGAACTGGGAGAGGTGTTGGTTGACACAAACACGACGTGGTGAATTATTTACGAGTAGACCAGCTTGATGAGGGTGGCCCACTTCGGGGGGTCGTCCTTCATATCTCACTTCCGGTTGTCAATGTCTATGCTTTCACTTCAAATGCAAACTCTGAAAAATTGACCGCCGGCGAGAGTGGGTTAGAGCCTCCAGTACACGCTCCGAAAAAACCACAAGCACACCCCGCAAACTAAGCATGTGACGCATTGAAACCCAGCGAGATCTTAAAGGCTTGCCACCACAAAGTTCGTTACAATTTTAAATTTAATAAACAACTTCCCTGCATACCGAGCATCCACGACCCAGTGCGCAAGAAAAAACAAACCAGAGTACAACGCCTGAAGCTATAAAAGTTCATTTTCCCACAAAACTACTCGACCAAACTCCATTACCTGTGCTAACCTATTTATTGCTCCATCCGCAACCAGGCCCACACTCCACAAGCGGGGGGAGAGGGTGCAGTGCAGTGCAGTGCAGGTGGCTTCACTCCCACCCACTGCATTGCCATTGCACACAACTTAATCCATCTGGCCCGCTCTGGCCAATCTCCAGGTAATGAATTCAATCTGAAATTATCCCTTTTGCAAAGGCCGCTTACCCGCTCTACTGTCCCCCGAGGATGTGTTGCATTTGTGAAAGTGGGCAACGGTGAAGGGGATTGCTCTCAAAATAATACTGGCATATGAACACACCATTCGCCGAATTTGCTATATGCCCTGAAAATTCAATTCAATTTAGAGGACCTGTGTGTGTCCTTGTTTGCCGCATTCATCAACATTAGCCAATTTTCCTATAAGCCTCCACCTTCTCAGCCTCTCACCCTCTCGCCATCGCACCCCCAAACCATACCATCAGCCGGCAACCAACATCCGAAGACCCTTAACAATAAACATTCGCAAGGCAAAGAAAAAAAAAAAGGAGAAAGAGAAAAAAAAATTTAATTTGATAATCAAAAATGGAAATTTCCTATCGTTGCACTCCACTCCACCGCTCCGCATCCAAAAGTTCCTCCCCCCCGCCAGCTTTACCGCCACACCACAATCATCAGCAGGGCCCGCCATCGCCATCGTTGTCGCCGTCGCCATCGCCACCGCTCAGAGGCTCTTCGATATCAATGTGAAATAAATTGTAATATATCCCTTTTCCGCCGCTCACAAAACGCGAGCTTTCATTCGGCGAGCTTTGCTGAGGTTTGAGCATTCAGCGGGGCTCTCTTTCTCTCGCGTGTGTATGAGTGTGTGCGTTTTTCGTCAAGTGTACTGTGTGGGCTCCATCCGCACATCGTTCGTTCAAATTGGAACCTTTTTTTTTGTTTTCAAAAATCCTTTTGCGAGAGGTTTGCGCACGCATACACGATGGCTCTCGATGGATTCCCGAGTTTCCACGATCCCGACGGGTGAGCGCAATAAGAAGAACACAAAAACGGAGTTGCATACCGAATGAGAACAACGTTGACAGAGCTGCTGGCTGGTGGGATGCGGGAACCAAAGGCGTTTCCAGTGGAAGGATGTACAAGGAACGACGTTGAGATAGGACGAGCGCCATGCGAGAGAGAGAGAGAACAGGAATTGAGCCGTGGAGAGGCTCGTTTGGATTTCGAAATGATTCTGTGGGGACTGGCGTATGAAAAGAGTCACTTTTGGTGGACGTTGGGAAGGCCACGATGGGGAATGAGGATGTTTAAGCTTGAGTATGGCTTAGGTCGGCACGCTACGATGGGGAGTGTTTCAAAAACTTGTGTTTCATAAAACTGATTACGGATTATGTCGGCACAATGTAGGCTTTATCGACTTGGCATCGTTAAGCTGACGATACGTGATGTCAATCAACGACTTCTTGGTCTCATCCTCAGTTTGCTGACCAAAAATGGACTGACATCCAAAATGACCACACTCAAGAATCACAGGCGCACAGACCACAAGCCGCCCACGCCGCAGCCAAGTGCGGCAAGCATCCCGATATACCTCAACAAATGCCCGACAACCAGAGAGTGGAAAATTTCCCACAAAAAGCTCTCGCCCATCGATGTTCCACACTTTCCACTCTCTCGCAGGTCCTTTTTTTCCCACAAATCAAAAATTCTCCACTCTTGCTCTCCGTCTCTCGGTCTCTACTGCTCTCTCTGCAGCAGCTCTTTGTACCCATATCTTGGCTTTAGCCAGGCCAAGAAAAATCTCAGGCAGTTGGGAATTTTTCAAAATCGCCTGCCTCTAGTTGGTGTTCCGGTTTCGGGTTGTGCTGTTTGTTGCCTTTTCCTCCTATTTTCACCATCATCATAAAATACATATACTTCACCAAAAAAAAACAAGAAAAAAAAAAAATAAGAGAATACAAAATTCTTGAATGTACACACACATTTCAGTGAAAGTTGTTTGAGACAAAACCAAGTTGAAGACGACTACCACGACGACGACGACGACGACGGCTACGAAGAAGTAGAGATGAAAGTATTTTAGCAACACACGACTAAAAGGTACATCGGTTTGGTGCCCAACAGTGCTTCAGCATCCCCAACCACCCCGCCCACGTCCGCCTATTCACTTCTGACGACTGCTGCTCCTGCTCCTGCTGCTGCTGCTGCTGCTGCTGCACAACACATTAATTCAATTCGGATCCTTGTTCAAGATATTATCCTTTTGTGATTTTTCCATCGCACATATGTTGATAGCAGCCAGCAACAGTGGTGTGCGCTTTAAAAGAAAAAAATTAACAACCGCCGAGATTCATTATTTTTTTTTTCTTCTTCAATTTTTTGAAAGTGATTCGCGAGAGTGAACTTCTGAACATTTCAAAAACGAGATCAGGACAAGAAAGGGTGGTGTGTGGTGTGTTGGAAAAATTTTTGGAGAAATTTGAAAATTTTCCCAGGACACGAGAAAGTTTCTCCCTTTTGGCATTCTTTTCTGCGGTATCTACTCTCAAAGAAAGCAGGGAATTACGGGAACCACCAGCAATTGAAGTTTTCCTGTACCGACAGTGTGTGTGTGTGTGAATGTGTATGTTACTGTGGGTGTGGGTGAGTGTGTGTGTGTGTATGTGTTTGCTTGCGTTGTGCGTTTGTATACAGCAGTAGAAGAGGCAGCAGCAGCAGCAGCACCAGTAGCTGAAAGGACCTGTAAAATACATAGAATCAATTTCAAAGAACAATCAAGTCAAAATTTGCTCCCTTTTCTTTTGCAAAAAAAAAAATACAAAAAAAACACACGGTTTCTATTTTATTTTTTGGTTTTTTTTTCCAATTTTGTTCAGTGCGACAGTGTTTCTTGAGATTTTATCTTGTCCCTTGTGTTTCTCTTCTCTTTGTATCACTGCCACCTCAAGGACAACAAACAGTATAACAGGTGCTTTGGCTATGGCGAGCAGAGAAATGGATTTTTTTCCACCAAACTCCAGCACGTAGGACCTTAAGTCCTATTCGCTCATTTTGCTCCTCCATTCATGACGAAAAACAAAATTAACAAAAACCAAACGATTTTGTGATTAAACGGAAAGTGAAAGCGAAAATCTGAATATCTCGCGAAGACGAAGAGAACAACAGCAGCAGGAGCAGTCGAAGAAGAAGAAGAGCCATCCAAAGAAGCAAAGGCAAACTTTTTTTTTTTTTTTTTGCGAAATGAGTGTGTATTCGTTGTGCGATGAGAAGTTCATAAGTGGCACAAGCTAACAAGTGTTAGAGTCAAGAACGATTCCTCGTTTCTCCTTTCGTTCAGCAACAAAAAAAAAACCAGTTCCTTTGGTCCCTCTCTTTCTTTCATCAACTTCATCCCCTCCCTCAAGCTCCACCATTCGATTGGAAAATACAAAAAAAATTCAAATTCGAATTTAAGCAACAACAAACATATACAAAAATTTAACCAATCAACTGCATTTTAAACCAAAAAAACCGTCTCGAAAATTTCTCTAATTCCATGTCTGCGGCGTTGTTCAAAATACATACATTTGCTCGAAAATAAAGGAAAAAGAACGAAAATTAACTCAAAGATCCTGTAAATAAATAAATTAATTCGATTGCCTTTGTTCCTCAAAGGAAAACCAGTGCAAAAGGACAAACAAAAACAAAAAAAAAAAAACGAAATTTCGGAATTTCTATTATATAGAAAATGAAAATTAAATAAATAATGAAACAACACAAAAAATATCGCTGAATCCTTGGAGATTGCTTGTCGGTTTCAGGGGAAACGATTCAATTTAACGAAACAGAAAAACAAAAAAGCAAACAAAAAAAAAAACCATCGGCAACAAGAAATTGCATATAAATTATTCTCGTAGTTAGCGAACCGTTTTCATAATTTTTGATAAAAATACAAATTTTTTTTGCAACTTGTACATCGCTGTGAATATCGCGTGAACATGAACAGCTGAGTGCGCTTTTGGGCGAGTTAAACATGATCCTGCATCGGATATGGGACGACATTTATAAGAATGTAAGTTATTTCCTTTTTTTTAATTTATTTATAATGGATGAAAAATGTAAACAATTTTTATGTTCAACTAAATAATATCAGTTGAAATTGATTTTCAAGGCTTTACCTATATATGCATAGACTTTTTTGAATAACATGCAGAGACTAAGTAAAGGCCTTTTAAGCTTTTTTGACTATTTTTGGTTAAGACACTTCAATCACGGTTGAAATTTGACATTTTTCTGTAAGACTCCTTCTCATTTACCTAAAAAATCAGTCTTTCGTCCTTTGGGACAGGGCGGATGGGCGATAGTAGGGAAAATCAGAACTAGCTCCTTTCGGACAACACACCTTCAAAACCTCCAGAAAGACATTTTTCGTATCATTCATTTTTGAGAACCTCCTCAGAATATCCATGACAAGGTGGACAACGCCACCATCTAGAGCTGCTAAGCCTTCCTTCTTCCACAGCCGATTTTTTGTTCTTCTTCTTCTTTCATTTGCGCTACAGTCCGAGGTGCACCTTGGCCTCAACCAACAAGCCTCTCCAGCTAGCACGATCTTTCGCCAGCTGCCTCCAATTGCACACACCAAGTTGGTTAAGGTCCTTCTCCATTTGTGTGCGCCATCTCGTTCGAGGACGTCCTCTGTTGCGTTGTCCCAATGGCTCGGAATCGATTTTTGGTTACTAAAACTTATTTTTGGTGCTCGATGCACATCCACTTTTAATCAAGCAGATTTCGACGTCGATGCTGCTTCAAATGTTAGGCGAGAAACTGCTTGGACTAGTCTTGTACAAAGTGATGAGGCTTTATTTCTTGTCACAAGCCATTCGAATTGAGCTTAATCTACACATCTGTGGTACGATCGATCCAGCAAGAGTTCACGTAAAAGTCTTGCCGCAAAATGGAAGCCTCACACTTCAGCGGCAGACCAACACGAATCAAACTTAAACTGATGTCACTCATTTGTGCCATGCAACGAATCGAAGGCTACTGAATCGGTTATCGATCGTCTATGAGGAGCACGCTAAACTGCCATAAAAGCCAGATTCTTTAGAAAACTAGCTCATCCTTCGTGGATGCCAAAAACTAGGCTTTAACATCGTGGCTTCCAAAGTGTCTTTCTTTCAAGACTTTCCTTCTTTTGTCGCAGTAAGGAATTTATGAGCGAAAATGTGCGAAACGAATTGAATCACACTTCATTGGCTTATTTCATGCTTTTTGACAAGTGGGCAAGTGAATGAACCAACGGTCGATCCACTACGCGGCACAATGAACTTAACGCCCTTTCGCAGGTTAACACTCTGCCGGCCCAACTATCGCCGTCAAGGAATATACACAAAAAAAGAGAGAAAAAGCGAAAGAATACTCGAAATCTGAAACTAACCCAGTCGACACAGGCTACCCCTACACCGGTCGGCCCTCTTACCACAGTCGGGCCGACTGAATTTGAAAGTGAACGTGAAAGCCGCTCTAGTCTAAGTACACTATCAAGCCCCTTCAAGCTGGCTAGACTATTTCAAAATGATTCTCTCGCCCTCGTTGATTGTAGCGAGCATTGGCTACTCCAGCTTCAAAATACCTCACATTTTGCACGAATTCCCTCCTTTTCAGACTTTCAAAAACTCATCAAATGAGTGAAATATGTTCACTCCCCCCTGACTGAACAGAAGAAAAAAAACATTAAATTCCCGTCTGTTCAGTGCTAAATTGCTGTCACTTCGGTGGCACAGCATCCATCTCAACTGCCAGATCCCAGCTTAACTCCAAAAACTTGTCACAATTGCCAAAAAACAGAAAAGAAACTATCTGCTCCTCTCTGTGTCGTGCAGTCCATGTTCTCCTTTCCATTGACATTTAAAAAAGTGTCAAACAAATGTCACTGCTGTCACGTAGCACTGAAGCAAATGTATGTACATATATAATTTGAGAAGAAGGCATTTTTTTTTTTTTTGCTTTTTTTTTTAAACAAATACCATATTTACGTATGCAAATATTCTATGTACATTTCACTTGAACGACAAATGTATACCGCAACATGTCATCGTGTTCATGATTTGTGTCCAAGTGGCTTCATTTCGTATTCATATTGGGTTCGCACTCTTTCGCATGTACAAACAAAGGAACAAACATAGCGAGCACCGAGGAAAGTTTTAGAACAAACTACATCGGATGCATATGGTTGGTGTGCGTCTAGTGTCGTTGTTTGTTTGTTGCTCTTGTTGATGTTGTGTTCATTTTGTTTTGTCCTTTTTTTGTTAAATGGGGATTATGTGTGGTAATGGAAGTGTCATTACTCAGGAGGATGATAGGGACTCCGTTCTGCGTTTTTTTTTTTTTTTTTATGAAGTTTTTCAATGTTCCTGAGGGTGACCCTATTGTGTGGAGAGACGACAGCTGAGTGAACGGCGTTGGATGACAGTTTGAATTGTGTAGTTTTTAGCACGACCACGATCTGAATGGTGGGTGGGGGGAGAAAGGAAGTCCAACGGGGAGATCATAATCCATCTTATGGACGTTTTAATGGAGAAGGAGTTGGGGCGGACTTATGCCCTATCCTCCTTAAATGCCATCAGCATCCAACGAAAGGGGGGGGGACCAGACGAGAGCCATAGGGGACTCTTTTCTCCTCGCGAAGAAATCTCGGAAGAATAAGAGACAATTTCACTAAAAATCTGCTGATTTGAGCTAGAGTCGGAAGATTTTTCCTAGACTTCAGAGTTTCACGAACACAGTGAAGGTGTAGAAAGACAGATCCTCGCAGTAGTTTCATAACAATCCCTTTGACTTAACTGAAAGGTACTCGCGGCTTAAAACTCCACATTTCACGATGAAACGAGTTCACTTTTGCATCAACGATCCCATGACTCGGCTTGCGGTTTACATGCGCCGCGAGATAAACTATGCGCACGACCATTCTTTGCCTCAAGGGATTTCACGGCACCAAGCAAGTATGCCTCAAATTGCGTTGAAAACAAGGGAACGAAAAATATTCCACATACGCCTCAGAGAACGACAAGACAAAATATTCCACATACACCTCAAAGAACCAGATGACAATTTATTCCACATACGCCTCAGTTGACCACCCAAACTCATTGGACAAATCTCAGTCGACCTTTAAGTGATCAGGCTTCGAACACAATTTCTCGCAAAAAAGGCTCTCTTCTAGCAAATATTACTAGCAGTGCATCAACAGCATCGTTGCCCATTTCTTACGATTTCGTTGCTTCAACGCAAACAAAAATCAATCCATTCTTAAAGACAGTTCAAAAGAATAGAAAAGCTGTGTCCTGCGATGCCTACAACAAAAACTACAGCCACCCCCCCCCTCCCCGCCGCCCCGCACTCAACATAAACTCCACCGTTCAATCCTCCTTTATCGTCACCGTCATCGTTCGCTTTCTCCTCGCTCCCCCCAAAAAAAAAAGCAAGCAAAAAGGACGAAAAACGAACTCAAAGCTACGGCTCCCACTCTCACTCCTGAGATGTAGAAAATAAATGGGTCATGCGTAAATGCGTGCACAGGAATCCTCATGCACACACACACGCACGCAAATTGATTCCAAAAAAAAAACCGAAGTGTACTGGATCGAGAGGAGCCCAACATCATCGCGGCCGCTCTAAATAGCAGCATCCAACATCCAGCATCCAGTCATCCAGGATTCCAGACTTTTCAGCTTTCGTCAATTGGAACTCTCCGAACGCACACTCTGAAGCAGCTCCCTCGTCGCAGATACACAATCAGATACAGCTTCTCTGCTCGCGATGTGTACATGTTTGCACGTGAGAATCTCCATTCTCACCAACACTCCGGCAGCACTCCATTCCATCCGGGATAACAAAAATCGCCTGGAAATGGAATGTTATTTTTTTGTAACGTGTGCTTTTCTCTCACGAGCACTGGAAGTGGAACCGTGGAACGGTGGAACGGTGGAAGCGTGGAAGCCAAAGGAAGAAGAGGGAAAAAAACGGCCACTCTACAGTTAATATTAACCTATATTCAAGACAATGAAGAAACCGATGAGCCCGAAAGAGAAACGACGAGAAAAGCGAGCAAATGAAGTTGCAGAAGCAGTGGGGAACACCGAAGGCGAATCCTTGGCAAAGCCTAATTTAGAAAAAAAATAAGGACCTTAAACTTCCCATATTCGTTCGTTCGTCGTTCGTCGTTCGTCGTTCGTTCGACTCATTTAAGACCCCGCAGTCCTGGACCAAGGAAAGGAGTCAGCCCAAAGGCCGCAGAAGGAAAACGAAAAAAGGACACCAGAATAAAGTGTTGAAAAATATGGAATGAAAGAATCCATCCATGTCCTTGGGCAACATCCCACGCTATTTCGCTTCTTTGACGTTCGTCGTTGTGCTGTGTACATGTACACACACCATCTGCCCTTTCCGTCTCCCACTATCCCGGCATACATCCCATTGTACGCACAGGAACAGCAGCTCTCACTGTCGCTCTCGCCTCGATCTCGTGCGTATTTTTATTTTTTGTTGCCTTCTTCTTGTCGTTCTTCTCTGTCTCTCGCCCTAGTCGGCAGTGTAGCCGTGTGTGTTGTTTTTTCATTATTTTCCTTCTTCTTTTTTTTTCATTCAAACGCTTGCAGCACACACAGGAAAATACGCAAGGATATCCCTGTTCTGTTATACTGACAGGAGAAAGTCATATGTACAGCCAGAGAGCACATCCAGCACTGAAAATAGAAATTGTTATTTTTTTTTCCCTTTTTTTTCTTCATCAACGTACACGTCGCGTTTCTATTCCCCCACACTTGTGCGTGTGTGGTTATCCCCCTTTTTGCGCCCAGCTATACGGGGCGACAGTGCGTTGTTGGTTCGCATGTCGAGGCGGACACGAAGGCGGATGGGCGATATTAGGAAAAAGACTTAAGGGTTCATGAGACGGTTGACTGTGAAAAGACGGTGCTGATGCTGATGGTGTCGGTGTCGGTGGTCGTCGTCCTTCTTATTTCACCCTCCCCCCAACCCCACCCACCTCTCAACCATCATCCACCACCATCTTCTTCTCAGTTTATCTTCTTATTTTAGATGACTGGTGCTAACCTAGGAGAAATTTCGGGCCGACGAGCGAACCAACCAACACTGAAATGACAAGGGTTTGAGAGGATGTGTCTTAAAATACGCAAAGGGAAACATCGGTTGTCTCGGTTTTCTGTGTAGGTCATCAGAATTTTTGAAACATTTAAATTTTTCTATTTGTTTGTTTGCTTCTGTTGTTGTTGTTGTTGCTTGTCGCTCTTCGACATAGTCGTGTGCCCTGCTTGTCCTCTTTGGCGAACAGAAGGCGAGGTGCCAAGAGGCGATAGCAGGCGGAATTTGAAATGACTTCCAATTAGATGAAATGACAGTAGAAACAGTTGGAAATAGGAAATTCAAGCGTTTTCATTTCGGCTCTCTAGGGATGATGGTGAATTCCGGTTTTAGCTAGTTTTTTTTTCTTGTTTTCTTCACTCTTAAGGAAGCGTTTTTCGCCGCTGTCAGGATAGCCATCAACTCGATATGTTTTGTTTCCTTCGTTTAGTTGGTTTTAAATATTTAAGGATGCTTAAGGAATGCCCCATCACTTTGCCTGGGGTTGGGAGGGTTCCCTACAGAGAAGGGGTAACACAACACGTTTCCCATCTTGATGAGGACATCGTTGTCAACAGCAAGTCAGATTTAACAGCAAACTGAATAAAAAGGAAGGGTCCAAGTGGACAACCTCGTGGCAGTTCAATTTGTTTTGATTGTTCCTGCGAAAGAACCAGCCTTTTGCACGTCTCTTCACCTTCAGCTAAAGTTTTACGCCGATTTTGTACGACATCCTGTTCCAAATTCCCTGCAAAAAAATTCCACGTCGTCTTCCACGTCTTTTCTCCCAAATTGTACGCCAGAAGAACTTCAGAAGGAAAATTTGCTGACCCACCATCAACCCTCTTGGAATGCAGCAAACCTCAAAAGCAGACACTTCACCATTTCCTGTCTGTATCCTCGACGAAGTGGAACGAAGGGAACGGCAACTGAGGGGGATTGCAGGCATTTTCCACTTACTAACAGTCAATTAAAGCTTTTGTTCGTTTGTTGTCCTCCCCTTGAGTTGCAATATCTTGCACGCACCATCAAATCGAGCAGTGGAGCATGAAGATTGACACAGATTATGAGGCATGTATACAGTCGCTTTGCTTGGCTCCCCATTGCCGTTGGCATTTTATAAATTTGCCAATAAAAACGGTGGAGGGGGGGGGGGGGGGGGGGTTGGTCACGACCACCACCATACCAACCATCACCACCACCATCCCAAGCCAGCGTTCACAAATTCAACTTGTTGTTGATTAAATTATACGCCTGTGCCCAGAAAAAATGCCAAGTAAAAATGCACCCGAGATGCTAGAGAGACGACGAAGATTTGACCCAAATACGAGTGAAATCCTGCAGGTGCACTTTCACAGAGATTTCTCTGACAAACACACAGCCGAGGCGTTGCAACCGGGCCGTGAGGACGAAGGGAAGCTTGTGGTTATGTGTGTGTGTGTGTGGGAAATCTCATTACGCTTACCATTGTTTATTGGGGCGCCCCCTAAACAGGCGACGCTGGATCCATATGTGTGCACATGTATCCATAAACGACGACCCCTTTTTATTGCTTCCTTTTATGAATCCTTTGCTGACAATGAACACGACGACGACGGTTGTGGGTTCCGCGATGAGTGAATTGAGCGGGAGCAAGGGAGCTGATGAGGCTTTCTTTTAATTCCATCCAAGCCCACCACCAGTTGCGTCGCTCGCTGTGAGGGTGTCTTCAGGTTTGTTTGTGTTTGAACTACAATCTGCTGCCCCCAAAATGATAATGAAAAGTAAAGATGCACCATGTGAGCGAAGGGAAATGTGTGTGTATCCTTTATCCCTCGGTATAGCAGCAACAGCATAACGTACCTGCATTTGACCTATTTCAGTTCACTTTAAAAAGGACACACCCTCGTTTTCCGACGACTGAGAGATGCAGTGTGTACACACGACGATGCTGGTAGTGGTGACGATGATGATGTTGATGGTCGGTGTGCGCCATTACTTCCTAGGACATGTTAATAAATTCGGGATTACAGCCTACGCAGTGAAAAGTTTCATATCCACTCCTGCAGTTCGTCCGAATTCAATGAAAAAAAAAAAAGAGAAAGAAAAAGTTTCATATCGACAGTAAGGATCAGATCAATCTGCTCTCAGCCACACACCACCCCACCTCTAGAGCCAGACGAGATTGATGGCACCGAGGCATGGCAGTTACATCCCGTAATCCTTTCAAATTACACCAGCGACGCTTGACAGAGCCATAATGAACGGGCCCAAGCAACAGCAACAACTTAATTTTCCCCGTCGACATTGCTGCTGGCTCAAGCGCCAGCCATTCCAGAGCATTTGTAACGTAATTGACCAACGTTTTCAATTAATTTTTGCCTTAATAATCGTAAAGGACCATTTTTTTCTTCTCACTCTTTGCTCTCCCCCTCTGTTGCCATTGTTAGCGTCCACCAGGCACGAGAGAAGAAACAAGGAAACGTATGCGAATAGAAACATCATCATCCTGTGAAAATTTATGGGGAACCACGATATGTACAGAGGACAAGTAACTTTGTTCAAATGTGAGTCGGTGAATGAATGATCCGAGTGAGTGAGTATCCTGGGACCATTCACATACACACGCACGCACACAGGTTCGTGTCGATTTTTATGCGACGTATTGCCTTCTCATTCGCTTTCAACTGGGGAGCAACATCATTGTCTCGTTCGTTCGCTGGTGGCTGGGAAGCGGCGACGGCTCCATGGTCGGTGCCTTATTCGAACTTTGACAACTACATTTACAGCCATTGACAGGAGATAAATGTGGATAACTGATTGGAGCCGTTTGTTGTCTTCTCTGTCGCTCCTATGGTGCATGGGTGTCTACTTAGAGCGGGGGAGGGGGAGTAAGAAGCGACTCACTGGGAGTAGAACAAGAAAAAAAAATGCATGACTAGATACATGGTGGTAAGACTTTAAGGACTCGGGATATTCTTGTTCGGTGGTGGTTAATTTTTTTCTTTTTCCTGAGTTGAGGGTGGCTTAGATTGGACTGGACGTTGTTAGAAGGTGGCGATGACTTATTTTTCGGGGAACAATGCATTGCTTTGGAAGTGATTTCACTGTCGCGTCGTGCAAGGGAACAACTGCTTGCTCGGTCTGGGTGACAGTGGCCACCTGAGGCTGAGCGTTAGACTGACTGTAGCCAACTGAAAGTGAACATCAGCAAGGTAAGGTGGCGATGCAAGGATCGCCATAGTGCGAGGAAATCACAACTTTCCCTCAGGTTGACAGTCATTGTGACAATCGAGACTGATTTTTGACATATGAGACTGACTAGGACTAACTGAGGCTTGATTTCAGAACCCAGAGAAGTGGCCAGTCTAACCAAGAGGCTCTGCAAATCGACTTCTTGCACTTTTCCACCCTCTTTCCTGGTTCCTCTTCTTGCTGAAATCAAAACAAAGTGAACTGCCACGGGGTTGCCCACTAGGACCCCCTCTATTAATTCAATTTCCACGGGGTTTCCCAGTAGGACCTTTCTTTTTTTTTTCAGTTTCTTGCTAAGACTCGCTTACTACCTCGATGACCAACTTTCTCTCATTCAAGATGGGAACTGTATTGTATCACTGTCATGTAGGCATCCCCGACTAAGCCTGTGAAAGCGTCAACAGCACCACCACGATCACTTTCCCCAAAAAAAAAAGACGCCTTCATTCCTGAACATCAAAAAATGACAACTCCATTCACAGCATCCTTGGCCACATCACAACGTCATCGATGCTATCAACCGCAGCTCACATTCCGCAATAATTTATTAATTGCACCACCCTGACTCTTAAATAAACCAAAACGTGTATACAAGCTCCATTTGGCCATGGCTCATGCTGCAACTGCAGCAAAAATTCCACCTTTGACCGCCGCGCTGCACACATTCGGCCTACATTTCATGTCTCCCCTCCTTTCTCTGACTGTGACTCTCAGTCTGAGTCATCTCCTAGCCGAGAGTGACCCTCAAACAAAAAAAAAAAAAAACATCAACCATCCCGCGTATTTACTCTCTCGCTCTCTCTGTCAGCAGCCTCCCCCCACCCCGTAGCAATGCAAATTTAAAAGTTTTCCTTCTTTTCCACTTGTTTTTGTGTTCCTGAGTATCTCGACAAACACAAACTGCCATGGACACCAGACTCGTGTCAGAATAAATAAGCACCGAGTGAGGATCTGTCAGGATGAAGGCCACGCCGAGGGGAGAGGCGCAGAGAGGGAATGCTTAAAACCCCACAACCACTTAATTCAAAGTTTTCACATCGAGAAGAGATTCTCGTTCTTCTTCTTCTGGCCAGACTAAGGAGCATTTGAACCGCAGCAGGTTCTTCTTCCCCCTGTACCCAGCCTCCTGCACACACGTGATAACAATGGAAAAGGCTGAGAAATCACTGGCTCAACGCCAGGAATCTGCTGGTGTGGCGAAAACCCCTCCGCATGCAGGGCACATTGAACAGGCGACACATGCAATTGCATGTGTGCTGCACATTTGGCAAAGTCAAGCGTTTTCACACCTTTGCCAGAGCAATTCACTTTGTTGTACACCGAACAAGGTTGTCCTCTGACCGCAAGATCAAATGTGCGAGAGAAACGGAGATAGGAAAGCGCGAGCGCGACTGCGACTGCGACTGAAGTGACTGTCTCTAGGGCCTAATTAAGACCTGGTAATTAGCACTGGTGATGGTGGTTCCGTTGCTCGCTGTGTGAAGTGTTTGAATAATTAAGCGACGTCCTTTAATATGCATCAAGGATACCCAGCCGGCAGCGGGGAAGAAATGGGTGGCTAGCGATGCTGGGATGGCTGAGAGATTCACCTAAAAGGGATGACATTTCGATGCAGTAAAAGGTGTCCCATAAATTACTGTGCAAACTTGGTCCACTTTCGTGGTGAATTTAAATAATTCATTGGCCTTGTGTGCGCACAAATGACGGGGCAAGGTTCCTTCCTCTTACTTCGTGTGCTATCTCTCTCTGACAAACACACGCTGATGAGGGGAAGGGGGAGGCAAAGACAAAGAAAGAGAGAAAGGATACGAGTATCACTGAAAAGTTAATTTTTACGCTTGATGCGATTCGGGATGAAAGAGTTGTCAGTAGTCACTGAAATTATTTGTTCACGTGCTGCTAATGAATCCTTTGGTCTGAGGTCTCTCTCTCTATCTCTCTCTCTCTCTGCGTGGTCGGTCACTGGGACACTCTGGTTTAGTTAGTCATTGGTGTGCTGATGTGGTTTTTTGTAAACGCTCTGACGAGAGTCAATTAATTAGTGGGACTCGTTGTTGAATGAATGTTGGCTAGCTAGTTGGGAGGGATGACTTTTTTTTTTGTTTGACCATCATGGCATTCTGTGACTTCGGAGGGTTTCGCTGCAAGGGTTCGGTGGATAAGCTGAGCTTCAGATGAAGGTACGACCAACTGCCTGGAAGAGAAAATGGCCAGATCGGGGCAGATCTAGAATTGAGACGCAGATGCTCGACCATTCCCTGACATCATTGCGATCATTCGGATCAGGGACTGACCTGCAGATGCTCGACAACTCCCTGACGATCATTTTCAATAATTGCTCTGTCGAATGAGACGAAATTGGTTCCCTTGTGTGGCGCTTCAGTCTGCCTCTCTCCAACCAGCACGATCTCTGAACAGTTGATGTCACTGGTTGGTGTCCTTCTCCACTCGTGCGCTACCTTCGACACGGGCGTCGTCCCCCACCCATCTTCCAGGTTTTAGATGAAATTCATAAGGATTTACAGACACGCTCTCAGCCCACACCTCCCCGATGGAAGAAGTTCAAGTTTAGTTCCGCAAACTTCTGGCGCATCAAACCGCAAAAGTTGCGGATTTTGACGAACTAATGCCAAACTACTGTAACCACAAATTTGAAACTCCTGCCAATCGATTCAAGTCGCACACGAACACACGAGGAGCGTTTCCCTGATCTGATCTGGTTACCAGAAAACTCGCTCTGTTCCGAGCTTAAATGAATTCTGACATTAATGCATTAACTTACTGATGATTCGCTTAAAAACTTTCCCTACCCAACCCGCCTCCCCCACACACCGCACCGCCTGTGTGGGTAATTGGCATTGTCAATTCGAGGTTTTGACACTGTGATCCAGAAAAGCACTTAAATTCAATTAATGGATGCACATTTTGACAGTCTTTAGCCAACCCCCCAAACCCCCTACAGTCCACGAACGTCTGAAGTGACAATTAAGCCTTTTAAGAGTCGTGTCCTTGCAGGTAGGCAACGGAAGTGTACACTAATGTTTTTTTTTGCCCAAATATTCCAACAGATTGAAAGTAAAACATAAAAAAGGAACCATCCATCGTTGTTCCACGTCAACAACGAACAGAATGTCAAGGATCAAGTTTTCCCGCACACATGACAGTGAACGCCCGCAACCCTCAAACACACACACACACCGAGCCACACATTGCTTAAGACCAACGACAATGCGATGATGAGCATAATGATGATAAGTAGTCATAGGTGAGAGAGCATACATTAAGTAGTAATCCTCTTTGACAAGTACCAACTCTTTAGACAGAAAAGAGTGTGAAGAGTGGAAGAGTGAACACACAAGTGGACTGAGGCTGAGGGTGGCTGGCTCTCGGGGGCGGGCGGAATATTAATATTCTCTCACAAAGGATAAGTGCTGTTTCCGCTGTTTTGTTTAAGTTTTTTTTTCGTTTAAAGCGAAAGATTAAAATTGATTTTTCGCGCAGTAAAAATGATAAATTATGAATTATGTGAAGAGAGAGGGGGATGGAGAAACGCGCTCATCATGAACACGATCAGGTTCAGCGTCAGGATCTCATTAATTTCACATATCCCATGGAATATTTTACACGCAAAAATTTATCGCTCAATGAGTGTGGCAAGCAAGCAAGCAAGCAAGCAAGCAAGCAGGCTGGCCAGCCCCCCGCTGTCACAGGAAACCACGGGCACACACACGTATTTAACATTAATTATGGCCTGCCGCTGCGATAGTATCTTTGACCCATTTATATATTATGTTCGTGTCCTTACAAATGCGCATCAATGAAATGGGGGAGGTGGGGGCCGGAGTGAAGGATGTATGATTTTTCCTCGTGTGTTGTTTTTTTATTTCACGACGAACAAAAAGTGAGGCGTGAAAACGTGGGGTGGACCTGTTATGCAGATAAACTCCTTTCATTAGTCCAATAAATTAACTAGACAGAGACAGAGACAGAGAGACGGAGGTAGAGAGAGATGCTCGCAACGAGATGACACGCAGAGTGCCACGAAGTGGGGTGGCTGGCGGCTGCTTGTTGTGTGTCGTTTCAACCTTAAAATTGAGGTCAATTGAATTTTCCTCACGTTTAGCCTTATGACAATTATCCAGTGAATCACTTAAATGCAATCTACCAGCAGACCGATGAGGATGTGATAAATTCGAAAATGCATCCAATTAACAACCGCACAGGCGACAACACCAGCAACGGCAACTGCAACAGCAACAGCATCGAATCCACCGGAAGTAATAAAAATTACATTTTATGTTCGCGTTCAATTTTGCAGCGATACGTTTACACTTGCTCACAGACGGACGGAGTAAATTGTCAATTGTCGTCCCCCAGCAGGATACGTTCGTTCGAAAATGAATTTCCGTCTGAGCGGAAGACCGAACGAAGACTTCCGGAATACACCGTCTTCCACGTTGCACTCCCTGTGACATAGTTTCTCGTTCCTTTTGATGGCGTGTGCAACAATAACGTTTGAGCTGGCAACCAGGTGTGATGGCTTCCACTCTCGTTCTCTCAGTCTGACCAAAAAATTGTTTTCGCCGTCGTGCTACGATGTTTTTTTCCAATCTTCTGTGCAGCATTATCCTGTGGGAATTGCACTCGGAGTGGAATATGTGACGAAGGTGGGGGAGAGCAAAAATTAAATTTGTTCATATTTCTTTTCGACTCCGTGGCGCATTCCTTTTCAATTTTCCAATTTTTTTTCTGAATTTTTTCGTTTTTCGAATGAAAAGTGATTGAAAATATGGGTCAAGCTGTACGTGGAGCGGTACCGGATTTGGGGCGGTCGGCGATTGTGACAGGGATAGGATGAGGGCAATTTGTTTTTCGCTGAAATTTTAAATATTAGTTCTCTTGGCGGAGAGGAGCAATTGCAATTTGAAACGAATGGATTCGTCTGCTTCTGCTGCTGCTTCTGCTACCGAAGAAAACGACACAAGGGAGAGCATGGAAGGCCATGGGTAAACATCTATTTTCGAGCGAGAGATGGGAGCGATGGGGAATGGTGTATGTTTGATGACGGAATGACGGGATTGAGATTATGTTTGTTTGGCTTTCTTTGGGCGAAAGGAGATTGCCAAGGGAGGAGATGTTGCTGGCTGGTGGTCTTAAGATTTTTGAGAAGTGAGAGAGAGAGAGAGAGAGGGAGAGGAGGGAAAAACTGCATTATTCACTTTGAGGGATCGGGGTTTCTGTGGAATTAGTTTTCTATGCACGAGCATTCTACGTGGCATTTGTGAGAGATGTGGCCTCTTGAAATTGAAAGGAGCCTCAAGAGCAATTAGTTCATGAAAAATTGGTTTAGATTTGGGAAAACATTTGGAGGACGGCCTGAAGAGGTTGAGTGGTAGTGCAGTCCGAGGTGGGCTTGGGCCTGAACGTCTGCAGCAAGCGTGTTATTTGAGGCTCGTGACGACTGGAAAGGCTTTTGTATGCCAAAGTTTGAGAAGCTTCTTTTAGGGAGTTATTGAAGGCAATTCATTTAGAGGTGCTTTTTTTCAATCGGTTTTCTTTTTGACTGATCCCACTTAACTGGGCTGGTGGTTAGGTTAGGTTAGGTAGAGTGAGCTGCCAGCGAAATCGCGAGCACACTTAGACTATGTTGGTCCATTGTGATGTTAAACTAGTACCACTGATCGACATCTCTAGCGTATTACCTTTGCTTTCACTGCGATTCGAACCAGGCACCCTCTAACCAGGGCAGGCTCTCTACCAACGGCGCTATCCGGCTGTTTTTAACTGGCTTGATAGTGTGTTCAGAATTTGTGGACAAATCATGGAAAGACTCACACCTCAACAACGTCTCGATCTGGTTTAGCTGTGTTACGAAAATCATCAATCAACAAAATTTGACTGGATCATCGATCTTCCCAGGCTTTACCATCCGCAAATTCGAGTCACAGAGGACGTTATCGAATGCTGCGCCACACAATAGACCACATCCAGCCCGATGAGCCAGCTACGATCCAGCAACGCAACGAAGCACTGATCTAAAGTTGGAGCTTCAGAATGGGCCTTGTACGGCGTAGTCGCAGGCAACATTTACTTGAAACTATGCTCCAAAATGAAATGCCAGACAATGTTCTTTAAGGCCATAATAAAGTTTCAATCATCAAACTTAATTTTATGTGTTTTATTTGAAATTAAAAAAAAACATGTCTTAATGAACCAGCTTCTGGCCATTGCCAGTAGATAGAGAGAGATATGAGAGGAGCCGTGAATTATGAGAGCTGTTTGTGTTCGGAATTGATTCTAGACATCCAGGGTCGACGTGGAAGCTTGAAAGCATTGCGCCAAGGCGGTGTTTTCCAAAGTTTTTAGACCAACTTTAAGGAGGTGCTGGCTCTAGGTTGAAAAAGAGTGTGCCTGTGAGGTTTGGTGGGAAGAAAGAGAGAGGTAATGACATGGAGGCTTGGATTTTTTTTAAAGCAGAACCCCTTGGCCATCCTCCCACTTTTGGCAAATCGCCAAATGATGCCCCACACGATATGCACCAACAAAGAGCATATTCCATCCATTTCATAAAGGATCAACCGAGGTGGGCGTTCAACAAGCGAGAATCCAACCAATCATTCAGTCTCTGTTAAGCATCAACACCTAAAAGTGACGAATTTATTCATAGACACCCATACCGCCCGCCCGCCCCCACTAAAGCCGGCTCCATCTCCGACTGTTGCATATTTTACAAGTTTATTGATCCCCTTTCGAGGCCACTAGCACCGCAAAACAATGCATATACCCAAACCGCCGGCGGGTCTCTCCCACCCCCACCCCCTCATCAGATTCCCCCCAGCGCATTCAGTGGAGCTTAATCAAAAAGCATCACCCACACCACCGCCAGCACCCAGTCACTCTCCCCTTTAATGCCATTTGTTGAATACAAAATGCTCCTTTGTTATATTATGCGACAACCACATGTTGAAATGTGAATGGAGCAGAACCACAATGACAAGAATGGAGAGGTGGAGGAAACAGGAGCAATGCATAAAAAAAAATGACGAGAAATGTTTAACAATTAACACCCTCGCATCCGTTCTCTCTCTCTCCGTCTCTGGGTCCCTGCACGCGCACTGGATTCCTCTGCCAGCGAGACCGAGACTACGATGAGTTGGAGGACGCGACAGACGACAAAATACAGATATACATATGTATTAAAAGAGAACAAAAAAAAAAATAATAGATACACTCCTCCCCCCACCACCACTTGTCGACGATCTCAAAGGCTTTCGAGCGGCTACAAGCGACTCGACACCGAGTGCACACAGCCAGCGAAAGAATGGAAAGGTGCCAGAAGGTGGATAGAAGACTTCTGGAGTCAGACGGGTCGGCTGGGTCGGACGGGGTTGCAGAAAAACCACTTGTTTCGGGCATTTCGGTATTAATTTCGCGCAGAAATGCATACTCAACCTCACTCAACCCGGCCCCAACTTCCAAGCCGTCGACGGTGTTCACTAATTAAATGGATGACGTGATATACACTTTTTTTGCAATCTGTGGAATTTGGAGACGGGCCCGAATTGTTCGCCTCTGCCGCAAGGACAGCCAGCGATGTAGGTGAACACGATGGATTGGGCATCGTTTAGTGGTGTCACCGAAAAATCTTTGCTTAGCCTGAATCTGCGTCAGCATCAGCATCACCATCATCATCATTATCATCGTTGTCCTCGTCGTCGTCGTCGTCGTCGTCAACATCAATCATTCTTCCCCAACAGCGGGCGCCTTTTATTTTGCATTCATAACGATTCGTATCATCATGGGCTGTTTGGCAAGCTGTTGCACACTAGAGAATGGGTGACACATGGAATCAATCACGAGCGCGATGAGGATGGCATGGGAATGAGGTTAGACATACACACACGCACACAGACTCAGCCGACCCGATGGTCTTAGATGACGAGAGCGGATGAAGAAGATGAGGCAAGTTATTGATTCTCGACCAGAGGATGGCATTCAAGAAAACAAAAATTGTTGTTTTTTTTTGTTTGCGCTCAACATCGTCCTTGTGAGGAGAGAGGGGGATTACGCAAGCATGAGCTTTGCCTCAAATGGGTACAGTCTTGCTCAGACTGGATTTGCTTCCGGCTCCACTTTGTCCTTTTTCAGAAGTAGTGTGTGGAACCTATTCTGATCTTGAGCACGGGTCGTCTAAGACCTTGATCCGGGGGAAGGATAGATGGTTTTCGATGGGCTGCATCTTAGCTTCATGTCTCCTCATAGGGTGCTTCCCTTCCCAAGAGTCACTGACACTACTGAGCCTTCGCACCGCGTCAAGGTGGGCAGCCGCGCGAAGGACTAAATTCAAGTGACAGAGGCCGAGAATGGTTTGTGAAGTGGACTTCCGTGTCTCCATCGACCATCAAGCTCGATCGACAGCACGATCTATGGACAGCAGAGGCTCCACTCACCACTTATTGTGTGGCACATGCCCCTCAACCATGATCACGGCCGTGGGAAATCCGATTGTCCGCCCTTGGGAGACGACATACCACCCACCGGAAGCAAAACAGAGGAAAAATGAAACAAAGAATTCCAAATATGACCGCAAAAGCGATTTCAATAAAAGCAAACTATCAACCCGCATCCGGGGGAAGGATCCACACACACGCTCATACGTCCTACTCCCGCCCTTCCGTTGGCAACTTTACGACCTTTACGACCTATTTTGCGAGAATGCATTGCTAGAACCTGGCCACATTTAGTTTCGCTGTGACCCATCCTCTCTCGCCACAATAGGATGTGTATCCCAAAAGCGTAATGACCGTAAAATATGCTGACATTCGAACACAGGACATGTGGATTGAGCGGCGACGACGACGCGGCTATACAGCCGACCGCCTAGTGACGAAACTTTACGATTTTTTTCCCTTGTAAGAGCAGAACCGAGAGCAAAAGCCAATGAGACGGCTCTGTGTTGTGGTTGGTTATGCGTGCGACTGGCGCAACTATGAATTGTCCTTGCAAACTATTTGGAGCGGCAGAGGAAAAGTTGACATTTTTTCCTCCAACTCTGATGTGTAGCATTTTTGTTCTTCCCCGTCGTTGACTGATGGGATGCCGATGTTGTTGCTGTAGCTGGGAAAGGAAAAAAAAAAGAAACTTCCTAGGAGGGAAGCCATCTCTCCGCTTTCTGCTCTTGTGCTCTTCTTCATTCCCATCGTTTACTCTGAGGCACTCTGAGTGCAAAAATTTCCATTTCCATTTTGTCCTCAAACGAGGAGTGATGGGGGCGCGGGGAAAGAGTCTCTGTGTAAGGAAAAGTTGACGTTCTGGAGCGGAAAAGTGTTACATTTTCGAGAGGCCCTTCGCGCGACTTTTGAGCCTTAGCCTGAAGAGCATTCATACGTATCGTACAGACAAAGCAGAGCGCGACGGGAACTCTGTGCTGTGCACTGGCGGATCTAATTATCGGTGTGTTACTTCTTGCGACTGTGTGTGTGTGTGTGTGATTTGCTTTTCCCCGTTTCCTCGCTTTTCCGCCGCTGCTGCTGCAGATCTCTTCAATTCTGTGTCTTTTGAATTTTCCACTTCCCTCTGCCGTTTGTTTCAGTGTCGCGCTTTTTTTTTTTTTTGGTGAATCCTGTGGCGGTAGTAGTTTTTAATTAAATTA
This sequence comes from Eristalis pertinax, assembly GCA_907269125.1. NCBI lineage: Eukaryota > Metazoa > Arthropoda > Insecta > Diptera > Syrphidae > Eristalis > Eristalis pertinax. The sequence continues at coordinate 2,514,289 of OU026148.1, read as the reverse complement.
CGTTAAAATGGAGGATATTTGTCGCATTCCTCCATTTTTTGTCCCCAGTCTAGTGGGCATGGGGGATGAACGAAACAAAAATGGGTTAAACTCCCGGAAGGGATACGTAATTGGCTTAGATACCTTTGATGGAAGAACAACGACAGATATACACACACACACACACACCAACCCACCCACATATAGTCGCTTTGTTTAGTTTAGGCGACAGATGGATGCTTTCATCCTGTCCCAGTCTAACCGGGTTAGAAAAACTGAATAGAAACCGCGTGTGCATAGACTGCAGAGCCGTCACAGTCACCAGCCAGCTGCTGGCTTTTGTGTGCGATTTGGCGGAGACAAAGGGCGGGCAAAGAGATGGAGATGGGGCGCCTTGGAATTTCAGATTGAAACACATTTTTTCTTTTGTTTTCAACTCGGGATTACCTGATGTTGTGCAACGAATTAGTCAGTCTCTGCTGTTGCACGAACCGAACTAGGGACTAAATGAGATGAGTTAAGACCGTGGTGTCGTCACAGAAACATCAGCCAATTTGCTGTCTCGATTAAATCTCAATCTTTCAAGTCAAAGGACACGGGGGGGGGGGGGGGGGGAGGGAGGGGTAGGGGAAGGGTGGTGGCGTGCAAAAGAACACCCAGCCCGCCTCATCAGCCACCCACAAAATATAATTAATTTCCCGGAGTATTTGCTCTTAATCGTTCCCCTTGCCAGTCTCAAATTACCAATTAAGGCCCATCCCCCCCGTTTGGTTGATGTGCAAAGACTTGGACCCCCTAGAGAACAGCACCGGCTGAGTGTGAAGCAACCCTCCAAGCAGCCGCTATTCCATCGGAATGTCAACAACGTGGGTGATGCGCCTGTGAGATGATACGAGCGAGCATACACCCTCATCGTTGGCAATCTGCAACATTTATCTATGTGACCACCACCACTACCGCCGCCCTCGACTGTAATCAATAATATCACCCGTGCTCGATAAGCCTAACGAGCGCCATGGCCGGACTAACTAAACCAAATCGCTGTTGTCCACTCTGGCTCCCTCTGAATGCAGCTGCGAACAAGGACATATGCCATCCTGTGTGGGTGGCTGTGTGTGTGTTATCGGAAAGTTATAAATACTCTCGTAGATTTTGCTTAGCTAAATGGACATAATGGATGATGGAAGGGCTGCGCGATGACCATCTGACCGCTTGGCAGTCTCCTCGTTATTTGTTCTCTCCTCTGCCGAGTAGCACATCCGTCGTCGTTGACTGTTCCTGGAGATGAACCCTTTTCAATGGCTGCTGGAGCGTGCGTGTGTGGCGGACAACAGAATTTTAACATGCATTCCATCCCATTTAATCCAAAGTAGTATCCATCCCCCCCCCCCCCCCCCCCCCCCACCCCAGTTCACGAAATTCTTTGGAAAAAATGTTTGTGCAGAGGAAACGGGAAAAAAAAGAACCAAGATATGTGTCGTTCTCGTCGTCGTTCTTCGTGTGCCTTGTTATCTAACAGAGCGGCGAATATTTGAATTCAAACGCACATCCACACGGCATCAGCAGCGGGTACACTCACACAGCCTCGGTCGGGGTTTGACTGGTTTACATCGTTCTTCTTTATTACTGTCAGCACAATACTGGGGATCACACTGGGGGCCGGGGTGGTACTGGATGGTGGCATGGGATTCCACAGCAGGCAGTCAGGCAGGAATCCAGCATTCAGCGGTAGCCACCACCCGTGGGGAGTTCGTTTTTGTTGAAATTATTTCTGGCAATGTGGTAGAAACGAAACGATACGAAAAAAAGAAACGCCATACACGCAACCATACACACATGTCAGGCTGGCTGGATGGCTGGATGGCAGGCTGGCAGGCAGGCAACAAACCAGAGTCCTGGGGATGAATGAATGGGAATGTGGCTCATGTTAGCCGCGCAACGAAACTATGGAGCAGTAGCGCGCAGATCCACAGCAATAGTCAGCTCGTTGCTCGTTGCCTTTCCTTTAAGTTTTAGTCTCCTCTGCTGTCCTTTCTGTTGAAGTAACGAGAAAACCCCCCGCACACGCACACACATGCGCGGATGCAGACTTCATGAGTGTATCGTTTTTTCTGTGGGAGTCGGGAGAGAGCCTTTTTGCGCTTCTCTCATTATGTATTTCATTCATCTCCCAGCGAGCGTTAGCATCGTGTCCCGCGCTCGCGATCGCATCATGTGTGTGTGTGGGTGGCTGGGTGGGTGGTGTATTTTATTGCTGCAGCAGCAGTCGTCCCACGGGATGAAATGAGGTTAGTGGGTGAAATTAATTCAGGGATAATGATTCCATTTCTCTTTCTCTTTCTCGTTCTCGTTCATCCCTGCACCCTCGTTGTTGGCTCTCTCGAGCTTTCTTTGAATATTTTTGTTCCTCTCACGCGCGTTTCTTTGACTGAATCTAATTTGTTTCGAAAGAAATGTGAAATGAAACAACGAGCGCGTGTGTGTGCGTGGCAGAGGTGAAGTTGATGAGTAGGAGAGAATCATTATTTCTGTGGGAATTGCTTTCCTTTGCCCGTGTGCACTGGGAGGGGATGGGGCAAACTAGCAAGGATTCAAAGTGCAATTGTTGCGTCGCTACATTTTTTTCATTCGTTTGGCGCTGTATTCGGTTACAAGGGCAACAATGATGCAAACAGGTTTGAAAGTACGATGGATGGGGGGGAGGAGATTGTCAATTTGGGGTAACAACTTCTGTCTATAAACGCTTGAGAGTGTGGGAGGGATGCTAGGGATGCATAGACCAGGCTGATGCATTGCTGTGTGCCCTGTCAGTGGTACAACCTCAGTTAGACAGACGTAGGCATTGTGTGGCTGTCGTGGCGTTGTGAGTCTGTGTGTCGACTCCAACGCAGTTGAACCTCGGTGTCTGGGTTCGAATCCCAGTACGATAAAAATAATTTTCACGGCCCCACGTCTTTATAGTCACTGACAATGCTCAAAGTGTGTAACTTTCTAGAGAAAGCTTCTCAAAATTTGGCCATTCGGAGTCGGCATAAAGGTGTAGGTCCCTTCCAGTCGTGAGAGAACAATAGCGCGCACAACACGAGTGGTTGGTGATAAGCTATGGCCTGACACTCTACGGACTTCTGGCCTTCAATACTGTAAAACAGTGCGTCATTCTTGCTACTTCCCGGCCATGAGCTTCAATATAACAAATCCGTCGCCACATTATAGACGTCCTCGGAAGCCCACCACTTTTTAGCTGAAGTCACGTGTCACTCTACTCCTCACCCCAATCCCGTGAACCCACACGCTATCATCGTCGAAATCCCTTGTCATTTGCAGAGGAACGAACCAAACAAATTTAAAACGAACCTAAATTTATAAACAATACCACCGTCGAGATCCCTGAGGGAAATAACATTAAAAACTAATGATCACCGCCGAGCAGCGAATTCGAAAATTGCTTTATTCACGTCTCCTCCACCGACGACGAGTCGACCGTTGATTATTTATTCATAATTTAATTTTTTCGGATACGTTATTTTTATCGTTCGAAATTAACCCACGCTCCTTCTCATCCTCCTCCTCCACTATCATCCTGACCACACCACCGGCTCTGAGCCATTTCCCATCGACAAGGACGAGAATGTGATTCGATTTAATATTCCAAACGATCAAAACATTTCGCATAAAAAATTGAAAGAAAACGAATCAGAGACCAGTGAAGCAGCGACGGGAAGAAGGGAAAAAAAGTGTGAAATCCTGTCTTGCTATTTCCTCTCCCCCAAATCACTGTCTACCGGGGGACATTTGGTTAAATTTCCCATCCCTTGTCCCTCGCTTGTCCTAAGCTCATTCAATGAACAGGGAGGGCGCACCCAAACGAGGCACGGGGGCAACGAAACGAAAAAAAAAAAAAAAAGAAACACGAGGGCGGTGGATAAATATCCTAGATATCAAAGTTCTATTTGCATTTTGTCCCTTGTCCTTGTCGCCCCTCCCCCCCCCCTCCTCTTTTAAAGACGCACGTTTCACAGAATAAATTTCAAGTTTTGTTCAATTGGTGAAATTGACAAAAGGGCTAGAGCCCTCCATAAATAAGCGAAAACTTTCTTCACATCGCGTCCGACTTACTTACCAATTCGAATCATCAAATTATCGAGATTTTCAGATTGCGAGCGTTTGCTCATCCCTCCGCTCTGCGGCTGGACTGTCCCGTCTTTGTCGTCGGAGCTGGTCCTCGAATGTTGTTGCATATTTTACGAAGCTGCAGCGCTGACAAAAAAAAAAAAACGAAAAAAAAACCGGTCAGAATCAGAAAATCCCTTGGAACAAAGACTCGATGGAGAGGGGAAAAAATGGCCAATTTACATATTCTAATTGAGTACCTAGTCGAACAAGCGAACGAACTGGGATAATGGATAAAGTAATTATAACTCTATCTCTCAGAGAGGAGACGACCGCCACATCCAGAGCCTGACTGGTGCTCCATGACACCCGGCAATGCCTTGCATGTTTCATTTCGTTTTTAATTGAAAGCGGAGAACAATGAGGCGAGCAAGCGACTGAATGGGTGAACGAAGGGACGAGTGTGCGAGTTGAAGGAATCGCGTCCTAAATGAAAGGGAAATAAATCGGAGGGATTAAAGTGAAGACGAACATGAGAAACGCTAAGCAATAGGATTTCGTCTGATATATTGACGCGACAAGTGGAGGGCCTGTGCATAGTTAGTCGCCCCCTGTTCGTGCTGCAAGTGGGATAAGCATGCAATTGTATGAACGAAAGGCAAGGGATTTGCCAAGCGGAAAGCCGATAAATGTAATTAACGGAAACAATGAACGGCGGAATTAGGATGTCTATTGTTTGGCAGGAGGAAGTTTTTTCTCCTTCTTCGAATTGACACTGTCGAGCTGCTGTGAAGTGGACTTTGTGTGGAACAAAATTAACCAAGGGGCTTTGGTGGATAACAGACGTGATGACCAGCATGATGGGATTATGATTGCATTGTTGGCCGAGTACAGTGGACGGTCGGATGTGTTTTTTTTTTTTTTTTTGTGTGGCACTACAGAGCTGAGGGCGATTTCTGGCCCACACACCAAGTTGGATAAGGTCCTTCTTCACTTGAATGCGTGACTCTTAAACGCGGGCGTCCTCTGTTGCATTCTTTATGAGGTCCAGAGCAAAGTTGGGCCTTCAATCGATAGACGCCTGAAAATAACTCATTCTTGACTAAAGGATAGGCGCTCACTGTCTCTCGCTGTCCGTTCATGGTTAAATATTCTCCTCCTCTCAATCTTGCCATCAACGCAAACAGGAATAAACAACGAACCAAGAGCTTTTCTCTCGAAGGGGCCAAGCTTCGTCTTCATCCGCTTTTGAGATTGACCATGCCTCGAACTGGGATGGTCAATGTTTCGCACAAAGTCAGCTTGATCCTTCGAGAGACAAACATCAGCTTCATCACTGGGCAGTGGTTCATTGCAACTCCCGCCTCAAGATTGGGCCTATAACGAGCTCTGCAGAAGTTGGATGGATCATTCTGAGACAGCCTCCCAGACTGCAGGCACATTTTCGTACTACCCCCTGAGTTCGCTGTTGTGTTTCCTCCTCCACGCACCTTCCTTGTCACAACAGAACGTGTCCAAGGGTATACTCTCTCATTCTGATTGTCACATCAGCATTTTTTGAAAAAATTCATATATTTTTTAAAAAATTCTTAAAAATCCATCAAATTTTCAAATTAACAAAAAAATAAATATATTCCCTTTCCTTTCAGAACTGAACCAGACACCAGTCAATACGTACCGAATGCAGACAGATAATTGGCGAACATTTGAAGATTCCCAACAACAACAACATGGCGTTAGTTATCCTCAGAGATTTCACCGATCCCTAGGACGAAACAGACTATCTCCACGTCAATTATGCGCAGAATTTTAGAAAATAACACATTCTTGACAAAAATGATAGGAGCGCTCACTGTCTCTGGCTCACTCTGTCTCCAAAAACCACGTCATCATCATGCCTTGGTGATACACAATCAAAGCAGAAAGGATTGTGAATAAAAAAAAAAAAAAAAGAAGGTTTACATCATATCACTCAACAAGAGAGGAGGAAAACAACAACAAACAAAATCGAATAGTTCATATGTCATAACAAAGCACTTCAACACATAACACATGAAAATATGGTGTTGCCCGACGATGACGATGTACTATTAAAATGTTCAAACACCAGCGTTAGTCGTAGCAGCAGAAGCAAGGCACTCGAGACTAGTTATAGCATCGCCGCAACAACTTCGACATCGGACTTATTTCAGTATTTGACATCAGCGCCCGCTAGCAGCAGCAACGGCGACAGTGACAGTCGTACGAATCTAAATGAAAACAGTGGCAACCAGAATTGTAGCAGCAGCGACAGCTACAGTGACTATACGAAGCGAAGAAAAGCCGATGCAACAATCAGGACGCACATCAGTAGCAGTCGTGGGCGAAGAAGTGTCACCACAAGCAACGACAGCAACAGCAACAGCAGGCGAAGTAGTAGCAGTAGAAGTAGCAGCAGCAGCAGCAACACTAGCCATAGTCGTATTAGCAAACTCAACAGCAACAAGAAGAACAAAACCGGCAACAATAAGCACTTGCACAATACCACAGTATTAAGTAATAGCAATAAACGTATTTGTAAAACTAGGATATTATTAACAAATCGACAGCAACAACAAATCCAAAGGGAAAACTGTGAAAGATACAACGACAGCGATAGTGCAGCCTATCAAATAGACACAAACCAGACAGCCAGCGGAGGGGGAGGATCGGGATCAGTGAAAGCCACCACTGAAAAGGAAACGCCGGAAACTGAACAGGAAACTGAAGAGGAAACGATTACAGTGAGAGCTGAAGTGGAAAATAGTTTAGCGAATTGTTGTTCAAACGAAAGACTGCGCGAACGTCGTAAACAACGTCGAACGCGACGACGCCGAAAAGTCATAACGCACAATTCACCATCACAAATCACGCAACAACAACAACCACAACAGCAATCCACAGCAGCAGCAACAGCAACAGCAACAGAAACAGCAACAGTAGCATCATTAACATCATCTAGAGCATCAACATTAACATCACCCCGAGCGGTATGTGTGTCGTCGTCATCATTGCCATCGCCATCGCCGCAAAGAACCTGGAGCCAGTGTCTAATACCGGCCACGGCAGCATCAGCGATAAGAGTTGTCTCAGCCATACTGCCGCCACTGGTACGGATACAGCGAGGGATTTACGGACTAAATAAATACTCATGGATATTTTTATTAATCTACTTGAATCTATCTGCTAAATGTGAGTATATGTATACATTTCTGTGTGTTTCTACTGCTTCCTTCCTGTCCCCAAATAAACTATATTAAGGGCTTAAAAGATCCGGTATGTGAGGGGGTAATCCTGTCGTTGTGACTGCATGCATTTCCTTAAAGTAACGCGCCTTGCTCCCCCTATGCGGGAGCATCGTTCGCCCACGGTTATCTCTCTCTCTCTCTCTCTATCTATCTGTGAAGGCGTTTTCTATGAATTCGCTCAGTCGGCGCTGATTTGGTTAATCCGTGCCACGTCTTCCGTCGCCCACCCGCTGGGCGAATTAAGAGCTCTGCTCGGTAATTAATCAGACTTAATGGTGCGCGTTCGTATGGATTGCTGGGAATGATGACCGGCCGAGCTGGAGATCGGGCATGTATCCGGCGTAAAAATGGCGACTTGATTTGTGGTATTCAACCGGGAGTGGACTCACTCCCCCTCCCCACGACTGCCGAGAGTTCACTGACCAGAGTCAAGACAAAGCACGTCCCGGCAACCACAAACCGGTAGCAACCCATTCGCAGATGGGATTTAATTAAAGACCAGCCGTTGGGGCAAAAGGCAAGCAAAGGAAAGTCCAGCTCCTTTCGTTGACCACACCCCGAAATGAATCACAGAACGGTTCATTCATTGCACATGGTCAAAGTTGAGCATTCCACAGGCAGCTGCTCGGTTTGCTGCATTTTTTGTGTGCTGCCCCCCCACGACTAGCACCGCACACAGCCGTATCTCGCCCGAGGCTGGGGGCAAAAGTAAACAAAGACCAAAAAAACGAAGCAAAAATTAAATTCCCTAAGAAAACAAAGCTCAATATTAAATTGCAAACTTTTGCCAAAGCATCTGTGTCATCTAACAACGCTTGCACATGCAGTTGCGGGCAAAAAAAAAAGAACCTCCAGAAAAGGACGAGGCCAAACGAGAACAACTTTCGTCTCTCCTGCAGTCGCTCTCTCTGCCTGGCCTGGTGAACAAACTCTCAAGTGGCCATACTGGCCCCCGTCGTCGTCATCGTCGACATCCCCAAGGCGAGTGTTGTAAATATCCCGACTTGTTTTTTTTTTTATTTCGTTGTGGACCACCCAAAGGCACCAGGAATGCATTCACCGACAAAACAAAACATAGAATGGAACGACATGCGACGATGTTCCTTCAATTGGACTAAGCACTAAGGACCGACGACTAAAGACTAATTGTTGTTGAGCCTTTTTTTCCCACTCGTGAGGAATATCATTACAAAAGTATACTTTGCACCAGAATTGCATTTACTTGCGCTGACTGCACGACGACACGACGAGGACGAGAAGGAGCTGAGAAGATTCCTCCTTATTACGGGCACCCATACGTTTTCTTGTTTTCTTTTCTCCGTTTCTCGTCTCGTCTCGCAATTATGTAGAGGGTGTTAATTTAATTCGCCTTTCATGGTACACGAGCATGAGCGAACGGCAAGACTTGGCCCGCGTCCAACAGCTGCAGTCAGGCGGCACCTAGTTGAGGTGCTGTGCGCTCTTGTGTCTGCACGGTGTTCATGTGTGAATTTTCTGTTAAAGGATTAGCAGCGGAGTGTGTGCATGCACGTAGACCATTTTTTTTGCCTTTGCGAGGGAGAGAGAATGGACGGCTTTGGTGGGACTGCAGGGCCAAGTGCTGGAAGTTCTTAGTTTCTCTTGGCACGTTAGAAAATAAGTTTCCCGAAGTGGACTGGCACACAGACGCGACTAGCGAAGAGCCTGATGCATAATGTAAGATTGGGAGTGTTCTTCGTTTTTTCTTCTTTTTTCTTCATTTTCCCAGCGTTCAGTTGAAAGGGATGGCGGCATTTTTTTTTTTTGTGCTTAACTTTGCTCTTGAACATTGCCGAACACACCAAGGAGCTGCATGGACATTAAGTGGCGCTTTTAAGAAGATATACCGATTAGGGTGAAGTGTTTCGCTTCGGAATGTGAATGGGTTTTGCTGATGGATTTGTGTGGAATTTTTCGGTCAAGGGGCAGATGGATGGGCTTTATCGGATGTGTTTAACTGGCGCTGATATGAGCGCAAATTGTAATACTGAACGTGTGGTTTGATGGTGTCTCAGTTGTCATGATGAAGGGAGTCCTCGACTTCGAGATATTGGGACTACAGAGGACGCTTAAGGTACGGCAACCGATTGGAGAAGGACTACAGCCCATTTGGAGTCCTCGAGCTCGTCCGAGGAGAAAATCAACGAATGGTGTCAATTACCCTACCTTCTACTGGTCGTAGCGTCTTTGCTGAATCCAACGCAATAAACCTCATCTAAAACAAACGAGCACTCCGAGATATGGCCGATTTACCAAAATAATCTACTTCCGGTCAACCATTTCAGGTCACCTTTTTCGACATTTTTTAGGAGGCAAGATCGTATTCTATTTGCTTGCTAAATCTAACGCAACAAACCGCATCTAAAGCAAACGAGCCGTCTCTGAGATATGGCCGATTTACCAAAATAAACTACTTCCGGTCAACCATTTCAGGTCACCTTCTCCTTCAACTCCCACTACTTTTTACTGACCGTAGCTGCATGGTCTTAAACGCGAAAGAAGCGTCTTTGTGTTCTGAATCCAAGGCAACAAACAAACTAGCCGTCTCCGAGATACGACAGATTTACCAAAAATTAACTACTTCCGGTCAACCATTTCAGGTCACCTTCTCCAACATTTTCCCTACTTTTTACTGACCGTAGCTGCATGGTTTTGAACGCAAAAGAAGCGTCTTTGTGTACTGAATCCAACGCAACAAACAAACTAGCCGTCTCCGAGATACGACAGATTTACCAAAATCAACTACTTCCGGTCTCCCTTCCCGGCGCTTTTTTCAAAACTTCTTTTTACTAACTTCTGCCCTTTTGGTCGTAGCCGCATGGTTGAGGGCTCTAAAGAAGCGTGTTTTCAACGCGCAACCATATCTATGCAAAATCGCTGAAGAGAAATACCGGATCGCCGAAAACCACACCGTTTTCGAGATATTGGCGATTTTGTAAAATCATACATTTCAGGTCAGATTCTCCGACATTTTCTCCTCTTTTCCAAAGTGACACCAGGCCATACGGACTCTTTTGCAAAGTGACATAAGACCATATTAGAGCTATGGCCGTATGTGCACAAACGAACCGTCTTGGCCGATTTGTCAAAATAAACTACTTCAACTCACTTTATCCGCGATCTCCCCCAGAGTCGGCCTTAAATGCCATCGGGACCAATAATGACACCAAAATGCCATCCTTCCCCCATCGTCGGATAGCATTGCAATTTTTAATGAAAAACGTTTAAACCCACAAGCAAAACTATACCCAAGCCCAGTTGGTCCCCGTAGATTCGCAATTAGTCATCCTCAAACCTTCTCTGACCGCATCCCCTCCCCAGTCGAGTAGTTAGAGTGGCCCGTTTAGTTCGACAGATTGTCAGTAAACAAATTCTCTGTGAAAGTTTTCCCTCTCGAGTGTCCCAGTGCAACTCGACTGCTGATCCGGGCCGCAGCATCCCCGGGGGACGCGCAAAGGTGTGTACAATTTTTTAATTGACCACTTTCTTTATCGAATAATTAAGCATGCTCTTGGCTCCATGGCCGGACTATAGTGGATCTTCACCTCCAGAGACCGGCGCGGTGTGAGTATGGAAACGGAAAAAGGTTGTCTCTAATTTTCTGGAATTACTGCAGCACTCCTGACCAAATTCTCTCTGACAGGACCCTAGACAAACAACACCTGATACAATAAAACTCACTAGCTCGCTCACTCAACCGTCACGTAGCTACAACGATGATGACGATGGTGAGCTGGGGGAGGGCGAGGGAAGACTACCCGCAGTCCCGAATAATTACACAGGCAAGCTGAGCGTCACACCGCACTGCTGTGAGACTGAGTGTGGGCACACGACGACGACGACGACAGCGTCAAAAGGATCCCAAGTAGCCCAGAGTCCGGGCCGAATGGAATTTCTTGTATCCCTTTTTTTTGCGGGCTCCCTCTGTGCTGCTGTGGGTCGTGCCCGTTGGGGGCGGTGTGGCACACGGGCACGAAAAAAAGCCCCAATTGAACGTGATATGTTTGCGAAAGAAAAATATGCACACTCCTGGGGATTATGTGTGTCCGATTCGGAATGTACATACACATCCTTTCTCTGCTCTCGTTTCTTGTGAATTTCTGAATTTTTGGATTTCGCTTCTCTTCACATCTCGCTGCTCGGGCTGTTGTCACCCTCTGGTGGAAGTGCTCCTCTGCTCCTCCGCTCCAGAATCATTATCCTATGCAAAGTAGGGTAACGGGGGAAGGGGATATTCCTCCACACTCGCGTTTATTTGTTTTCGCCTCCATTTCACCGTCTCTCCGCTTACATTGTCATTCCCGTTTCCATTTGCCTATTGCTTTATTTTCTCTTCTTTCGGTTAAGCGTGCGATTTTAAAATTTCATTTCGGCTGGGAAATGCCTCCGCGTTATCCATCTGCTAAGAGTGGAGACGTGCCTCTGAATGTCTGCGACTAGTTGAGGCGTTCGCTGGCGATATGGAACTAGTTCGGCTGGCAAAACAGACAAATAACGTTTATTGGACACAGGCTGAGTTCGTCGCCATCGATTAGAGAATCACGTGGTTCCATTTTGTCACCAGAGTTGGGGGTCCTTGAAAACAATAAATACACACACACAGACTCTCCTCAAGAGGAAAATCACACACAGTCACACTCCCCCCATCTGCGCCCGCCTCCGCCCTTGGCTTCTAATAATTTATCGACAGAAAGCACGCCTGCTGCCGCCCAAAAATCAATCGACCCGAAAACTTTATCCACTGACTTCTCAAATTATCACGAACTAAATTGAAGACGCCGACGACGACTGGGTGGAGGGGGAGGAGGAGGTGAGATGAGATGAACGGTTGGTTCCTCTCCTAGCCTGACTTCCACATCCGGCTGAGTCTGTGGGTGTTATTCAGATCTAGAGACCCTTCACATCGCTGCCACGACGGACTAGTGCGTGTACACATCGCCCCTCTTACACCAGACACCGCGCCGCGGCGGATACAGTTCACAAGAGCTCACGTTTTTCATTGCTTTCGAATGAAATTTCGTTGTCCTTGTACGTGAACTCACCCCCGGACGACGACGGGATGGGATAAGTTGAAAAAATACATTTTTTTGTATCTTGTCAATGGCGGTGAGCCACCCCACCTCAACCCCTCGGACACACACACACACAACTGTCAGATTAATGATTTATATGAATTTCGCGTGCACGTTGTGCTCGTAAAGGCGACGACGTGTGTGTACGGCAAGGCGCGTCAGTCGGGCAGCATATGACTGCTTAAAAATTTGTTTTCGGTGGACCGCCTACGTGACGAATGTTATGTCCTAAATCTTCATTTTTCATTTCGCCGAACCAGGTTCCGTCCGCTAACTTTTTTTTTTTTTTTCAATTTTCAAGCATTTTCCTTTCACGTGCCGCCCTTTGCGCAGAGTGATGGAGGCCAGGCGGTGCGTGGCGATTAAATGTTGTGAATGAAATGCAGAGAAACGAATTCCACAGGTTAGCTCGTAGACGAAGTCAATGGCTTAGCCCCGAGGCACTGAAGCGCTACCCGAGGGCGAACTTACTGTCATTTATGCTGACTGTTTGTGCATTCAAGTGGGCCGAGGTGGGGCGGTGATGAAGATGAAATGCATGCATATGCGAAGTGTGTTTACACATTCTTTCAGCGGATCAAAAGGATACAACCCCAAACACTGCAGAGGACAATGGCTTGGGTGTGACAAGTGGACTGGTGTGTGCGAATGAAGGCGACGACGTGACAAGAGCAAACAATGCCGAGAAGTGGACGGTGACTCGAGACAAGAGCGGGCGAGAGAGGCGAGAGAGAGAGTGACACGTTCAAGTGTACATCTGCAATTGGATAATGTATTCCTCTGCTCGCAGATCCTTGTAAAGGACAAACTGTCATTAGCCGGGTGAGCTCGAGTGAGCGTGGAGTGGTCCTTTATTTATTTATGTCTCGTGTGGACTCCTAGAAGGTAACTAGAGGTGCTTAAGTGCCACTGGACTGGATGCAGATGCAGATACAATGGAGAGCGAGCACGGTGCAGGGACTTCCAATTCACGGTCGATCTTTTGGTTGATTCGCTTAAACACTTAAGCCCGCGGCTGATTTTTTTTTGTCAACCGACCTACTGACTGTCTCCAAAGGATTGCTGCAATTTGCCAATCAAACAAGAGCTCCCTTTGATGGCTTTGATAGCTTTGCCTCCGCAATCAATTCTACAACGAACTGCAATCCAATTCGAAAATAACTGAGTTTCCAGGCACTTTTTTTTCACTCGCCTCCCCCTCTCCCGCGCTGCTGTAATACCATTTTAAAAGGAATGTGCATTCACAGCAGAAAAAGCCAATAAACGTTCCAATTACTTTGCGGGAGCGGAAAAAAATGAACGCCAACCCCCCTCTCCCCGTCAGAGAATCTTTCACAGACTTTTGCTTACACACACCCTTCCTGCTCCCCGTTACATGCCCTCGCAGGCAGACGCGCTTCTCAAAAACCGATTCAGTCTAATTTTGGAAACGGCATCTGTTCCATGGATAGGCTGGAAGGGGGGGAGGCGGATGGAGCCAAGCCCACACACATACTCTCCCAAAAAAGAGGAAAGGAAACTCACAAAAAAAAAAGCACTGAAATCAAACAGACTGAAGGTGAATTAAAACCCAGCATTTTTTCCCATTGATTTCTGCAGCACCCTGTGTGTGCAGTTTTTTTGAGCTAGGACCCTTGAATTTTAGTTCAACTCATCCCCCTCCACCCATTCCTGCATCAGTGCAGAGGACGAAAATTGCCGGGATAACGAATTTCATTGTTTCCAGTTGCAACGCTTGTGGGGGTGGGTGGGAGAGTGAGAGTGAGGGAGATAGAGACAGAAGCAGCAGTGCAGTGTGTAATGTTGTACATTCAATGTTGTTTTATTTAAATTAACAAGAGCTTGTACTGGTGCTGCTAGAATCAGCAAACCCCCCCCATCAGCCCACGCCACCACGGTGGACCAGCATGGACCAACTAAATTACCCTTAGTTGTGGTTGATGTAAATTGAACGCAGTCCACCGCCAAAGCCGATGCAAACACGCCAACGCCAGCCACCACCACCACCACCGGCGAACCTTAAACCAAGGGGGCAGCGCGCATAGACCAGTGGTGCGTTCATTTCGAGTTTATTTTAGGCGCGACACCGTGAGTGTGGTGTGGGGGGTGGTGGGAGGGGGGAAACGTGGATAAATGGCATTCCACTGATGCTCACTCGACCGCGCATTCATTTGCACACCCGCACGTATGCCGGCCCCCTGAATTATGGCTGTGGACAATTTCGATGGATATTATTTGTGAAAATTTAGAACGACCGCGACGGGGTGTGATGGGTGATGGGTGGATATAAAAACCACCACCACCCACCACCCGAACAGCTATTACATGTTGAAGGCACTTGCGTCACGATGGAGTCGTCGTCGTCGTCGTCTGTCCACTCTGGCGCAGACTATGAATGGGTTTTCAGCAAAAAAAAAAAAAAAACACCCGAAATTTGGGGTGAAGTTTACACATTCGAGGGACACTCGATCGCTTTCAAATTTCCAAACGCACTCCAAAAATACCAGCACCGCCACTCAATGGTGATGGTTACAAAATTATAAATTAAATTGTTTAACAGAGAATTGTTTGCTTGCGGAGGCTCACGCCGCGGGTGGGGGTTGGTGGGGGAAACAGCAGGAGTTACTAACGTAATGGATAGAGCTCATCATCATCATCGGACACTCGGGCTGGGTTAATGGCAATGGCGATTGCGTGGAAAGTGATGAGGGTGAGCGTGCGAGATGAGATGAGATGAGATGGCGCAATCACGGACCAGATGAGTGGTCGTTAATAGCGGGCTTAGTGCAGTGCACACACAGCATTAGTGCTGAGAGTTGGCTTAGGGATGAGTGTCCGTGAGAGTTCATGCATTCATGCATCAGTGATTTGAAATTTTGTAATTATGCAGCAGCATGGGGGGACATGGAGCATGGGACAGGGGGGCGGGGGAGGATATCATGTGCGGGCTTTGAGGCATGCGAAGGATTTCGATTGAAAAGGAACTTTTTGGGATGAAATTTTTGAAATCTTTTGAGTGGTGGGCTTTGGTGACGGTTTTCTAGTTCAATTCAGGAACTTCGGAAGAAGTGGACAAATATCAGCAAAGGCATGGAAGAATAGGGAAAAAAGTAGCAAGGGCCTCTGAGACTCTGTCCAGCCTCTGCCCAGTCCAGCCTCTGCCCTGTCCAGCCTCTGCCCAGTCCAGCCTCTGCCCAGTCCAGCCTCTGCCCTGTCCAGCCTCTGCCCAGTCCAGCCTGGAAAGTGGCTGTAAGGCTCCTTCAAGAGAAGTGGCCCTGAGACTCTGTCCAGCCTAGCAAGTGCCTCTGAGACTCTGCCCAGCCTGACAAGTACCTCTGAGACTCTGTCCTATTTGGCAAGTGCCCCTGAGATTCTGCACATCCTAGCCAGTGCTTCTGAGACTCTGTCCAGCCTGGCAAGTGCTTTCAAGACTCTGCGCAGCCTCTGCCCAGTCCAGCCTGGAAAGTGGCTGTAAGGCTCCTTCAAGAGAAGTGGCCCTGAGACTCTGTCCAGCCTAGCAAGTGCCTCTGAGACTCTGCCCAGCCTGACAAGTACCTCTGAGACTCTGTCCTATTTGGCAAGTGCCCCTGAGATTCTGCACATCCTAGCCAGTGCTTCTGAGACTCTGTCCAGCTTGGCAAGTACCTCTGAGACTCTGTCCTTCTGGGCAGGTGCCTCCAAGTCTCTGTGAAATCACGTGAATCCTATGAGAACTTATACAACCAGTATACCAACCTCGTAGCTCACGTACGCACAAGTTCCCCAAAAAGTCCACCACCTCCCACCAAACCGAGAGAGTCGCAATCAAGACAAAGGCAGGCACAGACACAAAAACAAAAAACCACTTCATCGTGCGAGTTAATTACGTCCTGTCTGCAAATAGATAATCCACCTTCTTCAATCCTCCGCGTCCTCACAAGGGGATGAAGCCAATTTTGAATTTGAACAGAAACCAATGTTCCCGCACAGACATCATTCATTTATTCAATTTCCTTCACTATCAACGTGAACACATCTTAATTACGATTTATTAATCTTCTCCCCCTCCCCTCCTCCCCACTCACCCCCCCGAATCAGCACTCGCTCTTATCATTCAATCGTCTGAAGCATCGACACACAAAACTCATTATGCATCAGAAACAAAATAGAGACCGCCTCTCAAGTCTCCCTCTCTGCACCCGCAAACAATTTCCTATTGAAAACCGCACACATAATAGCGCAGTAAATTTCTTCATTAAAATTTATTACATCACCCCTCCCTCGTAGACCCATCACACCCCCACCCTCCCATCCCCCATCGCACAGATGGCACAATCATTCAATGGAATCAGTTGAAACTTGCACACAAATCTGGCGAAAAAAAATAAACGCAAGCAATTCTTCAATATATTGCTCGCTCGCTGCCTGTGGAGCTGTGGTGCTGTGGAGCCCCTCCTCCCTTGCACACCCCACAGAACGATTATAAGGGTAAAATAATTGCTCGAAGTAAGTTAAAGTAAACGGTGCTAAGGTGAAAAATAAATTTCCCCGAGGAGAGTCCAGAGAAAGAAAAGCCGCACACACCCTTCCTCTGTGAAACAATGAAAAACTTCGCAGCCAAGTGCTGTACATGTGTGATACAGAACACACACAACCGACCCCCCCTCCCCCTTCCCCCACCCACTCTTGGAAAGCACGAACAACAAAGCGAGAAGAGTTATCCTTTTGCGAGGTGAAAATTATTGTGCGCTCCATTGTGAAAATTGTTTATCCACCACCTTCTTACAAAAAGGGTGGGAGGGGGGTGGCTGGATGACGAAGGGGTGGGCAAAAAATCGATTAGGATTTTATAAATGAACAAGTTGCATCTCCCCTCACACGCCGTGTTGACTTTAAAGATGCATTCCACCAGCACCACAACCAGCAGCAGCACCACCACCAGCAGTCAAGCTGAACGAAATGAAAACAAGGAAAAAGGAGTAAAAGAAAAAAAAATGACAAAAGGATAAGCGCCCCCAGGGACAGAGCGAGGGGTGGCTTCTGCTTGAGATTATCAACATGTTTGCTACTTTCGGAACGGCGAGCATGTTCTTATGTCCTTATTTAGTAGCAAGGATCAAGTGGCACTCTACCGACTCTGTGGTAAACGAAAGTACGACTATCTTGTATTTTAGATGTGCGAGGACACCGCACCATGCACTGGGGGCGAACAGAACAAGGACACCGACAACGAGAACGACAAACGAAAACTTATTTATCTAGAGTGCAGAGAACTTATTTCCCCCTCCTCCATTCCCAGTCTGGTCCCGTGCATGGTTTTGAGAATCCTTTTAACTGATTGAGAGAAGGCGAAAGAGGTGGAAAATATTTTTGAATTTAAATTGTTAAGTTAATTAAGGTGAAAGAGGATGATGCGAGTGTACCAAAGTGAACAGCACACACCGCACAAAAGGCAGACACTGCCGCACCTCCAAAAAACGACACTCGCACTCACGGTGAGAGAGGGAGTAGGCAGGGATAGAGATGTCTGCCGAGGGATAAGTGGGATTTGATGGGTAGACATCATAAGAAGAGAAAAGGATTTAATTGCAACAATAGACGACAGAAGGTGATTACACAAGCCGAGTGCTACACACAGACACAGACGTACATAGTTGGTGAAGGGGGTGGATCTGGGGTGGGGAGGAAACGAGACTCTCATTGTGGGGAGGAATACCTAGAATTTGATCTGCCACGCAAATGGCATGGGACATGAGCGCAGAAACGACAAGGACGAGAATGGGGACTCTTGTTTGAACGCCATGGTGCGAAGGTGGAATTTTTGATGCAATTAAATGTGGTCTCACACACTCAAGGTGGAGCGAATGAGTTTGTCAACAAGGCGATCAAAGACGTGACGAGCGAAGAGAATGGCAGGGTGGCACGGGGACTGGCTCTTTGTACTTGATGACTTGTTGTTTAGTTTCAATTTTTGTGGTGTTCTGGTGGTTCAGGCACTCTATGACTTTGACTACGAGAGGAGACTGCTCAGTTTTCTGGGATTATTGATCACAATTAGACAGCTTTGAGGGTGGTTAAGGCACCATGATTGAACTGAGAAATTTGACACCATTTTTGGACCAATTGCAGACCAGTACCTCACTTACGTCACACTGATCCGAAGAAATGCACGCCTGCTCTATCTTGTCGACGCTTCACTGGTGACAAGAGCTACGATGGCATCGTTCCGTCAAAATGGCGTCCAAGGAAGAAATCGGCTAGAAAAGAAATGCGCACAAACTTGAAGTCTATGAGATCCACAGTCCGAGGTGGTCCTGGGTCTCACACAACAGCCAATCATTCAGTCAGTCTTCTGTCGTTTCTCGAAAATTGATTTCAGTCCGTCTCAAAATCCAGAAACACTGGCTGCCGACAGTAAAACCCTGCCCCAGGGAACAGACACGTGCTTCTTTAGCTGTCGGCAGGGTATATACAACCTCTAAGCAATGGCCTTCTGCACGGTTTCCAACTGCTGACTGTGTAGAGCATAGACTCCCGCACCACGTCACGCTCAGACGATGACTGACTCCCACACAAGACTGAACATGCTCACGAGACAAGACGAGACAGGAGCAAATGGCCGGTCTTCTCAGAGAACCGAGTTGATCGACGTCAAATCGCCAGAAGTCTCAAATATTGATAATTTGCTGCTAAATTGAAAATCAATTAGCAACCGGATGAAATGAGAATGCAAAGGCCCTCCTCCTGCTGCTTTTTTTTTTTTTTTTCAATCTCTCCAAATGTCGAATCAATGTCCCCTCCCCCCCCCCTCTCCCACCCGGTTGAACTGTACCACCGAGAACCTAAATCATTCCCGTAGTGGCACCACATTGAGGAGACGTCGTTAGCCCTTAATTTTTTGCTCCCCTCTCCCTCAGAGGGGGGACGCCTTACCCAGAGGTCAATCGGGGGACGCCGAGAGAAGATTTAAAGCTTCGCACACACACACAGCAACACAAGTGTTTGTCATTTGATTTATTTCCTCCACATACACACATATGGTACCCAACTGATTTCCTGCTCCGGAATTCCTCGTGTCCTCAATATGTTACGATGACTCCGACGACGACGACGGCGACTGCGAACGCCAACGACTCCGAATCCGACTCCGACGATGGGGCGTTGTAAAATTTATACGAAACGGAAGTATTGCTGCTGTTGATTTGCGGGGGTCCTTGCGTTCTTCCTTCGACTTTCAACACGTCCACCGCATCGACCTGTTTTGTCCGCAAAAATTCCCACCAAACATGCCAAGAGCACATTAGGACGCCCGCCAGACTCCTCACGAATGACGAATGAGAGTGGTCAGTGCGCGCTGATGGATTCGGCGAGCGGTGCGGCGTAAGGACTCGGCCCATGACTCGACTTGCGGTCTAATGACAGATTCCATTTAAAGGTGCATTTGCCTTGGTCCGACTGTAATGCAAATGAAATGAAAGTAATGGCCGTGCATTGCGATCTCGCAGTCGACCTGGAAAATTTACGACCATTGCAGGGTGCAATTTATTATTTCATCTGTGCTCTCCTCAGGAGGAGTTTGGGAGGTTTCCAGTTGAGGTCGGGATCAGCCGAGGAAATGTGGTGAAGTGCTGAAGAAATAGGAGCAAAAAACCGATGTCAGATTTAAATTATTGCGCTATCCGGCGATAGAACCACGCGGCGAGCCGCCATAAGCAGAACTTGTAATGGGGCGGAACGCGCGGTCCTCGCTTTTTTTACTCACTCTCTCTCTCTCTCTCTCTTTGGGCAGTTTTTGTGGTCGACCTTTGAGGGCGCAGCAGTTTCCAGTTTCGGTGCGGAATGAATTGCATTTCGGCGGCAAAGGGAAGTTAAAAAGTACTTAAACCGCCTGACCCCATGGCTGGGCCTTTGCCCTGCCAGCACGACTGCAAATCGTTCTGTGGTCCTGTGGTCATCTTTTCTTCGCTCAGGAGGTGAGGTGGGACGAGGCGAGGGCAAAAATGAAAGGAATTTTCCTTTGTGCACCACTCCAGGGAATCCCTTTCAAATCGGAGAGCTGGCGTTTGAAAGTTCTGGCTTTTTGGGAACTTTTTTCGAAGTGTTGCGGCAATTCAATTGACTAGTTCTCGAGTGGCGATGGAAGTGCAATGTCACGCAACGTTTCACAGTGTGGCCCGGCCGGGGACGTTATGTGAAGTCCAAAAATGCTGCAGGTAGCGTGAGGACATTTGCACTGCGCTCAACTTTGTCCTGCAACTGTCTCAAAGCTTCCTTCCTTCGAATTGAAGTCAATTTCCTGATGTGACTCATTCAATTAAGCCAATTTCCGACTAGTCACGGCTTGGTCCCTTTGTGACACGTTGCCCAATTGCCGTGGGCGACTCCGTGGACTGCGACAGGTCAATGTCACCTCGTCCGCATCCAACCATCCACGCACATGTGGTCCAGGTCTATGTTTGCAAAGCAGCAAGCAAACTTGAACATCACTCTTGACTCTGCCTGCAGACAAGTTTTAATTAAAAATAAATAACGCATTTTTTCTCGTTTCTCTTTACAGTTTGCATAGCGGGATACCATGAAAAGAGACTCTTACACGATCTCCTAGATCCATACAACACTCTCGAGCGGCCGGTCCTCAACGAATCGGATCCACTTCAACTCAGCTTTGGATTAACCCTCATGCAGATAATCGATGTCGTAAGTAGCAAAAAATGAAGAAAAAAAAAAAAACCATCCCCATCGTCTAGCGTGCAGTGCAAACCACACTGCAAGGATAATAGTGAATTCCAATCTCATTTCCTCACTCCACACCCGGAAACTTAAACAATAACTCACCCGACGAGCCGGTTTGAGTGAGTGGCAAAATGACAAAAAGCGTGCAAGAGCAGCAGCAGAAGCAGGAGCAGGAGCAGGAGACTCGACTCGATTAAAATGAATCTAAAACTTTACTCAGACCGTTGCGGGCACAAATTGCGGATGCTGACAACTGTAGCCGATTTCTGTGTGTGTACAAGTGGGCTGCGATGGGTACTTTGAGGGCGGCAACGGGGCATAGCACACAGCAAAGCCGACAAAGAATATTAGATTGTGAGGAAACTCATTATAGCGAACTTCCTTGCTTTAGCCAGCAGAATCAGCAACGACAGCGCCGGGTTGAAGGTTTATTTAAGAGCCATCCGTTTTGCCAGCCACACTCACCACCCACAAGACCTCATCGCCACCGCCATCGTTACGGCCATCTCATCCAAGCCTCTCATCTTTTGTTTAAATATTGAAATCGAAGAATGGGTGGTGGAGAATGGGACGGGAAAAAAGATAAATGACAAGTCCGTTCGACGACTGACTGTTGACGTTATCCGTGCGCTGTGCACAGATGGAGATGGAGTGGCTTTCAAAACTCCATCTGTCTGGGAATGAGGGTTGTTCCCCCCCCGCCCCCCCTTCGGCACTCTTAGGGCTTAATAATCAGGCTTTATGCAGAGCGTGGGGTTCGTAGTTTTAATTACGTTAAAGAAGATGAATTCGATGGATTTTGAGTGGCAACGGGAGACGACGGTTATTGGACTCATTGAGAAGTTAATTGTTGGAGTCATGACTTCCGCTTTGCTGCCTTCTTTGGAGGGTTCGACTTGAGGATGGCATTTTGGGTGGATTCTTTTGCTTGGGTAGGGAGCAAGTTTTACTAAAATTAGGAGAGAAGAGGTGGAGAAGTCTTCAAAGTCGATCCAAGATTGGCGCGAAGACCTCTCCAAAGTTGGCAGCAGATCTCTTCCTTCTGCGCGATCTTTGACGTTGGATCAATGAACGCCGGGCAAATACTTCTGGAAAGCCACCATCTTGATGGAAATCATCAAGATTCGCAAAAAAAAATCGCCTAGACTACTCAGAGACTGCGTGTGTAGGGAGTTCTGATGAATTTGCCGAAGTTTTTAATGACCGACCGCATCACGCGATGTTCCCATTAATGGACCAGCATTTCACTTATGTCACACTTCTTCTTCTTCTACTGTCGCTATAGTCCGAGGTTGAACTGGGCCTCAGTCAACAAGCCTCTTCAGTTGGCACGATCTTTAGCCAGCTGCCTCCAATTGGTTGAGAGCATTCTCGGCATGTGTGTGCCAACGGGTCCGTGGTAGTTCGCTATTGCGTTGCCTCACTGTTTCGGAGTCGAAGACTCTTATGTCACACCGATCGAAATAAAAACACGCCTGCGTCCTTTTGCCTGCCCTGTCCTTATCCTCGTCAGTCAGTCTCAAAATTTGATTACAGTCCGTGTCAAAATCAAGAAACTCTGGCTGCCGACAGTAACACGCTGCCCTAGGGAACAGACAGGTCCTAGCTTAGCTGCCGACAGCGTACACGTAACCCCTAAGCAATGAGCTCCTTCCCAACCGCTGACAGTGTAGAGCACTAACTCGCCAACGCCCGCTCCACGCCACGTTCAGACGATGACTGATTCCCACGCAAGATTGAACATACCCACGAGACAGAAGCAAATGGCCAGTCCCCCGCAAGTCGATGACAAATAACATCGCCAGAGATCTCAAATATTGGTCCTAAGTGTCCACAATTAGCTTATAAATTGATTCCCATTAATTAGCATCAAATCCCTCGGCTTGACTGAGACTGCAAACTGGCCACAGTCAATCAAAGAGAACACCCAATCAATCTGCCCACAGTCAAAAATTCCCTTCATATTCCATCTTCAGCCGGCATGGCAACCGGCAGGACTACTGTGCGGTTGAATTAAAGCGAAACTGTCACCAGTTTGACATAAAAGACCGAGTTAATGTCAGGAACTGTCTGCCAGCACACAAGTGCAGATAAAGTAAAGTCAATTAAAATCAACTCAAGAGCAGCTCCACAAGCAATCAGTGTTGTGTAGCGTATCTACAATGTTCTTGCAGTCCACACACGGAGAGATAGAACAACATCTGAGGCACCATACCCTCCCATCAAGTGCTGCTGCTGTTGGTGCACTTCCATTTCATTCAATCTCACACTCATCTTAACCATCATCATATCATCATTTCCACTTCACATTTCTCCTCACTTTGTTGCACTTAACTACAGCGAAAGGGATCTCCTAATTTATTTGCCATATCCACTTTCATTCCACTCGAAAAACAAAACAAAACCGACGAACAAAATAAAAAGAAGAACGGAAACAAGCGCCACGAACAAGCCAACGAACGAAAAAGATAAACATTCTGCCTCCTCAGCAAGGATTGCAGCATCAACACACACACACGCACACATTCCTCCCATGTATGTTCAACGGCTGGGGACGCGAGGGGACACAATTTCGTGGGAGTAATTGGAATTTGAGATTTTCTGCTGCTCCTT
The DNA here is from genome assembly GCA_907269125.1 of Eristalis pertinax. Classification (NCBI taxonomy): domain Eukaryota; kingdom Metazoa; phylum Arthropoda; class Insecta; order Diptera; family Syrphidae; genus Eristalis; species Eristalis pertinax. Next base: position 2,490,519 of record OU026148.1, on the reverse strand, counting down.
CCCACATAGACACCGCCTCCTTGTGGCGGTTTGCTGCCGCTTCAGAACGACGACGACGACGACGACGACGACGTATTAAATTAAAATGAAATAAAATTCAAAAGTACGCCACGCCAAAGTGGGTTCTCTTTGGATGCCGATGCAGCGGCGGAGGATGATGCTGAAGCTGATGGTGGATGCATGCGAGACGAAGGCGAACACCGCCACAAGCTCGACGATGCAAACCAGAGAACGGAGGGACTTTGTCGAGAGTATTTTTGTGGTCTCCACGTTGCATGGTGCCCTTTTCGCCTGCCGGCAGATCATCCTTCCCGGGATGGATAGTTGGTCGTGTGCCCAAAATGTAACCGCATATCGTTTGCAGTTGCCACAGACTTTTGTGTGCAGCCACATACACACACAAACCAGCAGCGGAGGAGGATCGTCGAGGATCGTGGAGGGAACTTTAATTTAACTGCTTTTGCTGGTGCTCCTGGGGTTAAGGTGATTGCGGGGGAACCGTGCTTTGGTCTAGATATTTCTGATTTGACTGAAATGCAAGAGGAGCATGTCAACAAAAGCCTACCTTGACAAGCATCTCACTTGAAAACGAAGCCTCACCTCGAGATGGTCAGAAAGAACATCCCTCTCTCTGTCTCGCACAGTCAAAGGCAGTAAGCAGAAAGTGCAAGTCAGCCCCGAAGCCTTTCTCTCAGAGCGTAATGACCTCACGAAGAGTGAACAAACACCATCAAAAGACGCCGAATTGAAACAACCTTTCACTTTCATTAAGATAACCTTCCACCTCATTCAGAGAGGCTTTTCAATACGAATCCGACACCGACTCACCGCAGAGCCAGGTCATAGCCTGGAGTTAACTGCGCGTCCCCAAAGATGATGAAAAAAAACAAATAGGAGGAAGGATACATCACCTCACACCATCGCTCCCATGTGCAAACATCCCATACTCTCGCCGCACATTACGATAATTCATCCAACATGCCCCCCCACTTCTATTCACGCACACACACACACACACTGTGATGCACATCAAATGTGTTACGCGCGCCCACAAAATCAGGACATCACCGCACACAGCCCGTTCGCAGTCAAGAGTATTGACAGTCTGTGCAAGCAAACTCCGGTGACTTAAATTTGCATTCAAAGTGAAAATTGTCACTGATACGTGATGTACGTGTGTGCGTTCCAATGTGCACGGACTCGTTCAGTAAATACCAACACAAGCGCAGTTCAAGAGTGTAAACAGGAATTCATTTTACTTGCTCAACTAATCACAAAAGTGCATTCAATTGCTGTGACTCTGGGTGTGGCTGTATCTGTATCGGTGTGATGCCATCATAGAGGACTCTCCCTGGGAGATACCTGGCGTTGTCTTCTTTCGTGCCATGATGATCTATTGCCCAGTTTTTGTTCCAGAGGGTGACACACGGGATAGGGATTTGCATGCATATCCCATTTACCCAGTTCCACACAGTCTCTGGCTGTTTGGATGGGTGTGTGTGTGTTTGCAAGGAGAATCCCACAACCTTACCGTCGTAATAAAAGGGTTCAAATGTAAATAACACAGTCGCGCAGTGAATGCGCATAGGACACGGCCACACATTTGAGCACCACCATAAAGGATAGCTGGGTCGGACAGGAACAGGGCACAGGGAAGGGGAGAGAGAGAAGGAGAGAAAGAGCATAGCGGCATAGAATCTCTCCCAGGGGACGCCGAACGCAGGGAATTCAATGATAACCCCCAACGTTTGTGTGCATGGCCAGAACTGGGTCATACTCAGTGCGCTGCAAAGGATACAGTGTTCGGTGGGAAATGGGGAGGGGAGGAGGCGATGCTGCTGCTGCGACAAAACGGGAATATCCAACATAACCTACATAACGATTCGGTGTCAGTAGAAGCTACCCCCTTCCCCTTGCCCCGCACTCTCTCCCACAGACTGGATTATACGGGATGGGCGGCGGAATGTTTCGAATGCCAAAAGGATGCTTGGTGGCTGGGATACTCGAATGGCTCAAATGGCCGGATGCTACTCGTTGGATGCTCTCGTCGGATGCAGAGTATGTTCGGAATGTTTGCGAACTGGTTGGAATAGCTGGTGGTTGGGGGGGAGGGGGGATGTACATTTACTTAGCCTCGTCGTCGAGCGTCCTCTGGGATTTGTCACACAAACGAACACACACACACGCAGTCTGCTACTTTCCGGGATTTGTTAACAAAATATATTCCTTAACCCTCAACCCTATTTCAGTGAATCCCCTTTGATCCTCTGACTAATGCCTTTGACTCTGGCTGGCTGGTTGATGATGGTTGCCTCTGACATCGTCATAACCGCTACATCCCCCATCGCCGCCTCCCGCATCGATGACTACAAACAGAGCACATTCCCTATTTCGTCCCACTTTGACGGGTGCAGCGGAAAAGTGCATCAAAATTTAATTTTCAATTTTCCCTGTCCTCTCCACAACACACACACACACACGCCCCCAGTTGGAAGCTAATCGCTGCACTTAAGGACTCCTCCTCATCTGCATTCTCAGCTGCTGGAAAACGCGGGGGGCAGACCTAGCCTGGAAGTGACTAATCTTTCCGTTTTTAACAAAACAATGGGGAATGCACAGGCTCCGTTGGGTGAAGCGGATGTTGGTTTATCCAGAAAAGTGGTTTCTCTCTGGCGCTCCCTTCTCGTTTCAGGAAATTCGTTTTAATAAGTCACGTCGGGCGTCGTCGTCACCACCAGCATCAGCACCAGTGGCCCACCAGAAGTGTCAGAGAAAAGTGTAGCTCCGGGGCCAGGGAGAGAATCCTTGATGTGCCACAAAATGAACTGAGAATGCAACAAGACTTGTGTGTGGGGGGTGAGAGTTGTCAGAGGGCTACGGAGGATAAAAGATCATCTTCTCAGCATTACGTCATAAGAACTCAGGAGATATGTAAGGCAAGAGGGTGAAGCTATGCACACGAGTGCTGAAATCAAGGATTTTTATCGCGAAAAACTATGCATGCTCTCGAGCAGACTGGGGGAACGTCAAGTGGTGCTTGGCGATGGATTCGAAGGAGTTCCACGTGAAAGATAATTGCTTTTGCCAAACGAACACAGATCTCATTTAATGAAACTCGCAATCAGGTCTAGAGGTCTGGAGAGACACAACAGCCAGCTTATCCACCGTCACACCTGACAAAAGGCAGAAACCACGGGAAAAAAACAAATTTGAATCTGAAAAGAAAACTACACTCGTCGCAAAACTCTCGCTCGTACCGCGATTTGTTGTCGACTCGGCCCCTCGTCGCACTGCTCATGCATAATTCAGGAAATTTAGGTTCCCTGAACCAAGCCGGCAGTAGTTGTGCTCGTACACCTGCCGGTGAACTAAACTGCGATTGTGTGTCCTTCATTAAGGCCACCCTCACCTCCACGTCCACCATCAGCAACTTCAATTCAGAAATCACAAGTTTTTGCCTTAATTTAATTTCATTAGGGAAGCAAAAATTGTTCCCTACTTTCACATCACCGAGCACACAGCCTCCCGCCTCTCATCGCAGGGAAAAAAAACCCATTTAAACCCTTAAACCATTTATAAAATTTCCTTAAATCCTTTTTTCTTGCCGCACAAGCAACCGCGCACACACATTCGCACTAAATACTCCCAACTTTTCCATCCAAGTTTATTGCAACTTCTCTCGGCGAAAACTTTTCTCACATCGCACATATCTCGCTCTCTCCCACTCTCCCTGGGCGATTTGGTCGGTCCTTGTCGTCGGCATATCAGCAGGGTGGCAAAGAAAACACACGCCTGAAAATTTAACAGCATTTTCACACGAGTATCAATTTCACAACCCAACTTTCCGCAGCGCAACCCCACCCAGCCCACACCTCCCCGAAAGCGAGCTGAATAGTCAGTCGCAAGCAAGCCAAGAGCCAAGCGTCCCATGTGCCTCGTTCAGGCGGACGGCGAACCGGGCGCCATGCTGAAGGAGGGGGGGGGAGGGGGAGAAATGGAGTTCATTGACATACATTCGCAAATTAAAAGCGATTCCTTACGTTTCCAACACTCGCTCGGCGTTTCGCGCCGCTCTGAAGCCATTGAGAGGAAGCCTGCCCTGGAGTGGTTTTATTGCAGCACCCCCTCCATCCGCCATCGCATTCGAAGCACCCAACTGTTGCAACGAAATGCGAAATGGAATAAAATCTGTTTGTGCGCGTGGGAGGGACGATTTTAATTATGCCGCCCACCGAAAAATCTCCCTTTCAGCAGCCGTCAGGATGAAGACGACAACAAGTACACACACAGTCGCACACCCGACAGAAGCACTCTGAATCCGAATCCTGTGCATCAGTGACATTGTGTGCGAGTCGATCCACAGCGACACAAACAGATAATGTCAATCTATTTGCATTCCACCCCACTTGCTTGAGAATGCGACACCCCGACGAGTGAGTGCAAAATAAAAAAAAAGGAGCAAAAATCAGAGGAGGAAAATAAGTGATGGGACGAGACACTGCGTGTGTGAGCTGGGGCCCAGAAGGAAGCCGAGATACAGTGTCAACCTAACCTCAATTGAGAGGTTGTTGTGTGCGGCGCCAATACAACAACTACAATTGTTTATGCCTCTACCCTGTGTGCGGGGGGCGGGGGTGGGTGTGCGTAGCAAAAGAAAAACAGGAACACCGTCATGTCAAGGGAGACGGGTGGTTGGGGGCCGGTGGCGTGTGAAATGATAAGAGTGTGTGAACACGTGTGTAAGTTTGTACTTTTTCGTGTTCATTAGGACGGAAGACTGTTTATGCCTGTTAATTTCTAAACACAGCAGCAAACATACACACGCTCTCACTTTGTGGCTTGTGGAAGGGAGGAGAGGGAGTGGGGAGGATATTGTATCGATTTGTGGCTTGACGCCACTGTGAGGGAATGGCGAAGTAGAAGCACTTGGAACTCGTTTACACACAGCCGCAGAGGGTCTCCTCAAATTACTGACTTTCTGACTGGCCTAAGCTTTGTCTGCTAAATGGCCAGAGAGCTTGACGATAAGGGGGACTGTTGGTCGCGTGGAAAGGATGAGGGAGACTTGCTAAGAGGTTGCAGACCGACCGGCCGAGGTTGACACTAAACAATGGTGAGATACAAGGCGACTGACCAAAACGCAAACTTTGCCTTTGTTGAGTTGCTTGTGTTGAGTTGAATCTCAAGGATTTTTAAACGATTTCATCCGAAATTTGGTCATCTTTTGCCGTGGATTTGTCGAAGATGCAGTGACTTTGGCGGAAACATAACATTTTCTACTCGAAATGGAGCTACTGTGGCGTATGAGTACTATTTCGTGGCGTATACGTAACTTTTTTTCAAACGCACATACTAATGCGGGGCACTGTTGCGTATGCTTAACATTTTCATATCGAACGTCTTCTAGTTCAGCTTCTGTGGCGTATACTTAACATTTGCTCAACCGAACAATGTATGTGTCGTACGCGTTACATTTCTTCAACCGAAATGACTCTAGCGTTCATCTGTGGCGTATACGTAACATGGTTCCATGGAACATCTTCCAGCTCAGTTCTACTAGGGCGTATACGTATTTTTTTTCCCCGCTGAACATGGTTCTCTGTGTCGTATGCGTTCCTTTTTTCAACCGAAAAAAACTATCGCCGGCCACTGTAGCGTATGCTTAAAATTTTTCCATCGAACATCTTCTAGAACAGCCTCTGTGGCGTATGCGTAACATTATCTCGCCCCGATTCATCATTATATCCCATGAATCGATTGAAAAAAGATCACACTGGACCAATCGTCCCCATGGCCGACACACACGCATACGAAAGAAAAAACAAGCCCAATCGAATCTGAAGCACACTCAACGCTCCAGTTGCTTCCCCAGCTGAGCCAGCGCGCATTTTGTGAGAACCCTTCATGTCGCATATTTCAAAGTCTTCTTCAGAAATAGATTTAGAGCCACCCCATGGCAGCAGGTGGTGCTCACACACCATCGCTCACCTCACCGCTAACCCAATTGAATGATCCTCTAGCACTTTCGACGCCACTGCCACACCTTCGCTTCAGCCAAAGTCACAGCGCACTTCCACTTCGTCGCCACATCTCTTCCGCGCCACGCAATCAAAGGTGGCAGCCATTTGCGCAAAACGACGTAATGGGGGAAAATTCAATTTGGAGGAAGAAACAGAAAAAGAAAGAAAAAAAACAACGCACAACAACCCCATTCCCTCGCACACCATCGACTCGGTGCGGGCTCCTTTGCATCAATGGATGTCAGGGTAATGAATGAAAAACAACATCCAGACCGGAGGCAGAACGAGAACACACACGACGTCATGCCAGCGCCAGAGAGACATCAACGCAGAGACCGTTGCCTGCCAGCCTGCCAGCCAGCCAGTCAGCCACCCCATGAAATTCATTTAAATTTCCCGCTAACATGCGATAGGGTTTAATTCTACTTAAACTTCCTATGATAAATGAATCTTGTGGGGGTTCCTCGCACGGATCGTTGGCGTTCCACACAGACCGACCACGACGACAGCGGCAACTCCAAGCACTTTGTCTGAGGTGGATGTGTAGATGGGTGGATGGATTTATGAGCCATACGAGGGAAGCTCGACTTCCTGGCTCTTCCCGAAATGTATTCAAAAACTGCATTCCCTCGAGGGGAAAAAGGATTCTCCGACTCCGTTACCTGATGTGGACACGTGTGTGTGTGCGCGCGGGAGGTATGAGTTATGGGGGGGGGGAGGGGGGCGCTTGCAAGCAACACGCTCTGCCGAGTGAATGAAATTAGACTTGGAAATTAGTATCGATAGGATCCCAGAACCAGGACCCAGAGTTCCATGAACCCTAGACATGCACTCGGTCTTAGTCGCTTTGATGTCGCTGCGGCATGGTTACTGGATAAACTTCTTCCTCCCCCCTGCCCCCTCCCCCCCTCCTTTACACCGATTTGCATATGAAGGGACAGAGAGAAAGAAATATTGCAATTTGTCGCAGTGTTGTGCTGTTGGCTTAGACAAACTCCCATTAACGCCGCTCAAAGCCACATGCGAGCGCTGTCAGATCGTGCGAATGCCGAGAGACTGCAGACATTTTGTTGCCCGTTTTTTCTCCCGTCTCCTGGGCGATACAAGACGTCGCCAAGCGTAAGGATTCCGATGCGAATGGTCAGCAGCTATTTGCAAAGGTAGTGGCACATCGAACGCTCAAAAAGCGGACAAGTGTCATGTCCCGTTGTGTCGTCTATTAAAACCCCCCCCCCTCCGCCACCCCGATCGGAGTTTTTAATGGCGCCACCCAGTCAAACACAATTTGTCGTTTATTGAACCGACAGCCTCGGGCGTTTTGGCTTTTAAGCTTTTCTGCTGCTGACAATGTGTCGCTGCTGCTGATGCTTATGCAGTTACCAGCAAAATTGATACATTTGACATAATCTGGTTACACTTGACACACTCTATTTTCATCCCGTATCCTGGCTCTGCCGAAGGGAGGGCGATTAAAAGTGATTTAAGTTAACACGCGATTGAAATATTAAATTTGTCCGCACTACAGCCGGTTGTGTGATGTGTGCTGACAGCTTTGTCGGGCAGACAGATTGAATCTGAACAGGGAAAAAAAAAAAGACGAAGCGCTCTGATGTGACACTTAATTGGAAGAAGACAAGCTCCATCAAGTCTGTCAAATGCAGCCGGACGAGCAGAGGGAACATGTCGCTCTCTCTCTCTCTCTCTCTGTGTCCTTTGTGGTATCCGCAATCAAAGGGGCTTCCTCCTTTGCAGTTGTTGACTGGCAGAGTTTAATTGCTTGAACCAGAGTCATCCTCAGACGATATATGAGCTCCCTAGCTGAGGACATCCTAGAGATAGTAAAACTCTGTTATGCAGATATCAGTTCGTTTTTTTTTTTTTTTTTAGTGAGAACTCTGTACTTCCTTCCTGGTTGCACAGTGGTGCTCCATCAACTGACAGGAAGCGAGGATGAATGATGCAAAAAAGATGAAATGTGAGTGGATCTTCGTTCGCCCTTCTGTGCATGCAGCATTAGGCGACGTTTTTTGTCCGCTTCGAGAGAAATTAGGTCAGTTCCGTTTCTGGGTTGGGTACACTTTTGTCTCACCCCATACCCCTCACCCCTGGTAACCTCTGACTCACATGGAGACGGGAATATTCACTCACAACGAGCATGAGAATGAAGTTAAATTTTATGAAGTTTTATACTTTATGCGCGGGGAAGGGTTTTAAATAAGTCATCCTTGTGGAATTTATCACTTGCTCGGCGGTGCTCCGTGTGTCGTCGTCGTGGTCGTCATCAAATTTGAGGTATGTGTACCTAAACCAGTCGACGTGGGGGTTGGGTCGCTGTTTATGAATAAGTAACTCGACTCAAGTTGAGTGGTCTTTATGGTCGTGTCGAATTGAAATGGAGTTTTTTATAATCGCATCACACATAAACTACGAGCTGGCATACAAATGTCCCGACGGAAGGTATGTGCACATGTACAATCGATAATCCGGAGCCGTTGACGGCAGCGAACGCAAAGTCAAATAGAAGTCAACCGTGTGAAACGGATGAAGCACACATGGCGCCAATGGGGAGCGGCCGATTCGAAAGTTTAGCTCCAAGAGAGAGAGAACTGCTTATCTGAATGGCGATGGACGACGTTGGTCTGCAATTCGAGTGGCTCCGGCGAAGTTTCTGTGGCGAGAGATAAGACCGCCACAATTAATAGGTTTCCATCATCAATATGTTCACCCTCTCCCTTGAAGAAACCACCTCTCATTAAATTCACATCTCAATGCCCAATCTAAAGCCAGTCTCTTTCTCTTTCAGGATGAAAAAAACCAATTGCTCGTCACGAATGTCTGGCTAAAACTGGTAAGTGTCATCATTTCCTCACCCCAGATGAGAAAGCCACAGAATTCCCGTCCCCAACCCCGAACAGTCCTTAAACTGCACGAAACCCCCATTGGAACCCAGTTCCGAGTCCCTCCGACGTCGTGGCTGACTTTTGCAGAGCCCTACAAGGATCCACCTCTCAAGAGCAGGGAGAAAATTAATAAATCATGGACATGAAATAATAAACATACACAGTTATCCTTTTTTTTCCCCCTTTTTTTTTGTTGTTAAGCATCATCCCTTTATCCTGTGGAATATGGCTTTTTTATTTGATACGAGTATCTCTGTGCTCTGTGGTTCCATTTTTTTAATATTTGCATCTCTCCCGTGTGTATTTCCATGTCATCATTTATCACAACGACAATAACAACAACAACACGACAACCTCAAACATCATCGAATATGGAAATCAACGAACGATAAAACACAAACGAACCAACCAACGAACAATAACAACACGACGACGACGATGACGACGATCAATGGAAAATAAAAAAAACGAAAAAAAAACAACCCACCCACACTCTCAAAAACAACCCCACCGATCTGCTGTGTGTGTGTGTGTACGTCCATGTAGGAATGGAACGATATGAATCTTAGATGGAACACATCAGACTACGGCGGTGTGAAGGATTTACGTATACCCCCACATCGGATATGGAAACCGGACGTCCTGATGTATAATAGTGCGGACGAAGGTTTCGATGGGACATATCAAACGAACGTTGTTGTACGCAGTAACGGTTCGTGTCTGTATGTGCCGCCTGGCATATTCAAATCGACATGCAAAATCGACATAACATGGTTTCCGTTCGATGACCAACGATGCGAAATGAAATTCGGCAGCTGGACCTATGATGGCTTTCAGGTTTGGACTCTCACTCTCTCTCTCTCTCTGTTACTCTATCTCTTTTCAGCCACCTTGCCACACATTCTGGGCATGTATTTGTGTAACATTTCTTTGTGTTTATTTTCATTCTCGTGTGTGCTTGCCCCATCATCGTCCTGCAGCTGGATTTACAACTGCAAGAGGAGAGCGGAGGCGATATCAGTAGTTACGTGCTGAATGGTGAATGGGAACTGCTGGGTATGTATCCGTTTTTTTTTTTTTTTGTTTTTTGCCCTCAATCTCTGTCTCTCTCCCGTTTCCCATGTTCATCAGTGAGTGGGGGGGGGGGGGGGGGAGGGGAAAGGGGAGTTCATAAAAATTAATTCGTTGGAAATTGCAACAAGTACGAACGATGTGCAGGGTGCAGGACATGGGGTACACCCCAGCTTCCTGAGTGTGGATGGAGACTTAATAGATAGTCAGTCTCTGACAGGACACATGCATGGTCGTCGGTGCATCCAGGAAGGATCACTTATTGTGCAGTTTTCGCTCCCGCATGGACAATTTTCCTCGTTATATCCATCTGGGCTGGAAACCATCTCGGATGCGGGCACGTTGGCTGCCGTGGCTCAGGTGGATGGTGAACGATGTAAGTGGAAAATTGATGGATGACTTAAAGATGAGGTGGGCACTGGGGGTGGGTTGTGTCCCCGGTAAAGGGTTCGCTGGGTCATCACCCTCCCCATGGGAGTTGAACGAACCTCTCTGCTGACACAGCACATGTTTCTGCCTTCCGCTGGTAGACGAGGAAAAAAACGCATCAAGAACTGAGAAACGTGAACACGACCCCAAAAAAAAAAAGTCACCAACCACGCCCAATTTGCCAACAGCAGCACCACCTGAATCACAAATTGAAACCATCAACATCTCACGACTAATCCGGATAACTCCTCGCCAATTCAACAGAGTCAACCTGTCCCGTGTAATGCAACCACCTTCATCTGCATCTCGGATGCAAGACAAACTTCTCCTGCGGAAAAACGATGCGATTTGATTCCGTCTTATCCGTACTTTCCAATTCAGAGAGTTCCCTCCTCGCGACGTGATGGAAATTACAAACAATCTCTCAGTCAAATCAGTGCCGCATGAAGAATTCGCCTTTTTCATCATCTCTGCCTGTGTGTGTGGGTCCTTAAGCACCCGAGCACTGTAGAACTATTAGCCACACAAGTGCAGCAGCAGTCCTCCTTCCATCCTTCGTGTCTGGAGGTGAAATTCTCACAAATTCACTTATCCCGACGACGACGACGGCGGAAGAACTTCTCCTAAAATCCGAGATCCAAAATCCGAAATCCTTTTGTCAATAGGATTTGCATTTGTAAGATATCCGCCCACATAACGTCGCCGAAAATATGGAAAACCTGTTCGCCCACCTCCAGCCGCCCTCTCATCGATTTCAGTGCTTTTGACGGCGGATGCAGCAAAAAAAAACAACCGAATCCCATCATCATCGTCCGAATGCAGCAATCTGCAGCTGATTTCGTGATTTAATTAAGTTGCGCTCCACAACAGAGGTCCTTCCGGGGACTGATTATGAAAATTAATACATGTCCACCGGCTCCGTACGTCTCCGTAGCTAAACAGCGTGAAAATGCATCTAGAACTGCCGCTCGGCGCCCAGAAGTGCTTCTTTGCATATTTGAGGAGACTCTTCTGCAGAGACAACGACAGCAGGACACCATTAGGAAGAAGAAAAAGGCACAATCTCATTGTCGGCAAGACCCCCTTAAATTTATGCATTCTGTCTGGCCAAGATATCTCGAGAACTTCGGCCTCTTGTTTCGCCATTTTCCGTCCGTTAATTGCATCACATCGCATCGCGAAAGCAATACACAATTAAAGGCACTCAACCCGGAGTACGAGCTTCACACCAGAGAATGGCGCTAACAGATTCCCCAATAGACAGCAATGCGAACTCGAGTTAATGTCAAAGTAAACCACGTTACGAGGCACCCTGTGTGCGAAAAGCAATTCACAGCGGGGACTGGCGTCAACCGCACTACACTGCACAAGTAATGCTTGTTGTTTCAGCAGAAAGTCGTTTATGAAGATTAAGACATGAACATTTTAACTTTATTATAAGCACCCTAACCCGGTAGGGAGTGCTTAGGGATCGAGATACACACTCACTCGCACACACACACACACGAGATGGGCGTTAGCGATGCAAAATTTATTTTCGAAACTTTTCCAAGAAAAGTTTGTGTTTTTTTACCGCCCTTCCTGCGCTCTTCGGGTGCAGCAAAGAAGTTTAATGAATTTAATTTTATGTAGTGCGCTCTAGAGAAGTTCGGTCTACGGTTGCGAATGTTGTTGCAGACATTAAACAGGCGCAATGGGTCTTGGGGGAGCAACCACCGGGAAGTGGCTGTCGACTGTTGCCCGTCAGTTCATGAGCGACAGGGGGGGGACTTAATTAGCTTACTGATGGTGCTCGACTTATTTGATGGAAAAATTGGAAAAGCTGCAAATTTTTAAACGCAATCGAAGGGAATGCGATTTTTCGATGATGATGGATGGAAGGAGGCGACGAAGAATGGAATGCCGTACGTCCTTACAGGTGTGGTCTTGCAGATGAAACTATGATGGTGTTTGGAGGAGAGGATTGGGCGTGAGTCCAGAAAGGCATTTACAGATCCAACACCTGAAACGGCTAGACCATGAACAACTCCTGACCAGCAGAGGACCACCGCATTTACCACGCACACAATTGGAGAAGGACCTCTACCAACTTGATGTGTGACACTAGAGGCTGAGCTTCACGCTTCAAGACCCGCTTCACAGCTGTTGGTGTATGTCCTCGCCATTCCATGTAGTAAACACAATCATCACCCTGTTTCTTGACATTAGAGGGCGTACCTAGTCTAATGTGAGTTTAGTGATTTAGCGAGGTTCACGATTCAAGAAATAATGCCCAAGGAAGAAGTACTTTCAGATGAACTCGGTCACGCCCAGGGTACAAAGACTAATACACCCTCACTGCATACGCATCAAGGCACATGTACAGGACACAATTATATACCTCCAAGCCTGTCTAGGCTTCTAGAGTTCATTAATTGTCCCCAAAAGCCGTAACAATGCACTTTAACATCAACTTATATGGAAATTCCTCAATTTCCTTCATCCACCAAGGACTACATACCACCGCCTATGATTTTCATGATTTCCGATGTGGTTCACACATTACCTAATCACTTTCATTCATTTAAATCCTTCGAAAGTCCTTAAAATTCGAAAAATCAAATTTGGCTCATTCAGACCAGAAAAAGTCTACCAGTTTCATTTCCCATTTTACTGCATTTTTTTCGCCTGAGAATTGCCAATTTCTCGAAAGTCGATTTTCTTAATAATTCATCGCTTAAATGAGTAAAAAATGAAAGGCCTGTGTGTGGAGGGCTAATTACAGGTGAACTGCATTAAAATTTTCTCATTTTTCTGCGTTTTTTCGATGAAAAATGCATTTTTTTTAGTTTTGATGACGTCACAAATGAGATGGCGCTAAACAATTGTGAACCATTCTTTTGGCAGGTCTGGCAATGACATGATCGATTTGCATAAGATTTTTGACAGTTTGTGGTGAAAGTGTTACCAGCAGGGGAAATTTGTAATGGAAAATGAACAATATTTTGATGTTGATAAAAAAAAAATGTTTTTAATAAAATTAATTGAATTGTATTGATTTTGATGAAAACGCGTGTGTGTGTTCGTGTTTGGGCGTGTATCATCGTAAAGGGTCTTTAGTGGATGCGGAAGTCCTTGGTATTGTCGAGTGCGAAAATGCGATGCTTGGTCCTGGTTGAATTGAGGGTGTCTGGAGAAGGAAATTTAACAACGAACTCTGTGGACTGTATAGTCAAGCAAAGCCGTCTATGGTAGCCGGGAGAAGTTGAGCGTATACACAAGGGTTTTCGACGCCGAGGCAGTAGGGCGACGCAACGGAGAACTAGAGAAGCAGCGTACATAAGTCGAGAAGGATTTCGGCGTTGTAGTTCGGTAGATAGAAGTGGTGGTGCGGTGAGACCCTAAATAGAACTGTGTGCCATGGCGTGCTAACTGGTGGCGCTTGCTAGTTCAGAGACAGCTGCACACCGGACTGCAGCGCCATGCAACGAAGAAGAGGACTAAGACAACTGAGAGTAGGCTGAAAATTCTGAGTCACGTCGCTTTACTGCAAGAAAAGCTGCGTCGGAGAGGCTTCGAGAGAAAACTGAAGAAATGTTGAGGAATGAGGACACATTTTCAGGAGATAAAGGAGAAGACACAGACATCGTTTTCAGGAAACTAGTTTTCTCGTTTCTAATGAAGCGCATTAAAAGCAAGAGCCACAGCGAAAAAGAACGTATCAAGATCTTGTTGCAATTTCCACCGATTCCAAGGATCCCCTGACCGACAAAACACAGTGGCTCTACAAAGCATTGAAAGGGAAAAAGGGTGGATAGACTGCCGGACATTCGATTCGATATCTCACCCTCTGGCTGGCAGTTATAAAACCAATTAATTTCCTCTTTTGCGTATTCTCTTTCACAGGTGTTCCTGGTAAACGTAATGAGATCTATTACAACTGCTGCCCGGAACCGTATATCGATATCACATTCTCAATCATTATTCGTCGACGAACGTTGTATTATTTTTTTAATTTAATTATTCCGTGTGTTCTAATTGCATCAATGGCATTGCTGGGATTCACACTGCCACCAGATTCTGGAGAGAAATTATCATTAGGTATGTACAAGCACACATCGTCTGCATCCTTCAGATCCTTTCAGTCCTCCCCTCGTCAAGCTCAGCATCAACATCAAACATCCACCATCTTTCAATTCCATTTTCATAATGCAATCACTAATTGAACTCGTCATGTCATTGAGATTGCAGTTGAGTCGCAAGCCGACGACGAGAGAAGGAGCGGCAGCCACTCGTCTCCTTTTTTTTTTAAGCAGATCTACTTTTCTCAAATTAGTTGGTTTTAGTTCTTTCCGTTCGCCAAGAACTTCCAGTTCCATTGAAAGTTGTGAGATGCATTTTCAAGGGGAGTTTATCCGAGAAGTTTTTCGCCGTACCTCGTCTGCTGCAGGTCCACCGCCGCAGCGGGAGTTAAGCCAAACCACATCAACGTGATTTTTATTCGCATTCACTGCTGATGCAGCAGATCTCCGTTTCAGAAGGTATCGTCTTCCCATCGATTATCCTCTTTAGATGCAGACGAGCGCAATGGATGTGTTTTTGCTGATACTTAAGTAGTTTAAATTGGCTATTGCATTGCATTGCAGCTCATTGATATTCCGTGCCATGCCGAGGATGAAATTCCCCCGAAAATCTGTATCTGTGCCTGTGGATGCAATTTAATGCTGCTCATGCATCTTTTAGATAAATTCCAGCCCTGCCTGCGACTCTCTCTCTCTCGCACGTTTAATTAGTTGGAAGGTTGCACCGGGGGCGAGGATTTAGTTAATATTTCATTCCAACCCGCAGCAAACAGCAAAATGCACTCTGCGACTGTTAGTCCTTGCCCTCTGCGACCGAGCGCTGCTCAATAATGCAGTCGCCGAGTCAAGCAGCCAAGAAGGTGAAGGACATCTCCACTACGGGAATTTCACGAACTCGAAGAGTTGTCAATATTTGCAAAATCGGCGTGACAATATTGTGCACACTTTCAAATGGCACGACTTCAGAGCATGTGAAGGTAACAAGCAAAAAAAAAAAACACAAATGCTCCCGAAAATAGAATAAATAAATGTCGCTGCATCAGGAATGCGAAACCGTTTTGTTTTCCATGCATTCGTAACGAAACAATAAACTACATGAGGAATCAGACGACGACGCAGCCAGCGACAGACGGGGACGGTGCATTTTTAAGTTGCAGCGGAATGCATTCCTCTTTGAATGCAAATGCAAGACGTTGTGCGAACGATGTCGTTTCGTTTCATGTCACAGCACTGTCGCAGCCAAATTGAGTTTTCACTGAATTGCACGACTTAGTAGGACTTAGTAGGAATTTCATGAACATTCCCTCTGTTGATGCATTCCAGGAACACACATTCCCCATCGCATTTCCACAACAATTAGCTCCCGTCTTGACCTAACCCACATGCGACCGAACAGAGACCAGGTCAACATTCACGGGTAATTTGAAAACCCTTCACACAAATGGCAAATTGACAGAGTCCTTGAAAGCAAAACACGACTAAACCACTTGAAACTGTCCGAAAGCACTTAGAAAAGTTCCCTGTCACTCCCGGTCCATTGGCCATTTGGCCATTGGGGCAAACCAACCGCCAGCCAACCTCAGTTGGGGATATAAATATCCACTAAAACAGGTCGGGTCGCAGCCACTTATGCATGCAATAGGCAATGTCGACTGCTTATGCCCTCTTAAGCTTAGAGATGTCAGCGCGCAAAAGAGGCCTCTGTACACAAAACACTGTACACTGCAATGCCTGGCATTGCCTGACCCCTTTGGGCGGTAATTATTTGAGTAATTGCCCCAATTGCGATTTGGTTGCTGCATTAGCCACACAAGCTGCCTGACGTGCCCGTCTTTCTCACTCAGGCCAGCCCAGTCTCTTTGGCAGGAATGATTATGCATGAGTCAGCTGGATTGTGCAAGTCAGCAGGCTAATTGCCTGCGACCTACATTGTTGCTGCTCTGCACTGTTGTCCTGCGTGTGTGTGTTTGTTTGATATCACTAATTTGTTATTTATTTGTGACCCTCTCCCCACTCTCTCTCTATCATTTCAGGTGTAACAATTCTTCTCTCACTTACTGTCTTCCTTAATATGGTAGCAGAGACGATGCCCGCGACATCTGATGCTGTTCCACTTTTAGGTAAGTCCACCCGCCGTTCATCCTCACAGAATACCGCCTCAACTTTCCCTCCATCCCTCAGGTACATATTTCAATTGCATAATGTTTATGGTAGCGTCATCCGTTGTGTCAACGATATTAATATTAAATTATCATCATCGAAACGCTAATACTCATGAAATGTCCGAATGGGTAAGTGGCAACATTTTTCATACATTTTTTTCTTGTTGTTGTTTTTTTTCCCATCGCTCTTTAGTCCTTTCAAGTGGTCCCTAGGTCTCGACGAGTGGTAGAGGACGCAGTCAATCCGTTTTAATTATTTATTATTAACTGCATTTATGGTCTGCTTGTTGCGGGGTGGGCTGAGCCGGGCGGCGCCAGTTGAAGTGGCTGGGGAGTGAGCGCAATCGGTTATTAATTGTGCTTGCGTATCGAAACGTGAGAAATTGCACAGAAAATGGAAAAAGCGCCTGGATGTGGGTGTTGCAACGGAAGGCAATCGTCGAATATGAATTATGCAAGCGGAAAATAATTAAAAATTTAACTTGCTCCGGATATGGGAAGTGTGGCTTTGTTGCTGCCACCAGGACCACTCTCCGCGGGCTTTCCACGGATGATTATGGTTGTCGGATGGTAATTGGTTGGATATTTGGTTGGCAATGTGAAAGAGTGTACCCGTTGCATTGGCATAAACCTGCAGCATGTGACAGGATTGAAAATGAAAAGCACTTCGGCTGACAGGTGATGTGCTTGTGAATTTAAGGAGGATGCACTTATGTGCGCCTCATTTTTATGATGACAGTGGTTGCAGCGGCTGCTGTCGAGTCAAGGATGAATGCGAAATGTGACGTGTGAAATTGGGCTAGATGATCATTGATGGGGATTTCATTCTGTTTTTTTTTTTTTGTGATAATCTTGTGGATTCCTGCAGATTTGGGCGGTTCTGCAGACAGCTGAGGAGCGTATGCTTCCACTGCTCAGTAGATGAAGTTTATATTCAAGTACCTCTGGGATAAGCGAGGGCTCTGCCATCGGTGACGGTTCATGGTGACGCTGCCCTTTCTTTCGAAGACAACAAGAATCAGCTCTGTTTTTTTGCCTATCGTCCAGCTTTCGGCTCCATACAGAAGGACTGGTAAAATAAGGGTTTTGGAGAGCATGATGTTCGTCCGTCGAGTCAGGTGTTCAGACAAACCGAAGTAACAACGGTTGCTTAGAGCGTTTCTACGTCGGATCTCCACTAAGATGTCGTTTATCGTAAAATTCGCGTTTCACGCCTCGAGGTAGGCTACCTACGAAACAGCCTCCAATCGTCTGGAGTCGATAGAAAAGATCCCCTCCGCTCGTGAGACAAGAGGAGTGGTAGCTGTAGAAGCTAGTCCCACATCCACCTTCGACCCGTCAGCCCGCAAAAGCACTCAATGATATTGTCATCGTCCACCAATCTCGACTTCAATGAAGTTCAACCAAAGCATTTGAAAAAAGAAAGACCGCCCCTGGTCTCATCAGCTATCCACTTAGATACTCAAGCTCAACGCCACTCATCCCTACGACCAATCGACCGTCAAGTGAGTATGTGTGTGTACTCGTGTAACCTAGTAACCGATTAAGTATTACCACCCTCGCTACACAACAATCCGGGGGGTCAACGACTGCATCCGATAGTTAAACGGCTTACCTTCAGTGAGAACATCGCAGCAGAAGTAGTAGTAGCAGCGAAGGGGCAGTATCCAAGGGAGTTACCACTTTAACCCCTTTAGCAACATTTGCGCTTACGGAGTGGATTTCGCACACAAAAGTCTTGGAGGTACAAACGTGCCAGGCACCGCCAGCAATCAACTTCCACCCCCTCTCGAATTCAACTCGACAAAGGAAGGCATATCAACAAAGGCAAACAGATAAATACTTCTCGCAGGTAAAGGCATGACCGGCGACGATGAAGATGGCGACGGCGACGACGAAGACACGAACAAGGGCGATGGCAATGGGGATGCATCGAACCGAGTATTGATGGGGTTGCGTCCTGTCAAGCGATGCAGTGTGTGTGCGTGTGCATACATGGGAGCGCTGAAATGCGAGCGTTCTGTATGCAATAACTCCGCACACATGAGCGATCAACGTGAGCCATTCGTATGCATATCCCCCCCGCACTCAATTCATCTTTTGAGATATCCAATCCATGCTCCCTGGAGACGTCTTCCATCATCTCTCTTCCCCCCCTCCATCATCGTGCAGTCACACAGCGGGGGACGTGTGTGCATTCATATCGTTTCATATGAGAAATCTAATATCGAGAAAGTATCCGCACTAGAATGCAGTAATTGGATAATATCGCATCGCTGACACACTCACCCCATTCCACGAGAGAGTGAAGAGGAGAGAGAGAGAGAAAAATCATCTCAAATATAATGCAATCCTTTATTCATAAAGGATCAAATCGGTGAGCATACAGTCCCGTAGTCGATTCTACCGATTTCGTTTACCTAATGGATTAGCTTCTTGTTTTCCATTCAATTCAATTACAAACACCCCACCTCCCCCACACCACCCACATACAGACAGATACATGTGTTGCTTTCAAAATCCATGCAAAAAGGATATCAATTTACTAAAAAGCAAACAAATTATGCGCCAAAGCACAGCTTTCATATTGAAAAATTAATATTTATCCTTGAATTGGAACAGAAGGTAAATGAAGAAGTCCCCTGGCCAGCAGGAGACGCGGACGGTGCCAGGATCAATGGAATTCTATTTATCTCAATACAAGGCAAAAACTAAATCCGAACTGAATCCGAACTCCACTGAACTGAACTCGACTGAAATGTCCTTCTGAAGGAATTTATTTATCCAGAAAACGGCGAAAAGGATACCGACTGGGGACTGCCGACTGCCGACGGGGTGGCTGCTCCGGTGCTCGAATGTTCGGGGCGAGAGTTTTGCGTCCAAAAGCTGTGTCCTTTGTGACCGTGTGTACGCGCGCACGTTCGCCTCATTGCAATTGTCGTTGATAAATGGGTCAGAATAAGTGTGAAAAATGCAATATGTTCACCGGAGACCCGAGACAGAAACGAAACTCTGAGAGAACTGCAGACAACCGAGAAGTGGGTGAATGGGTGAAATGGAGCATAAGCGAAAAAAAAAGGATTGATTTATGTCAATGGTGCAGCACCGTCGGGAGGAGGGAGGTGTATGGTGTGGGGTCGAATGATGATTTTCATTCGCCAACGAGGTCGAAAATGAAACAATGCCGTGCAACTGTTGCCGGTTAGCTTGGCATTTATTTTTCCGGTTTGTGCTTGTTATTTTATTTCAGAGAGCGAACAGTATTTCGGGTGAATTAAATTGTTCCACTGGATGGTTCTGACAGTTTGAGATATTATTAGAACCGAAACAGAGCAGCGTGTGTGCAGCTATTCATCAATTCTCGATGATTACGTTTCATGAAAATGATCATTTTTCAATTGCGGTCCTTTGGTCGGGCTATTTGTTAGTTGTGTGTGCACTTTGTCGGTGAAGGTTTGGGAAATTAAAATTGAGGCGATGACGAGATGGAGGGATTCAGGTACTTTTGTAGTCCTTTTTTTTCACGGAAACGACGGCAGTGAATTGACACCACGAAGGCAAATCCAATCGATAGAAACAACAGGCTGCGAGAGGCATAAATCGGTTGCGCATAAATCAAATTTATTCAGTGGAACAACATCTATGACCTGTCGATAATTTCGTTTTACGATCCAGCGGCCAGCTAGTCTACTCCCGCATATTGACATGATTTATCATTCATTTGCTTGAGGAGGCCTAATGAATGATGGCCATCTCCATGTTCCATCGATGCCATCTAGACCCCGAAACCAACAAAACAGATCTCTTGACCCTTTTCTGAAAATACTTTCCCTGCAACACTTCCGCTACGAGTGACGTGATAAATGACTTTCTGAATATTGCTTTAGTCTCAATATGAATACTTTAACGTTTTCTCATTCTCTTCTCGTTTCGTGCAGATACGACTCATATTTTTATGCTGGCTACCATGGATTCTACGAATGAGTCGACCCGGTAGGCCATTAATATTGGAATTTCCACCAACACCGTGTTCTGATACATCTTCCGAAAGGAAACACCAAATACTATCCGATGTGGAACTCAAAGAGAGGTCAGAAGTCGCCCAAACCAGAGTCAATTGAGAATTTCTAAATTTATGTTTTTGCAGATCCTCAAAATCGTTACTCGCAAATGTGCTGGATATCGATGATGATTTTCGGCACAATTGCAGACCAATGACTCCAGGGGGAACACTGCCACATAATACTGCATTTTATAGAACTGTATACGGGTAAAAAAAAAAAAAAGACAAAAAATCAAAATCAGATCAGAGCTTAACTTTGAGAAAAACTGACAGATTGTGTGCGATGTTTTAATGAAATTTTATATTGGTATTTTCAGTCAAGGTGATGACGGTAGCATCGGACCGATCGGTAGCACACGAATGCCAGATGCCGTCACGCATCATGCATCATGTATGAAATCCTCAACGGAATATGAACTAGGGTTGATACTGAAAGAGATTCGTTTCATAACAGATCAGGTAAGTTTATCTGTTTACCATTTCTTTGTTGTTTCTTTATGCAGATCTCTTGTACTATTCATTATTCAATTAGTTTTGTAGCCACAAACATTCCCCTCTGAATGTGTTTATGATCCCATATTTGTTCTTTTTTCCCCATATCCCCTCAACGAATTAGTGTACATGCATGACATTTTTTGATATAAAATATTTTTAGATAAAATCTTTTGAAAGCAAAATTACCAAAAAATTCGATTCTGTTCTTTTTCTTTCTTCTTTTTTTTTTTTTTTGATATCACAAAATAATGTATAAAACTCATATAAAACAAATTAAACCAAAATGAAAAAAAACAAAATTCAAAAAAAAAAAAAAATGATCAGCTCCGTAAAGAAGACGAGGACAATGACATTGCCAATGATTGGAAATTCGCAGCTATGGTCGTTGACAGACTGTGCCTTATCATATTCACAATGTTCACAATATTAGCCACAATAGCTGTATTAATTTCAGCACCACATATTATTGTCTCGTAGCCATATGAGAGAGGTTATTGTTATTGGTTTTATCATAAAATCAATTTGTTAATTATTAAATTAATATCGAAACTTTTTAAGTAAAATGAAGAAAAAAAAAAAAAACCAAAAAACAAATAAATAAAACCAAAGAAAAAAAAATAAAATAAAATTTTTGATCATCAAAGATTTAAACCAAAAAAAAAAGAAACCAACATAATAATATTAATTAAATTAATTTAAACAAGACAAGTGAAATAAAGCAAAATTTAAACTCTCTTCCAGACAGAATACAAGACACAAGAAAATATACACTTTCGAAAAAAAAACACACACACTCAACTCATATAGAGATTATCTCAAACTCACACCAACACACACACACACTATTTTCATTTTGTACCGAAGAAGATATTTTTTTTTTCTTAATTCGCAAAAAAAAAACCAAGAAAATCCAAAAAAAAATCGTAAAAACAAATATTCAGAAAAAAAAAAACAGAACAAAAAAAAATGATACATTTATTTAGAAGAACAAAACACTCTCATTTTGTAGAAGAACACCGCAAGGCAGCGCTACAGAAGACGTTGATTTGAAAATGACAAACCAATCTGTACATAGATAGACTACAACTGAGACAGAAGTTTAGGTATCAAATAAGATATAAATTGAAAACCAATGGATACACTGATATGGAGTGTCTAGGAGATAAATAAAATAAACTTAAATATACACATATATATATAGTATGAGGAAAGCCGATCAATTCAATACTCGCACAGCACTGGTGCTTTCTGACTCTTGTCACATCCTCTTGTCCTCAATCTCTTTTGTGATCGTCTCACTTTACATGTTTCCATAGATCTGTTTTTTTTTTTTTTTGTACGTTTTTGAACGACCCACATTCAGTCGAACTTAGACCTCTTAAGTCAAGAACCTTGACATGAGACAAGACTTTCATTCCGAACAAGAACCGAACAGACTTCTTACTTCCTCCCTCGTCAACAAAAAAAAAAAATACAGAAAAAACAAAAGATATAACATATTTTCGGATAAAGGTTTCCGCAAATTTCAACTGCCGTTTTTTCATTTAAGAAAAGAAGAATAAACAATAATAATAAATAAATAGGAGCTAGAACATAAAACAATACTACACTTAGAGTGAGGAAAACAGGTATAACAACAACAACAAAATAATAGATAAACATCACAATTTATAAACGACATTATTACACACACGCTAAATTAAACAAAACAAAAAAAAAAAAAACCTAATTAATTAGAAGAAAACCAACTAAATCTTACTCTCTAAACTAAACTACAAAACCAATAGAAATAACCCAAAGCAAATGGAAACGCACACAGAGTAAGACAATTCTGTAAACAATTGACAAACTCAATAGAATTCTATTTAAATATGTTAACGAATTAGGTAACTAGTAAGCGCAAATCACAAATGAAAAATAGTGAAAAGATTTCGATGATATATAAATGAAAACAAAAACAAAAAAATAAAAAAATTAACGAGACGAAAAAAAATAATGAAATACAACTTTGAGATACAATAAGTTGGTTGCGAGCAATAATATCTGCGTGTTGATACAATTTCGATAAACAGTGGCTATTCGATATATTGCTGGGAGTCTTGTCGGTGATGGATACTTGGCATTTATTTACATTTCTTTGGTTCCCATGCATTTTTCTTTGAGTTCCCGTTGAGATATTCATCACAACATGCCCAACAAGAGATCCTCTAGTCACTACCAGAGACAGCAAATTTTTTTTAGTATTTAAACACATGCAACAACAGAAGAAAAAGAAAAAAAAAGTCACCCCATTTCCCCCTCGTCGAATATAAAAAAAATCTAACTAAATAAATACTAAAAAAATAAAGCTAAATATTTCCCCACTACACAAGAACATATTAAATCGAACGAATTAAAAATACCTAAATCGAATGAAAAATAAAAAACTCAGCACACCAAACATGAACTAAAAAACAAAACCAAAAAAAAAAAAAAAAAGATTTTATATTTTTCAATTACAGCCTATTTGACTTTTGATTGTAAATCTTGTGCGATAGATAAATCAGAATTTTCTTTGAATATATAAAAACATTTAATCTCGAAACCAAAACTCCTACTAAAACAAAGCGACGATATATGAAAGCACAGAATGACCATTGTGAACCGTAGAATGAAAGGAAAAAATTAAATCTCACAAGAAATCTACCGAGTATAGCGTATATACTTGTAGAGAGTCTCCCTTTAACTAACCATCTATCTATATATCTCTCTCTCTCTCTTTCTCTCTCTATCTATCTTGTCCAAACATTGTCCTTTAATTAATTAAGAATTTTTCGTTGATTTATTTCTTTTGTCACCGAAAATATGAAATTCCATTAAAATCTTATACTCTTGTGTACTAAATGTGTAAGAGTGAGTATTAGCAAATCAAAAAAAAAATATAAATATAGTTCCGAGTCACAAGATACACCTACAATCCCCTAAACCAAACCAAACTAAACACACACACATGCAAAAACCACACTCCTAAGCTCAGTAACTATTTAAATAAGTTGAAAAAGAAACAGAAGATTAGGTAAATAAATTAATATACATATAGTGAGTAAAAGATAAAACAAAAAATAAAAAAAAAATTGTTTGATTTAAATTTTTTTCTTAATTTTTTCTTTTCGAAAAGAAAAACCACATTTTTCTTATATATGAAAACGAAAAAAAGCCATAATTCTAAATTATTAAGATTACAAGAAAACCGCGACGAGAATAAACCCAAGGGGCATGATGATGATTTCATCGCGACACAATCGTAACCCGCATGCGTATGCGTCGTGATGAAATCAACACTACCTCTGGCTCCGAGCGAAACTATTATAGCAAAGAAGAAAACACAAATTAAGTATTTTCCAATTCAAAGAAAATACAATAAAAATGCAAAAACAAAACATAAGGATATATCATTAATCATTAAATTTAAAAATTAACTATTTAAAATTCATAGCATATATAATGGTAAAAGAAGGCAATACATTTAATAAGAAATTTAAATGAGAAAAAAAAAATTACCACACACACGTGAAGCTCGTAAATCGTAAAATTTTCCTCATCTAGTTACATTAAAGTGAAAAGAAAACCCCAAGAGTAACAAAATTAATAATAATTACTAATATTAACAAAAAAGAAAAAAAAACAATTCATATATAAATTATATATAAATAAATAAAATTTGAATGAATTCTTCTCTCCCCCTTGAATAGTTAAAAAGAGAATTGTAATTTTTATTCGAACTTTAAAACGTAATACAAAGCAAAAAAAAAAACCAAAAAAAAAGATAATTAAATTTTGAAATATGAGCAAAAATAAATACGATTCTTCTATTTTTACTTAAAACACTGTTTTTTTTTCGTTTTTTTTTATTCAACTCACCTCGCCCCACCTTTGTTGTTCCTAAAGAAAATCAAATTCCAAAATATTTAAGATTTGCATCCTGATAAATAATACCACTACTTAAGTTATTCGCTTTTTTTCCTCTTCTAAATAAACAAAAATCGATTCAAATAAGGATTTAAATTAAAAGCAAAAATATAATAAAATAATACCAATACTATTATCAGCAGCATGACTGTGATATATATTTTAAAGATTTAAAATGAAAAAAGAGTAATTAATGGAAAGGAAATGCATAAAATAAACATCTAAACCAAAATTAAAAAAAAAAAAACAAAAACAAAGTAAATCTGAGAAAGAAGAAGCAAAACGTTTAAATTTAAAAAAAAATATATAAATATAGGTTTTTGGGGTCAAAATTAATTTTTACTTAAACACTAACAAAGCCAAGTAATTCACGGTTTAAGTAAATTAAATTTCTAAGTTTAAAGCGAAGTTTAAAATTTAAATTCAAATTTAAATTTATGAAAATACAAAAGAAATTTAAGTTCCCTGCCTTTGTGTTATATACAAAGGTTGCGAATTTATTATTATTTTAATTGTTTTGCAAAAAAAAAAAAATAGTTAAAACTTCATTCAATCCAACATGCAACCAGCATCGGGTGGGTATTCTGTAAAATATGTTTTAATTTTTTATTTTCTCTTATTTTCATTGCGTTGCGTGTTGGAGTTCAATTGGAGTGTATAAATAGAAGTTATTTCAAAGAGAAAAAAAAACAATTTTAGAGTAATTCGTATTCGTAAAAAAAATAAATCTTCTTCACCTTTTTCTATTACACATAAAAAAAAGTAATGATAATTAAAAAAATAAACTTAAAGAAAAGAAAATATTTTTAAAATTGCATTCTAGCAATGTTCACTTATTAGGGCTGTTATGGGCACGATTGTTGATTTTCTATGGAGTGGGATATGGGCACATAGACGCGCTTAGTGGACGCGAAAATCGCATCCAAGAGAGGTTGAAATAACTTTCAGTGAATTGAAGAGGAATCTGAATAAATTCAATAGATTCTCACATGTGAGATGTTGTGTGTTTTTCTGCAGTAAATGGTTGTGTCCTTGACAAATGTTATCTCAACCTCTCTTGGGTTCTTCTCGACGAGTGAGAAGAGTATACTTTTAAGTCTCACACGATGTACGTATTTTACTGATTTTTACTTTATGCTAAATTTTGTATTATTTTGTTCATTAATTTGGTATTTGTTCTCATGATTTGCGCATCTTCATTGAATCATGAATTTATAAGTACATTCATTCCATAAATATTGTTTTTTTTTTTTGAAAAGAATCAAGAGAAAAGCTTCACCCCTTAAAATGGCCATAATAACGATTTTATAAAGGACTTCAGAAATATTGTATTTTTTTTTATTAACCCCCTCGCTCCCTCTCCACCCTGCCCCCATACCGTGCAATGGGTCATTTGATAGGAAAAAAAAAACAACCAATTAGACTACGAAATTATATTCAAAGCCGTAAAATATCTACAAAAAGACAAGTGTTCCAAATCAATGCAAAGAAATATTTTACGAAAAAATTCTGATGTTGCGCAGTTTGTCAACGTCCATTATAGAATACAATAAAACAATTAAAAAAGATAAAGAGATACACAAAAATAAAATCATTTTTATAGAAATCAACGAAAACTGAAGCAAAAACCCAAGTCGTCTAGCTACCGGCGCCCATTACAAGTCGAGCGGATCTCTTAAAGTATGTATGTATATGTATGAGCAACTACAGCAGCAAAAAAGAAACCAATCCTACATGAATCCTGAATATAATAAAACTTGTTTTTTTTTTTTTTGTTCTTTAACAATATTTAAGTAACCCTCTCTCTACCATCACTTTGCACAACTTTTTTCTATCATATTACATTTGTTTGAATTGCATTTTGTTAAACGAAGTCATACACTCGTACAAGGTCTTTAATAGAGTTAAGATTAAAATCGTATTTATAAACTTAGAAAAAACATTTTTTTTTCATAAGATTACACGGCAAGAAATAATCCAAAAATCAAACGTTTTTATCTTCTATCAACATTTTTGCACATTGCCTCTCCTTAACTAAACTACAGATACATTTTTATTATGTATTATGTGATCGCATGATATCGACTACAGATATATAGAACTTCTTCTCTCTTCTATTTCGATTGGTCATTTTATAGTCGAAGAAATTTATTTGTTTTTTCTTCCTTTTTCGATTCTCTTTATATTTCATTAAATTTTTTCTTCAGTTTAACTGCATGATGTCACCGACGTCAGTCATGTTTTCGAAGTTTTATTTCTTAATTTTATCATGAAGCCTTTTTTGATATTCTGCATGGTTTCATCATCTAGTGCGAATCATAGTTTTTATCAATTGAAATGATGTGAAATTTATTGCAGCTAAATGACGAGCATCCGTGTGACAGAGGATCGATGCAAGCAGTGAATGACTGTAGAAGGGATTTGAAAAAAATGCCTGCTTCGAGGGTAGTCAACTTCAAATTGGCGATTGTCTGTTGGAGGATATCTGATATCTAGGCATTGCTCAGGCTCAGACCCTGCACGGGTCGCAGGCTTGATAAGTAAGTACACATTGTCGGCAACCACGGCATCAGCGTCTCGAAGTCTTTGCTTTTTAAGAAGTCGCTAGAGTAAAGGAGTGCTTTAGTGACTGATACTGGGCCCAGGTCCACCTCGGACTGTGTGTTAATTGAAGAGCAAGACAAGGTATTCGATCAATTCATTCTTGACAACACTTGCATGCGACTTAGTAACTTATCCAGCCACCGGCCATCGGGACCCTCAATCTGAACTTCCATACTTGACGGTTCCAGTCATCAAGACCAAGTGGTCTTACCTCCGCGTTCAGCAGATTCGATTATACTCTTCCCTTCGAAGCAGGAGTTCCAGTATATCCTATCCCATCGATGTTTCGCGATTTTTCGCGCGATGCCATCAAGATTTACGCACACAACTCTCTGCAGTCCCCGGTCAATTGCAGTTCTCCGTCATTCACCTTGATATTCTTTCATCTTCTTCTCGAACCAGAATGCTCGGTTTTAAGGTCTCTCCTCGTAGCAAGAGCGTTGTTGGTCATTGACTCGATTTGGCCAATTGGCCATGGCTTAACTTCGCCTGCCACACTACAGTCCTGCATCAGAATTTGCGCTAAATTAATGTTGCCTATCTGACCTTTCCTTGCATACAGTATACCAGCTGGATTGTTGACTGGCGATTGACAGAAAATCAATGGCTTCTGTGGTCTTCTCGTAGATGTACAAGGCAAAGTGTTGTTAGAGTGGCTGACTGGGGGCTAGAAGAAGTCGCCCTGAGACCAGTGTAGGCTTGTTGAGTTACTATGATCTAGTCGCTTGATCCAATCACGGCGAATGTCACAATGGTAGATTCATAAACTTAATGACAAGCTTAATGATGCTTAAACACTGTCAAGTGAATCTCTCTTTTCATCTTTCTTGCCCCTTGCATCACGCAAAGCGCACCCCATTTGATTCCTTTCAGCTGATGAAAATTATGATTCACACCATCAACTTCATCGCCGGTAAGTAACAAACTCATAAACTCACATTTACTTCTTTCAGCATTGTCTTTTAAATATCATATGTGAAACAATTTACTTAAGAATATTGCTAACCACGAGAAAGATTTCATTTAATTTCCATGTAAAGCCTTTGAGCAACAGTGAGAGCAGAGCTTACTTTTCTCTGGAAGTGGAAAGTACATTCAAAAATGAATCCACCTCCATAGAAACTCCATCGCGCAGAGCCTAGAAAAAGAAAATACTTTACAAAAAAAAAAAAGAAAACGCTTTAGTTTAACTCTAGAAAATTCCAACTAGTTTAGACGAAATCAATTTTCTTTTTTCAATCATTCTTGCAATTAGAGATAAACCTACAAAAAGAAATGAAAATAATAATAATAGATAAGGAAGAAACAAAATCTCAAAACAATCTTGTTCTCTGAACCGAAAACCAAAAAAAAAAAAAAATAAATAACTTTTGTATAGACTTAGCTAATTCGTATTGTTTCTTGGAGCAAAACAAAGGAAAACAAATAAAGAATACAAATTTAGATACACAAAGGCTTTCAAGACAGACATTCACAGTTTCGAGACGAGCATATTATAGCCAAGCGATTTGATATTGTACTTCATTCAAGAGCTAAACCAATTGTGGAAAGTGTATTACGAGGAATATTTTCACTAGACGACATTATATGTATTCATCCAATCACTTAACAGCATTTTTTTTACAAGAATAAGATACAAGATACATTGATGCAAAAGAGATGCAGCAGTAAGCTAGTTTTTTTAATTAATTAAGTTTTTTTTACGCTAAATTCAGCACAAAATGTCAATGAATAAACAGAAACCGAATAAATGAATAGATAAAAATTATACCACAAATATGTGAAAGATAAGAAAAACAAATAAATGACTGGAAATATTTATGTATATGTATTACCTAGAAAATGAATAAAAAAAAAAAAAAACAAACAAACCAACAAATATTGTACTTTAAAGTTTCACAATAATTTTTTTTGAAAAAGAAAAAAAAAAATGCCGCTGAGAAATAGAATGAAAAACAAAAACACAGTAAACGTAAGACAAATCTCCAAAGGTTGACAAGCAAATATTTGTAGAGCATTAAAGCAGACGAAACAAAGGATAATCTTCAATAGTCATTAACGCATGTATGAATGTATGAAATTATAGAAAATAAATAAAATGTTCAACTTCATATTCGTTACTTCGAAGAGCGATTTTTTTTACAGAACATCACGCAATAAACTTAGCAAATAGGTGTAAAGAATAAAATCATAAAATATAAACTTCTCAGCCTTTTTTTTCCTCTCTAAAACAAATCACTCATTCACGTTCACTTCTTACCGAACAACATCAGCAGATACCAGACAGATTTCTCTCTGACTACAAGAAACTGATTGTTAAGATAGAATATATTTAAATGAAAAAGATACATTTTAGAAGATATAGAAAATATATATTATAAATACGTTTTTTCCATTCGATTATCGTAAGTATAAGCGCAAGAAGCAGTAAACTTTAAGAGAATCCAATTCGAATTCACACATACACGGAAATAGACGAGCAGTGAGAACTATAAATTTTAGCGAAGCGACTAATGAAAGAAAATAAAACCGTACATACAACTTGTAGTTAAATAAATTGAAACCAAATGAAATTTTGTGAATAGAAGGAAAAAAAAAATAAATCGTTTAGAATTACAGCAATGAAAAAAAAACCTACTTACATTGAAAATGAAAAAAAAAAAAATACATTAGACAAATTATAATAATTCCAATTATTATTATAATGATGGGAAACCAGAAAAATAAATATATATATATGAAAAGAAAGGATAAAATGAAATTAAATATAATGACAACAGCACAAAGACTTTTTTTAAAGAATAAAAATATATATATATATATTTAAATTGTATGTATGAGTAAAAAAATAAAATCATTAATTACATGATTTGTGTAATTTGTAATTTAAAATATAAACCAGAGAAAAAAAAACCACAAAAAAAAATTAGTAGTAATTTCAACAAAAAAAGAAAACCTAGTGATTAAAACCAGAAGCAGAAAGAATGAAATTATAATTACAATAATTATAAATATTATAAATATATAAAAACACAAAAACAAAAAAAAAAAAATGAATGAATAATGAATATTTCAAAAAAATTCAATACAATTTTTCTTGATAAAAATAAAAATGAAAGAAATTCAAACTAATAGTTAAACGCATTTAGTTTCATTTAGTCTTTCAGGACTGTGTTGCTTTGTTTCTCCAATACTCTGTTGCAGTTTGTGTATAATCATTGAAAACTGAGAATTTAATGAGTTTATTGTTTTTATTCCCTTACACGCTATCATTGGAGCGCAACAATTATCCTAATCTATGCGAACATCAAGTGTTATCATCGTCGTCACCATCATCATCATCATCATCGTCGTTTGCAGTTTTAGCTGAAACCGATTAGACAACCGTGCAGCCTTGTACAAAGTAATTGTAGTGATTTTAGTGGATAAGAATAGATGGTATCTAGATGTGTGACTTTCCGTTGCCTCCATGTACTGTATTCATTAAATCGTTTCAATCAATGTTAACACTAGAGACATCATGAGTTGCCTCTTAACACATTCTTTTTTATTCAAGCACAAGTTCACACTCGTGGACACCCTGTCGCAGATGATCACCCTTTCAGAAGTAGCAGGTATTTTTTCGCAATTCCAAATAAATGCAAATCGCCGACCATATTAGTGAAACTTGATATCACACAAGACGCGCAGTTCTCCATCAAATTTTATTTGCTTCCCCCACACCGACCGCCACAGTCGAACCGCCATCGCTCGCGTGGTACTACTACAGGGCGCCAACTTTCCGGATCTCAAAACCAGTTATAGTTTATCCCACGCTTAGATTGAGATCAAAATTTCCGAACATTCTGCCACAGTTACGCATGTAAGCTGCGACACAGAGGTCGTCATAATTATGTTTTGGGACAAAACGTAGTCATGGCCAAATCTAACCATGACTAGAATAATTTAAAGTTCCGGACGCTATTCATGGAGGTCACGTTCAATCCATTATTGGCGTAAAGGCATCAAAGTCGTATGAAAGTAAAATCAAATCTTTTATTACCGCACGTCGTTCAGTTGTCACACACAGCAGCGCGTTCATTCAGAGTTCAAGAAGAATCTTCCATCGAGCGACGAGTCTGTTCTCTCCGATTGCCCTCCGGCGGGCTTTTGCATTCAATTGAGTGAACCTGTGATGCCCGATGAATGACAACAGCTGAAGGACTACATCAGGCAAAACGAAGAAAATAAATATTTTCTCAGAAACTGATGACGTGCCAAGAGCCACTCAGTTTTGTTTTCGTTTAAATTTGACAATCACGATTGGCATACGAACGATGGATTAATTTGTAATTGTTTGCGTTTGTACGTCTCCGACGAAGACTAGTACACATCAACCTGGTGTGGCTTGCTTTGAGTGGAGCTTGGTCAAACAGATTTCTGATTTTCTGTCATTTGCGCAGACTGACTTGCTTCGCAAATATTTGACATTTTTTCTAGGTGGCCCTTATTAGCGGTGAGATGCTAAGAATCGAATTCGAAACGGATTGTTGAAGGAATTCGCTGGATTTGATTTCATTCAAGCGCCTCTGTGTGGCGCGGCAGCTGATAATTGACCGGTTGCCGGCACGTGCGCGCGTCTTCAAGATGTTAACCGATGTCTATCGACGTGACATTTAGACGAGGAATGTGAGATCAGATTTTTGGCGAGTCGAAGATGATCGACGGCGATTATCGCACAGTTTGCAGATCGATGGTGTCGGTGACGTTGGCGATGTGGTCACATTTGTTCGGAAAATCCACAAGGAGGGTGACCCAGGCTAAACCCCACCCCAAATTACATTCGCTTGACCTCATGCCCTCCTCATAAAAGCGGACTTCACCTACTTCCACATCAAACGTGTCACATGACTAAACCGTCTATCCACCAAACGAATTCTAATGAAACACTTCCTGTCCGTCAGTGCCACATTACAACTTCCAAACTGTCCTCATTTCCTTTGGCATCGAAGAAATATGTCTACTCACAGCCAGTCGCATTTCATTCGAGACAAAAGCCCACTCGCCGCCCTGCCACGTGAATTATAAAATGATTCCCTCACCCACCCAATCGCACCTCCCGTCGTCCGTGCAAAAGCAACGAATGAAGGTCACTCGTATGCTTCGTCCCAAGGACATGTCCGATATTACTTCGTTTTTGTTTTTTTCTTGCGTTGTTTTGTTTCGTTGTAGTCTCCGTCGCTGCCGTCGGTCGGTCGCGCACTTCGGATTCCTAAAATTCATTCAATTCGATGCTAATTTACCGGAATGAGTTTCAATTCAACCTAGAGGGGCCTGGAGTCGTTAAGCGTCTGAAATGTGTGCGCCCTAAACGCCAGCACGATGGGTGGGAAGACGGAAAAGAGCACAGAGAAAAAAGGTTTTGTTCAATCCGTCCGTTGCGTGACTAGTGCCGATTTTGCAGTTGGTCGTCGCTTATGAGAGTACCTGGAAGCCATGGAAGCTATGTTTAGACGTGAGCTGTTGTGCAGGCAGCAAAGCGTGTGGGTTTTCGGGGAACCTTGCTTGTTTCTCTTTTTTGATTGCGATCCACGTGAGCGCAAGTAGGTTGACATCAGCGAACTGCTGCAGTTCTACCTCCTCCCGCTGCGCCTGCTGCAATCTAATTTAATCGTGCATTGATTATAGCTCGGGTCAGTTGCGGCTTCGTGTGCGTTCTAATTTTGGAAGTGCATGCTGACACCTTTTTAGCCATTGACTTTGGCCGCCCGATGCCACCACAAATCAATGTGCGGTAATTTGAATCTGCTCCGCGCGTTTGTCCTCCAGTCCTACATAGACCAGGGCAAGGGTTCCTGTTTGCCTTTTTTGTCGTCAGTGTTCGTTCGCGTTCGCGCTCGAGTTTAAGTGTATTTTCGTCCGCGTGCCCCTGACGGTTGTTCGAAATGCAATAAATAGTTCGATGTTTTTCGAGAATGCTTGTGGCTGCTTTGTGGTGAGCGCATTTCGAAGTCCTACGAAGGGGCAACGTATGCAAATAATTGTTGTGGTGCATCGTGCTGCACCTTGGTTCCTTTGTGAACGTGAACGTTTTTAGTTCTGTAACGTGCTGTGTGCTTGCTGTGTGGCATATATTTTGTGAAATAACGAGCTTCCGGTGTTGTGAATTATTACAAAGTGGACGGTTTTGTTTTTTTTTCTTATTACCCGCCGTTAAAGGGACGTGACTGGCATTTGAATTAAGTGCAGAAATTAGCCACTTAAAGGTTGCAGAATACAATTTTAACCTTTCGAGCAAGTTAGGCCCAGGTAAGTCTAAGAGCTGAGACATTTTAAAGTACCCATAAGGTGCCTCGCGACTTTGTGACGTAGGACAGACATTTTGTTGACATCGTGTGAAATTTCTCTCGAACAAGAACCAGCTACCAGCAACGTTTCAGCCGCAAACGTCTCAAGGGCGCACGTCACCCACGAAAACGTGCTCTGCCCTTGTTATTAGACATTCCTCAAAGTGACACAGACACAAAATATCACAACAGCCCAGCAATCAATCATTTCAGGCCTCCCGCCAACCGAAAGCAAAAAAAAAAAAAAAAAACACCGCAAGCTACTCTAAAATGTGTCTGTAATTGCTTAAATGTTTTGATTTGTCATCGTAGCTATTTTCAAACAACTCACATCACACCGCAGCACAGCAGTGCTGGTAGTAATTTGCATTTTAAAGCGGCGCGTAGTTACATACAACCAAAAACAAGAATAGAAGAAACGACCGGCCTCGATGAAAAATTTCCACTCCCAACTATCAACCAGTCTAATAATAACGCCTCCATCCAATTCCGTACAGAAACAGGCTAGTCAGTTAGTCAGTCAGTCCTTCCTTCCCGTCAGTCGATCAGAACAGTCCCCAAACACTGTTGCCACCCTCCGCGGGTTGTAAACATTTGTTGTACTTGCTACTCCATCATAAATCCATTTTCCAAGTGAGATGCATAGCCTGGTGCCGATTGCATTCATTGCCATCTGCTGACAGGGGTTAATCAATTTATAGTTGCGCTGCACAACTGCTGGATCCTATGGTAAACAGAAGAGGGCCACCGCCAAACAAACACCCCCCATTGGAGCTTTTTTTTTTCTGCCTGTGCTGGTTTACAAAGCAAACGAGTTTATCATCAAACGGATACCAAAAATCAGATACCACCAACAAAGCTCACACGTAGGGGGTGAATGGACAGTGCTGCCAGACCGAGAGCCGACACGCCGAGTGTGAGTGTGAGGAAGTTCTTTTCTCATTTTTTTTTTTTTTTGTCTTTTATCACATGTGAGGAGTCTCTGCTTGTGGTTGACAGCGGAAACTTGGAGCTTTTCCGAGCGATTAGCGCGCGACGTACGAACGTATTCCGCCGGCATAGATCAGTTCAAGCAGAGACGGCTAATAAGGCACACCGTACCCGCGGTAATCTGTGTGTGTTGTCTGCGAGACGAGTTGAAATTAGTTTTTCTCTTTATCACACTGATGGCATCACCTGCACCTAGCCTCTAAGGGTGCCGTCGCGATTTTGTTTGATTTTCGTTTTTGTTGAGAGCAACTAGCGCTGTAGCTTGATGCGTCATTTGAATTTGAATTCGCCACCTCGTAGGAGTTGTACGCTTGTGGTCAGAATCAGAGTACGTCGACCGGATAACTCTTTCGCCAGAGCATAGTAATCGAGTTTAGTGCGTGACTAGCATCGTCTACCTATTGTCTACATCGTCCGATTGTGCGGTGTGTTGAAGACCAGAGTGACCTAGAATTGTTTATGTTCAGAGAATACCCGTCTGATGTCCGCTAAATCTCGTGAGTGTTGACAGTGATTTATTTATTTTTACACTAACCCGCCGCACCTTTTGATTGACCGTTGAGTGAATTTGTGAATTTTTTTTTTGTCGTTTGTGTTTTATTTTTGATTTGCGACTTGGGACAGAACACATTTTGATTTCGATTTCGGATTTCGGGAGAGTTTTGGGCGAGTTTTCTCAATCGGCGACAGTGGTCATGCACGACTTGAACGTGGTCATTGTTGAAGAACGTGTCGACCGAGTGAATAAGGAACTGATCGTGTACTC
This sequence comes from Eristalis pertinax, assembly GCA_907269125.1. Classification (NCBI taxonomy): domain Eukaryota; kingdom Metazoa; phylum Arthropoda; class Insecta; order Diptera; family Syrphidae; genus Eristalis; species Eristalis pertinax. The sequence goes on along the minus strand of OU026148.1, from coordinate 2,454,684 downwards.
CCGCAGGCGTACCATTCGCATCAAGGGCAACGGAGAAGAGCCCTCTCAGTACTCCCATGTGAAAGTGTCCACTGAGCCTTGCCAGGACGACAGTGAAAGTTACTTGATCAGAATCAAAGCATATCGCAACAGGAGCAACGACGACTGCACCGGCGGCGGCGGCGGTGGAAAAAAGAAGCAAGTGGTCAAGTTCTCGACCATTTAACAGTGTGACTCTGTGATTTAAGTTTAACTACCCTCTAGCTACACACCAAATGCAAGCATATCCCTAAAATACACACACACTCATACACATATCTGCATATATGCCACAAACGATTTTTAGCTAGTGTCTTTTTTTTTGTTGTTTTTGTTCAACTAAGTGCCTAGAACGAAGTATTTTATAATTAGACCAATTTAAAACTTTGCTGCAGTGAATCTGAAGAGAGCACGTCATGGAGGTTGCAGGTGAGCCATCCACCCACTCCCCCAAAGGGGCGTGTGTTTGTTTTTTGTTTTCTTTTATAAGTTCACTGGTCTATATTTGTTTTCACATGACAGCTCAATTTGCACATGAGCACGGTTAAGTAACAAGTGCCATTTGAAAGTGTTTCATGATTGCTTTCTCATGAATTTGGATAAACATACATTGAGAAGTGATGGAAGGGCGGTGAGGAAGTTTTTCTTTTGTTATTGATCTTCACACTGATCAGTGATCGCAGCAAAAACACCCTGTCTTGCACATAAATGCTAATTCGAGTCAAGTGAGGGAGAGCGGAGTAATTTATTAGAGCTTTGTCGATGTTTGAGATGATATTTTTTTCTCTGCTACTCAGACTTTAACACTTCTGCTTTGTACCTACCTAGACTCAGGTAATTGTGTTGACTTAAGAAATGCAATAAATTAATATTCATTTATGGCCGGAAGGTAATAAAAATCCCATGAAACGCCACCGCGTGATACATAAGAGCTCTTAATCTGTGAAAAGCGCAGATTTTTGCACTCGGTTAAAGGAAAACAATAGAAATGTCGAGATCAAACGCGGATTTTGTCTGGCTGTCTGTCGCTTGGACGTGATTAAGAACTCCCCTGAGTTTTGCATTCGATGGATGCAGCCCAAAAGAGTGTGTAGAGTTAGTCAAATTCCCCACAATCAAGCGTACACTTCCCCACCCTTCCACTTACAACGACAGCCTATAAATATTCGATTTCCATAAGCTACCGCCGATAACCCATTACACACAATTAAGAGGAACGAAAATCCCCAACAGATGTCCCCACAGAAATTCAATTAAAAATTTCAATTTTGTTTAAATGCCCCAGGCGACAACATATGAGGACGGTCTGACGTTTTACAAACTAATTACTTGTCAAATAAAATATTATTTACGATCATAATCTTATTATAATAAATCAAAAAAAGTAAACATAAAATCCGACCAACCTTTCATCATCATCACCGGCGGCAGCAGCGGCGGCGGCGGCGGCGTTGCTGTCTTCTTTAATAATCCACAATCTCTGGGCATATCCATTTGCTTGATGCGGGCATTTTGTTGTTGTCGCTGCAACCACGCACTCGCTTTTTTACTTTTCTTTTCCTCTTCACCCATCGGAGAGAAGCTTGAGAAGCACTGCACCAAAGAGGAAGTGCACAAGAGCGCGTGCGAACACGCATCAAACATGACACACGTGGGCAGAGAAAGAAAGACAAATCACGAGAGGGGAAATCGAGATGACTTCTATGCGGACTGCAGGCACGCGTCAGTTTGGGAGCTGGGTCAAGGGCAGAGAGAGAGACAGATTTGTCCACGGCGGATGAAGGAGGGACAAGGACAGATCATTTAACACGTCACTCCACGGATGATGGGGAAGCATATTTCTCACTTGCCCATGAATGACACATAGGGAGAGGGACAGGGACAGATTACACTTAACTCTTCCACTTGGGATAGAGAGAGGAAGGGGAAACACTGAGAGCACTGCACAACACTAACACTTCACTTCACTAACACTAACACTCTACTTACCGCCAATCCCGAGCAAGGTGACCGATCCCCGCGGGCACTGACCGCCGACTGCAGACAAAATCTTGTGCAAGTGTCAATAAACGCTATTGGACAATGCAGATTTGTTCTAAATTATGTATAACACTTGGAGACGAAGGGCATTCGCATATCTGTGCGAATTCGACCAATCGATGGGAAATCGATGAGGGGTAATAATTTGAAAATTAACGGACAAAATGTTTTTGTTTCAAATTTGCGTGAATATTGTGATGGGCTTTAATTTATGAAGACGGCTGGACTAGTGATGTCTGCCGCGTTGTGGAGAAGGTGGGAATTACAAGAATAATCATGAGAGTGGTGCTGCAGGTTGAGCTGGGCCTGGCTTCTGAGGCTTTTCTCTTTCGGGAGTTCTTGTTCTTCTGGCGGGGTGGAACTGGGTCTCGACCAACATTAGTTGAAATTTAGACCAACTCCAGAGCATTCTCCAAAACGTGATGATTTCAACAAACATCGATTCGAACTCCAAAACAAAGAGCATTCCTTTCCTCAGCAGAAGCATGTTCAATGACTAATCAAATCCAGTCATCGGCTCAAAAAATCATCATATCTCAAGAATTGTCACTCCAGTGCATGACATAAATCCATACAAATTCCTATCTGTCTTATATCTCACGGCTGACAAGACATTAAAACAAAAAATGCGTATATCTTCCATGTCAAAAAACAGAAAATATATACTCGTATCCCTGTTTATGATTAGACTTAATTTATACTACCTTGCGATCGATGTCACACAGGCGTGACTAAATTTTTTTATTGCACTCATCAGCAAAAGAAAAAGCAGATACTAAACGCTATGATGACGACTATGCCATGTCTGCCAAGTGATTCTTCGCCAGACCAAAACGTATTCATCTTGTAAACTTTAAAATGTGTAATTTTCATAAAACTTCTCGATTTGCTGACCATTGTAAACACACACTCACAATTCGGACATCATCGATTGAAGTGAAACAACCAGCAACAGCTGAACCGCTGGAGCTCGGGAAAATGAATAAATCAGAAGCCAAAAATGAGTGTGGTAGTTATGAGAGAGGCGGCGGCCGTAAGAAGACGCAAATGTATTTCCATCATGATAAGCGCTAACTGTCTTTGTGTACTGAGCTCTACGTTTTATTGTATACTTTGTTTGTTTCTTTTTTTGTTTTTTTCTCAACGTTAAGACCGATTGGTAAACATTTTGATGATTTATTTATGTGCAAATTGTTTGTTCAAGAATAGATTCAAGATTAGGTTAATGACAGTCTAGACCTTGACGTTTCTCATTTCCCCTCCGAGCTAGACTAATTCGATTTATTTTTAGTTTCCAATAAAACCAAAAAAAGCGACAACTGCGAAGTTGTAAGGGTTATTCTCATGCCTACGACCACGAGCCACCACATCCGCTCTCAGGTCATGACGGTGGGCATGGTGACTTTCAACTTCCATACGCGTCATATTTATGGCCGACCTTGGTTTCCAAATATTTGTGAACAATTAACATTTCATTTGGTTTCGCTTTATCATCGATGTTAACTGCAAACATCCACCGTACAATTACGTGTGGAATTAAAACCGCGCACAACAAACAAACCGAACTCCCGACACCGAATTGCACGGTAATTTTCAAGTTCATCTTTGCCCGGTCGCTCTCTCAAGATCACCTGCTTTTGTTTGCAAGCTTAAAACGTTCCCCGTTTTAGGTCCCGAGACGGTCTTATCTTCTACCCCACCCCTCTCCACCAACACACACACAGAGAGTCAGAGTAAACAGAAATCTGTATGAGATGCGATATTCTTTTGAAATCAGTATCTGTAGATACAGCCAAACAAAGGTGTAAATATGAAATAAGAAAATGAGAATATCTCACCTTTTTGAATATGGCATCGATTTGCGGCAAGCACGATAATTAGTGAATGCATTCGAGAATACGACTTTTGCAAATGAGATGAATTGTCAGCTCCTCGTTGAAGCGATTGGCTAATTAGCGGTAATTCTAGCCAATAAGTTGCGGTCTATACATAATTGAGGAGGTTTTTTCGCATACAAATTGTTTTGTGATATTTTCAATTGCGATGAATAATTGGACGACAGCCAGAGAGCGGCTTTTTGTCTTTCATACCTGCGTCACGAATGAAAGATGTTTCCCTCAGTTGATTGTGTATTGTTCCATACGTCAATGAATGCGGCGCATTTGTTCGCTTTTTAAATGTCACATATTTACATATATCGATGTGTCGTCACTTGCTCATTACTCATCCATACTTTTTTTTTGTCCACCGAGGACTTGGCTATAAATAGTTGTGGACTGCCATGGATTTCGAAGTTATCAATGAATTTCGACCTTGATTTTTCCATCGCCCTCTATCTCACCCTTGTAATCCTTAAATAAATGATAAAACAAACCAAAAAACTGGTGTTTCATTCAACACAGTCTTTTTGTGGAACATCGACGTCATCAGACACCCGCTTCTGCCTTGCTGTTTGCAATCAATATCGGAGAAGATCCCTAGTTGATCCCATTATCTTCACAAGATTAGAGCAAACAGAAAAAAAACGGGAAGATTGTATCTGCAAAGTTCAGATATCTCCAGCGACAAAATAAGATAACGAAAAGAATGATAGAAGCTTTGTTAGTAATTCTTTGGTTTATCTATGGCAGCATTTTTTGGAAGTCTTGATGTATTTATAGACAGATCGATTTTTCGCAGCGGGTGATAATTGGAGCGATTCTAAATTCGTTAACACTGCTTCTTGAGGACCGGAGGCCACGTGAAGAAACTTGTTTTATTCTTAGCGACCTGTCACCTTTGAGTGACGACAAGAGGCTCCATCTTAAGAGAACAATTTCGAATGGTTAAGAAGTGCTGTCCCGCGGGTGTCATGGCAAAAAAAAAAGACCAGAAAGCAACCGTCATCGTTATAATTAACCAGGAGGCTGATCAGCTAAATGTTTTAGACTGATATACATATCTTGTTTCATTCTTGGCATTCAGTCAGTCAGATGATGCAATGATTCTGCACAACGATCCAACCTTGAGAATGCCTACAAGAATCAGTTGAATCGATGAATGAAGATGGACGGCAATGAATCAATGCCATTCCAGATGTTCATCATCTTCTTCAAAAGAACTCATGCCTTTGATCTGTAAACATAAATCCATTTCATTCATTGTGAACAAACATCGGCACAGCGAAAGCTAAGCGAACAGGTGTCGCACCTCAAATCCAGGAAGTATCAAGTAACCCTTGAAAGAACAAAAATCTTTAATTCATAAATACGCTGCGACGTATCAGTGTATCAGCCATTCGTCTCATTCGTCATATTTTTTCATCACCAAACCAGTGGCGACCACATAAGATCCCACACGCGACATTGAAATTCAAAAAAATCAAAAAAATCTCAAAAAAAAACAACAGAAAGAAACGAATAAATACAAATTTAAAGCCTGGCAAATTTGCGAAAGTATCTACGCCAGTTGTAGCAATAAAAGAACACAACAACATGAATATTAAAATATAACAAGAACATCATCATAAAATCCAAAAATGAATAATTAATAAATAAAAAAAAAAAAATTATTGACGTTCGTCAGGAAATTGTGAATTAGTTAGGCGCCTTCTTCTCCTCCTTTTTGCACTTTTTGGCAAATTATTTCAGACAGCAAAGCGACGATTAAGTCACCACGAAATTCCGACAATTTTGTGTGTATTTCTTTTCATTTATTTCGGACATAAACTTAGCTGTGAGGAATTTTAATTTATTCGCCACATTATCGATCATTTTTGGTGAAATATTTATTAAGTGTACCCGTACGTAACTTATAGACGCCACCATAAACAATTTTTCGCCTAAGAAAATACTAATTTACCTCAAATGAGCCAAGAAACTGCAAAAAAAAAAAAGAAGAAACAATCTCAAAATCATTCAAAAATAAAAAAGGAACCGAAAAAAATGCCTTTTTTTTAAGTAAAAATACAAACGATTCTCAAAAATTGATTGACAATGAAAATAAAGAGCCAACAGAAAGGAAAAAAAGCATGTTCGACATGAGACGTCATAACATGCGTAAGATTTTCCCTCAATCTGTCTACACACACACATGCCATGTCGTACTGAATGCCAGTCCATTGGCACTCCAGATCCATATGTCACCACATCTGAGACGTCTTACATACCAAAACAAAGCATACACTCGTCGGATGCGAGAAGTAATCTCTCTCGTGTCCAGTATCTAATCTAAGCGAAACAGTAAAACTTTAAGCAAAAAAAAAAAGTCTATGAATAGATTCTGGGGGGAAAAAAACGATGATTTATAAAGATTAGAAAAAGATATGATTTATTGACTTCAAAGACCCATCAGAGAAGTCTAGAACTATGCACAAAGACGATAGATTTTTGCAAAAAAAAAAACGGAAACTCTGAAAAAGTGAACAAATTTTGACAAGTCGTTGCGTTGCGACGAACGATTTACGGCAGATGATTTCGAAACCACGCGATATACAACTGACTTATTGGTGGTTTTAAATAAAATGTTTGAGTTTAAAAGAAGAATGTATATATTTGCGTACTGCTGTTAAACGCTGTTATAAATATTATTTTCTCCAAGCGAATTTCGCCGGGATTTTCGTCTGCGATGGTTTCACGCGATTATCCACAGGAAATAACGTGAGATTCAACGAGACATCTTCGCCGATAGAGTAGAGACTGTCCCCTGACGCTCGATGATGTATCGCTTGCGCGTGGAGCTTTTCGCACGACACCATTTAACCTCTGCTACAGACGATCTCGGAGAAGATAATTTATCGAAAATGTGCGAGGGAAGTCCTTTGTCGAATAAAAACAACAAGAAAACAAACCGATATCAGACATGACCTACCTACAAATGGCTTACTTACTCGGCTGTCATTTGCACATTCTTTGAAGAAAACAAAAAAAAACTAGTGGTAACGTGTTAATTCACTTCCATTGTGCCGGCAGTCTGTGCGATGTCAATTGAATTAAGAATGTCACCTGAGATAGTGTCAATAAAGGAGAGAGATTAAGTGCAAAAATAAAATGGTTGTCTGCTGATGGTGATTCAATTTCAGATCTCGCTGGCTAATTGATCGGGCCACGGTGCCCGTCTGGGGTTTTTTCGAGTGTAATCTCAGTTGCGGGAGGCAGACTTTTCATATTTCCGAGCGCCATTTTACGCCAACAGACAAAAACAAGACCTTGTCCATTCCTTGCTCACTGTTTGTTTTCGCTTATCGTTCGTATCTGTTGTTTATCTCTGCATCGTTTTGACAACTCATTATCAGGGCGCATATCAAACACTCGAAAACAGCTGACAAGTGGCGTCTGAAATTCGCGGTGCAGCCCCCTTGATCAAATGAACCTTCAGAGAGCTGCGCTGACCACGTGAGGATTACAAGATTCAGTGATAACCTCTAGATGAGTGTTGCTGCTTCGCAATTGCCTTTGTTGCCCCAAGGCTACAGTCATAAATGAACGCGTCTCAAAATAGCTACAAACAAAAATCGGGATTCGTGATTTCGCTGTTATCTGTGGTAAACAAATGAAACGAACAGAAGGAGCCAAACACAACGGCAACCAACTCTGTTGGCATAAGGTTAAAGCTAGGCGTCTATTTTTAAGCACAGGATGTTTGCTAGCAACTCAACGATGAAGGTTCACCTATTCATACATTCGCCACTTAAGATTCGCGTACGTATTGTAAGACTTCGCTTAGAATAGCGCCAGTGGCAATAAGGTGAACGATAACCATCGTACATTCTTCCAGATTCAAATGTATGCAAACTTGGCTGGCTTTTTTTGACGTACAGCATTAGCTGCCACGTAGATAGCTTATCTGTAGCCTCAACGTTGGGATCATACACACTAAAATACACTTGAAAAGCAAACAATCATGACTAATGAGAGAAACACTCTCGCCGCTGTGAGCTGAGACTGGGAATGAAGAAAAATGTCGCAGCATCGCAAGTTTAACGTATGAATTATGAGATTGATAATTGTTGCAATTAAGAGTCGTTTAGAATGGTGCCTCTGCGATGGCAGTACGAAATGGAGGTAGATGCGATGTTGGGAATGACTGATCATTGCTTCCCCGTGACATGAAAAATCTCCCACTCATCGGAGGGACATCATCTGTCAATTAGAATGACGATAAGGTTAACCACAGCCACTGCCACTTCGGCCATCAGGTGAACGCTCGATAAGTGAGATTTAATGATTTAATTCACAGCACCATCATCGATCCGCCGCATGCATCATCAGACGTGCGTTAATGAGTTCCTAATTACATGTGACCCCTGCGATTCGGAGGTTCACACTTGACGTGATTTAATCAACTGCCGTTTTTTTTGTTTTCAAGCACGTGCCAGTCACCTGGCTAGCACTTCTCTGTCGTATCCAGTTCGCAAATATTTTCACAATCAATTCACAAGTCAACCAGCAAATGTCAGCCATTCAGTCTGTGACATTCACTGCCCTGCGGATTAATATGAGTTCATGCACAGCGGTCATAAATAATTCCTAATTGAATTTGATAAGATACTCTCTACAAAGTCACCCTCCTCACAATGAGAGCAGCCGTGCAATTGAATGAAGACGACGTGGGGGGACAGGGGGGGCGCATGCTTCCGTGGGATGACATGTTGCTTACGTGAACGCAAAGATTTATGCGGTTGGTTATGCAAAAAAAAAAAAAACCCAACATTTTTCCCTGAGTTCATTGACAGTTAACGCGCATTCGTTACCATTTACAGGAGCACCACGTCACGTAATAGTCTAGTTAAATCCATTTAATGGCTCATAGTGTGTGGCAGAGGACTTGGATTGTTTACCAACCGTTCTGGCCTGAGGCCAACCAAAGGCACACAGCCGTCGGAATTGATAAGACGGGGCATAGATAATCGGTCAGATAAATGAAGCAATCAAATCCTGTATCTATGACTCGGGGGAAGTACGTGTACATTTATTGGGTTCTGATGAAACAAAAAGGGGAGTTTTTTTTTGCTCGTCAAATCATTGGGGAAATACGAAATATCCGGTGTCATATTCTGTACCTGTCCTATTTCGGGACGGCTGAGTTAATGTTTAATGCAGTTCTATAAATAGTTTCGTTACCGTACGTCGATTGATTAGCCCTGATTTCCGGCGGAGATAAGTGACCCTGTTGATACGCTAGCTTAACAAGTCTGCCACCTCTCCGTCCTCGAATCGAAAGGCCAAGGGCCCCGCTCACGAAGAGACAACCAGCGGCCTCTTGATCATTCCAAGTTCAAAAGCCATTTATTCCCAGCTACACCACAATTCACATTCCCCATGAAAAATGACCTTTCACAAATCATTCCACTCAGGCTAGGGCTAACTCCTCTAAAGCCACCACTGACCTGCATGAACTTTCCTTTCATTTTTTTTTTAGTTTGTCCAATCGTCCTTCTTTGCCTTAACTAGGTCTCGTTATGACATTGTCCTTGGCGTGGTCAGGGAAGCTTCTCCTTTATGGGCCAATGGGGGTGCCCCTCCATTACAAATCAATTGATTTGAAACGATTTGCTCAGGCAAGGGTGACCAATCGCGTGACAAGCACTCATTAGCACACGTTTATCGTGGAAATTCAATTCAGGATAGCCCTTCGCAGTGTTCCCCTCAGAAAAATGAGAGAAAATAAAGAAAAAAAAAGCTCACAGTGACAGGTAGAAACTCAAACAGCAATTAATTGCGATTCGTAATATATAACAAACAGAAGCATCTTCTGGGCTGTGGCGCAAGTCTGTTCGCTTTCCGATGATAATTTGTTAAATCAATCTCACCTTTTTTTTTTTTTCTCAGCGCAACACATTCAGCCGCCGCCGCAGAGCGATGGAATCATAATCAAAGCCTCAACCAAGACACAGACATTTCAGAAGGCATTCAGTCAAATGGAGAAGAGTCAAATACAAGCGAAGAAATCGCCGAAACGCGACACATCGGTACACGGCCTGGTGCGGGCGAACAGTGACGGACAGAGCTGCACGCAATGGAGGGAGGAGCACTCGATGAGGGCCCAAATCGATCGTCAGCTGGTGGAGAAGGACAAGGACAATGACAAGGATTGTGACGATGCCGAGGAAAAGGACGAGAAAGACTTTGGCAGTATAGGTCCGGCAATTAGTACGCTCGGCGCGAAGAGGTCGACGAATTTTCGCTCGAAATTCCGTAAGAGTCATACGTGTGGTAGTCTCTTCGCTAAGTGTAGTTGTAGTCCACCGTCGCCCGTTGGTGTGGGTCTACACTTGCCACTTACACCACTATTGATGGACGGCAGTGGCGGTGGAGTGGACATAACTAATTCGAAGCTTTGTCACAACTACAGCCAGTCCACATCGTCGACCGTTTCTACACCAAACACGAACACATCGACAACGGGCTTGTCGCACGAAAGCAGTCTCGAGGGGGGACCGCAGATCTCAATGGAGATTGTCACGAGCTCGAGCAGCCCCATCGACATCAGTACGTCTCAGCAGCAGCTGCAAAGCGAACGTGTTCCGAGAATTTCCTCCCCAACTTGTGGCAATCGAGATCAGCGCAAAATCAAGCGACTCTTTCAGTCGTACTCGCATCCCGACACGGACTTCGTGTTCACCGACGAGAACAAGAATCCCACGAAGGATAATCTGGGCGTGCGATACAGCACGGTTCAGACGATAACTACGCGAAGTGGAATTGAAATAAAGCACCCCAAGCGATCGTCGTCGCCGAACATAGGGCAGTTCACGGTGCTGGACGTAGCAGTGCACCCGGATATTTTGGTGAAAATCTCCCCGAAGCACTCGCCGAAGGACGTGCGCAAGGACCGCGCTGACAGGCCGGTCACTCCGCTGACATCGCGAAATCTTCAGCAGCGCCGGAGGCTCCTCAAGCGAAGCGAAGAGTTCGAATCCGGCTCGACATCGGACTCGGAGAACTCGAACGAGCTGCGCTCGCCATCGAAGCCGCCCGAATTGAAATGCCCCCTGCCGCAGAGTCCAATAATCGCGAAGAAGGAGGAAGATAGCTTCAAAGCTGCTCAGAAATACTTTCAAGAATCCGGCATCCTAGGGCCGATTCCGTCGACCCCTTCCACACTCATCCGCAAGACGTCGAAGATCCTGCAGGACGCGAATGTCATCGACCAGGTAAGTGTGTTGTGCGCACGTTTTCTTTTCCAATGACCCTTTCTCACCGTGTTTAGATACGAAAAACTTCTATGATCATTCGAAAATCATCGAAAATCTCAATTTCATCATCTTCCGCGTCGCAGAAGGGTAATGACGATACAGAGTCTCTGTCGCAGGGATCCTCACCAAAGTCACCACCCAAAATCAGACCATTCCTAGAGCAGCCGGACACCCGATCGAACATGGACGATCGCGACGCCAAGATCAAGTACCTCCAGGGGGAGGTGCTGTCCCTGAACAACGTGCTCAAGTGCCGCGACTCGGAGATCACGAAACTCAGGCGGGAGATCCACAAGCTTAAGGTAAGTGGGCGACAATGTTACGGCCTCTTGTTTGCATGATCACTTAGAAGCCGATCAGTTTGTTTGGTTACGAAATAGAGGCGATCATTAGGATCAGCGCGCTGATCGGTAGTCAAACTCGGTTTATCGGCTCGCCCGTGCAGTGTGTACGGACTTCGTCGGGGCGTGTGCAATTCGAGATAATAAATAACGCGCAGACAATTGAGAAAATTAGATAATTGAATCGGTCGGGGGACAGTTGCGATCGGCAGTCAATGGCTGCTGGCTGTTGGACAGTAAGCTGGATGTCGCTAAATTTCACCAAGTCTCCCAAACGATCGTTTCACCGGTTTGCGGTTTGCGTTGATTAACTAAACACGCGTTCACTCGAGACCAGCAGACGAATGTTTCATTTCAATTTTCACTCACTTAGTCAATTAGCATCGCTGAGACAGGTTTGCGTCTTCTTCTATTTTTAGAGTGTCCTTCAGCAGACCACTAGCAACATAGCAATTAAGCACGATGACCTTCTGCAGAGCGTTCAGACAACGCGTCACATGGCGGGCCAGCAACAATGCCCGGAAGTGTCGAGCACCAACGATAGGCGCTCACCGGAGATCCAGGCGAAGACGCCGCCCATCACCAATGGCACTGCAACAGCAGTCTCTGTCAGCCAGACCATCCATGCAACCTGTGCACTGGCTGCCGAAGGTGAGGATGAATTAAGACCACTGATGGCTGGTAAGACCACGGCACCAGTGCTCAAGAAGCAGGGTGTGTCTGGCGAGAGCTGTGACTCGACGAGTGCCCAACAATCGATAAATGTTCCTATTCCGAAATTCGACAAGGATTTCAGGTAAATTCGCAAGAGCTCCCCATTCTCTTTCAGCTTGATTGAGTTGGTTTTCGTTGCAGATCCAAACAACTAATCAAAGATGCCATAATGGACAACGATTTCCTCAAGAACATTGATTCGTCGCAAGTGCGGGAGCTTGTGGAATCAATGTACAACCTCGAGGTTGCCGAGGGCGAATATGTGATAAGGGAGGGCGAGGCGGGAGCCCATCTGTACGTCTCCGCCGATGGAGAGTTCGAGGTTGTGAAAGGCGACAAAGTGCTGGGCATAATGGGCCCCGGAAAGGCATTCGGCGAGCTGGCGATCCTCTACAACTGCACCAGAACCGCTTCGATTCGGGTGCTCTCAAAGGCCAGGGTCTGGGTGCTGGACCGACGTGTCTTCCAGCAGATCATGATGCGCACTGGAATGCAGAGAATCGAGGACAGCGTGAACTTCCTCAAGTCGGTGCCTTTACTCAAGAATCTCAGTGGCGATGTTCTGGCCAAGATAGCCGATGTCCTTGAAGTGGTAAGTGCTCGCAGCAAGTCTCCAGCAACTCTCTGATTCACTGATCACGTTCTGATCTTCCAGGAGTTCTATCCAGCGGGAACGTATATAATACGGCAGGGAGCGAGTGGCGACACCTTCTTCCTCATCAGCCAAGGATGTGTGCAAGTGACGCAGAAAATCGGGCCGTCGTCCGAAGAGAAGGAGATCCGAACGCTTCAGCGGGGCGACTACTTCGGCGAGCAGGCCCTGATCAACGAGGACAAGCGAACGGCGAACATCATTGCGCTGGCTCCGGGTGTCGAGTGCCTCACCCTCGACAGGGAGTCCTTCACTCACCTGATAGGGGACCTGTGTGAGCTCAAGGAGAAGAACTACGGCGACGAGAACCGCGTCCTGGCGATGAAGTACACTCAGAGCAAGGAAATCTTCGGCGCCAACGCCAAGCAAGGTTCGTATGCAGTCCCAGCTCAGAGGGGAGCCCCTAATGATTGATCTTGATTCTTCCAGAATTCCCAGAAATGAAACTAACCGACTTGGAGGTGATAGCCACGCTGGGAATCGGAGGATTCGGACGAGTGGAGCTGGTGAAGGCCTACCGCGAGAACCGCGTGGAGATCTTCGCCCTGAAGTGCCTCAAGAAGAAGCACATACTGGACACTCGACAGGAGGAGCACGTCTTCAGTGAACGGACGATAATGCTTACCTGCAACACGCCATTCATTTGCCGCCTTTACCGCACATTTCGGGATACAAAATACATTTACATGATGCTCGAGGCCTGCATGGGCGGAGAGGTGTGGACGATGCTGAGGGACCGCGGCAGCTTCGACGAGAACGCCACTCAGTTCATCATTGGTTGTGTGCTACAGGCGTTCGAGTATCTCCACGCGAGAGGCATCATTTACCGCGACCTGAAGCCCGAGAATCTGATGCTTGACGAGAAGGGTTATGTGAAGCTTGTAAGTTAGCCTCCGTTCCGGCGAAGTGGACTTTTCTGACCACCCCCCCTCCATTCACTCCGTAGGTTGACTTCGGCTTTGCGAAGCACATCGGCAACAGCAGTAAGACTTGGACATTCTGTGGCACTCCCGAGTACGTTGCGCCCGAGATCATCCTGAACAAGGGCCACGACAGAGCCGTCGACTACTGGGCCTTGGGCATACTCATACACGAGCTCTTGAATGGAACGTAAGTTGCACGCCTCTTTGATTCGAATCGAGCATGTCCTGACGAGTGTCCCCTTCCCCCCCCCCCCCCCAGACCACCGTTCACAGCCAACGACCCAATGAAGACATACAACATCATTCTGAAGGGCATCGACATGATTGACTTCCCCAAGCACATGTCCCGCTCGGCCATACAGTTGATCAAGAAGCTTTGCCGCGACGTGCCGGCCGAGCGGCTGGGCTACCAGAAGGGCGGCATTCAGGATATTAAGAAGCACAAGTGAGTCCCATCACGCTCGTCCCCAAAACGGAGGCCAGACTAACACTCGATGCACTTTCAGGTGGTTCCTGGGATTCGATTGGGACGGCCTATCCAGCCAACTGCTGATCCCGCCATTTGTCCGGCCAGTCTGCCATCCCACGGACACGACCTACTTCGACAAGTTCCCCACGGATCCGGACGTGCCGCCCGATGAGACCTCCGGCTGGGACGTTGATTTCTAGCTCAATCGATGGACAAGCAGGACGGACGTGGAGAGACCAAGTTGCCTTAGCTTTTACACGGAGTCCTTTAGAAGGACTTCTCAAATTGCTCAAAATATTTTTATTTATATGAAACTGTTAGATTTGTTAAATTAAGCAAGACAAGAGGTATAAACATGTCAACAAGTCTCGCTCATTTCTTGATGATGAACGTCCTGATCTGCATCGGCACGAATGTGACGTTGAACAGCGTGTCCTTGTCCTTCTTTACCGCGTTCAATGGTGTGTGCTTCGCCTTTATGTAGGTGTCCTTCTTCACAGCGGTGTCGAAGTTGAAGAACTTGAATCGCTTCATGTCACCGAGGGCCATCGAACCGTCTAGGGTTGTTTCGGAGATCTTCGTCCCGGCGAGCTCGTCAAAGATTGGACGAATATTGAACGTCACATTGCCGCCCTCGGAGGCGTCGAGGAAGTTCTCCAGTCGCAGGAGGACCTCAGTGTCGGACCAGGGTTCCAGGGTGAGCAAGTGGATGCTGGCTGGCAACGAGCTGAAAGTCGGATGAGTCGGCACCTTGACGTTGCTGTCCATTCCGGTTGAGCTGAAGAACGTCCAGAATGGCAGGAGTGTCTCCAGCTGGATGTTTCGCTCCACGACACTCATGCTCTTGTTCACTGGACTCACGACGAGGTAGTACTTGCCACGAGCAATCAACCCATCGCCGTAGGCAGTCTCGTTCAGCGCCTCGCCAACACCGAACGCATCGTCGTTCAGCAGTCTGCGATGTAGCATGAGTTCCAGTGAGCCGTCGGACAAGCTGGATCCACCTTGGGCACGGTCATTCATGACAGCAATTCGGCTCTTTGTGTCCTGAAGCGCTATCTTCGCCGTCACCGGGTAGTAGTTGCCCGACACAGCCTCTGTGAGGTTCGCCGTGAAGTACTCGCGCTTGTTTCGAGTCCTCTTCAGCATCTCACGCCCATTGGAGTCGGTGTAGAAGACACCCTTTGAAGCGATCGGACTGGAGAATCGCGTGATGACCTCCTTGCCAACGCCGTCCGGAATGGGGATCGGTCCAACCATCCATTCGAACTCAATGCGATTGGTGCCGTTGTAGATGCGTATGACTTGACTGATCCAACTATTGAACTTCTGATGGACTTCCTGCACCACACTGCCGCGATAGACCTTGAAGTCGATCTGAGAGCCGACGAGCACCTCTGTTCCATTAGGCCGGAAGATGTACGCGCCAGACGATCGGTTCCTGAACTCCGCGTTATTTCCACGAGCGCCCTTGTAGTAGAAGAAGTCCTGACGGATTGCCTGGCTCACGCCGTTCATTTGGACGCCAATGAGGTGCCCGGTGGTGCTGAAGTTGAGACGAACGTTCTAGAAGAAAACAGAAGGTAAGAGCTTGAAGAAAAGTGGAGTCAAGTTGACGTTACAGAATTCTCCACGACCAAGTAGGTAACATCCCGAGCGGCGCGCAACGATACGTCGCTCTCGATAAGGGTGTACGGAGTCGGTGACCTCTTCCCAACCTTGGATCTCTTGAACCAGTCCGGAACTGTGCGCACAGCCACCTTGGGTGTTGGCACCCGTCGGACATAGTAGGTTTCGAGTTTCTTTACCTTCGCCCCGAAGACAAGTTCATGAGTGCTGGCATTGCTCCGATAGGGAATCTTCAGAACCGGCTCTGCGACGGCTATCACCTGTGAGAGGACAGTGGCGCCGTTCTTATCCTTCACTGCGTAAACGCCATAATCCACTGGAATCCGCACATACTGCGTGGACTCATGGCCTAGGGGGTTAAACAACGTCACAGAGAAGAATCCGCTTTTTGTCGTTGGCCCGCAAACGCTGATGTTCAGCAGGGGACAGCTCTCGAATTCGCCGCGAGTTATGTTGGTCAGCTTTCGAAGCGACGTCAGGGTGTTGTTCGCACAGCTGCGCATGGCTCCGTCGAGGAGTTGGTCATAGTCCTGGGCGACCTTCTGTTTCTCGGTTCCGGTGATGGCATCGTGATGCTGCATGATACCCATCACTTCGCGAAGCTTGTCCAGGTTCGACTTGGGCTCGGTGCCAGTTAGGTTGGCGAATGTGGTCAGCTGCTTGCACACTTGAAGGAAATGATTTCCCTCGCGTTCGAAGCGCTTCTGAGTCGGTCGGGAGCTGAAGTAGCCCGTCCAGTAGGTGTGCCAGTCGGTGGAGTATGGGAAGAAGTCCTCGGTCTTGTTTGGCCACGTTGTCAGGTCTTCGTACACGGACTTGACGTAGCATGACGGAGTCGAGTAGAAGACGTTCACTTTTGAGCCGAACGCTTGACGCTCGTTGACGTACCTAAAGAGGGGTCGGGGATATGAAGACAAGATGTAGAGGGGATGGATGCGGTCTTACTTGATGAGCTTGTCCATGTTTTTGAAGTTCATTGCTGCGCTCTGATAGTTGAAGTCGTCTCCCATCGGTACAAGCACGTGATTAGTGCGGTACGAGGCTGACATCTTGGTAATGTACTCCATGAAGTTCGTCACCTTGGCATTCACGTTGTTTTCGTTGCTCGATCCGTCAATTATGGGGTCGTCCTGGCAGAGGGTGTCGAAGCAGAATCCAGGCGGAGCCGAGTAGTGATTGTACAGCAGTCCGGTGAACAGCTCCGCACTTTCGCCTGAGAAAAGACACGCTTATTGCTGTTGAACTGAGAGAAAGAGGAAAAGTTGAGCATACCCAACGTGGCACTGCCGTGCCAGACCATCTCAGCCGTAACGTTCTTCAGTCTGAGGCTCTTCTCGACCCAATCCATGCGGGCGAAGAACTCCCCATCGAATCCCATCTGAGCGAACATGGACGCCATCTCCCGGGAATGACCGAAGGGATCGATTTGCCAACCGACTCGTGGTCGACCGCATGCGCCGAAGGTATCAGAGAGTTTCCTGCGAGAAGTCAAGCAGATTAATAAATGTCTCAAGAGCAGCTAGCTCCGTGGTCATACTTGAGGCCAATCGTAAACTGATCGATAATGCTTTGATAGTGCACGGCCGCCTCGTCGTTCATGCTCCATGCGCCGCCGACAAACTCAAGTCGGCCCTCTTCGACCAACTTCTTGACTTGCTTCTGGACATCGGCTGTCTGTTCGTTCCACCACTTGAAGAAGAACGCTGACTCCACGTAGATGAATCTGGAAAACGATACGTGAACGTTAAACGATGGGCCGTCTTCTGTGGACTCTCATACCTTCGATTAGTGTTCTTTTGAAGCTCCTCCACCACGGAGTCAAGGATGTACTGCACCCCGGCGCGTTGGATGCCTGTTTTGCTGCCGTAGTAGTACTGATCGACGGTCTTCAGCCAGCCCACGTCGTCATGGGAGTGGGGCACCAAGTGGACGTTGATTTTGTTGGTCTGTGTCGCTGGACATGCCTGCGGGTGGTGGCCAAGGTGATAGAAGGAATGTGGGTTTTACTTAATTTAATTAATTGCAGATAAGATTAGAAGATGTAATCTAGTCAATAAATCAACGATAGCCGTGGATTTAGAGATTTAAGAGTCTCCACGAGCTAGTGGACGGAAATGTGGCCTGATTTCCTCGAAACTCGTGACTCATTCGTCCAAAGTCACGAGTGGAGAGAATTAAAGTGGAAACAATTAAGACAACACGAATAAAGTACCTTATATCCACAAGCTGCCTCGGAGGTTGACACAACGGCGGCAAATAAGAGGACCCACAGGAGCCCCTTGATGGGTGCAGGCACCCTTTCCACCATTATCACGTTCGTTCTTTGTTCAAATTCTCCTCCTTCACGACTTTGTTCTTCTTTTTATTCTGAATTTGCTCAGCGCTCGTCCGAATCGAAGAGAAATTGTGTATTCGCGTCCAGCTCTAATCAGCGACTAGACCGAATCCACTTGGCATTCTCTGATATATGGAGGAACTGAGTTCTATTCGTAAACAAATTACTTCAGTGGGCTGCCATGGATTGAGGGGCATTGTTATCGCAAGCGAATGCTTACACATTTCAGCGATCGCAGATAGTTTTCGAGGAAAAATGTGATTATAATCGTTGAGCGGGGGGTTTTTCATCGATTCCCTGGTGAAGGACTGCAGATTGGATTCGTTTGACGATGAACCTGATGAACATCCTCCGGATTGACTTGATTCTCAGATGCACTCCGTGTTGCAGTAACCACCTGATGGGGTAATAAAATAAAACACAAATCAAGAATTATTCTCTCTTCAATCTTATCAAACTTACGACACACACAAGGGCAATAAATGAGAGAGAGAGAGAGCGAGCTAATCGAACAAGCCCTTTGAGCCAACGATTGCATTGAGTAACCATGCAAGTGATCTTATCTTCAGTCTGTGACTGATTTACGGCGATTGAAGCAGCGATGGGTGCATTAGCGAGCACGTACATCGGTCAAATCAATCAGCAGGTCTCTGGAATGACCTACATTCTGGAGACATACGTGAAGCACTCACGACAGCTCGTAAGTTCGAGGCACGACATGCAACCATTGGGGATTACGTTCTTTAGTCGGTCACGATATGAAATGGTCGTAAAGATTGTGCAATTGAGAGATGTATCAATATTACTTACTTCAAGCTTTCGTCACTGCAGGTAGATATGAGTTTTTGAGGTCGTTGGACTTTATCCTGTCAGCACGATTGAACTGGCGGCTATCCACGGATGGACAGGGGACAACGATGCATCATCATGCGCAGATCCAACACTCCGTGGGTGGTTTTTCAGTCTAAAGAGGTTAGGATCTGCCTTCCCCCCACACGGAGCAACTGAACTAAACGAATACCTTATCACGTCGCAACGATAGCCTCGCTTAGTATTGGGTGTTCCACAGGTCGCGACATTGAACTCCAGTCACCCGCCTGCATCTACCCACACGAACTAACATTGCATCGCATGCATAATTTTGCACACAAACAAGCAAAATCGTTCGCCGCTTTCGGCGTATCTTCTGCATCACCCCGTCAACGCCTGACTCGCGCCCAACAACAAATGCATGCACCACACTTGTGTATCCAAAAAGAAAAGCAAAAACAGTTATTTTCAATTTGACTCGGTCTCTGACAAGAATGGAGAGAGCCACATTAGTTTTCGGAATGTTCTTCCATTTTTTCCCGAGTGGATCCGATCCGATATGAAACCAGAATAACAAGCGAAGTCTCCTCTTCTCGTGTGTGATTCGCATCTTTGTGTGGGTTACACCGGCAGCCGGCACAATGGATTGAATAAACCACCGCCTACGATAAGTCATCACTCTGCCTAGATCATTAAAGAACACCCTGAGACGGTACGGGACGGGGACAAGATTCATGATGTTTGCGGAGGTACACGACGGGACTGTCCAAGTAGCCTATGTAAACAAAGGCAATTGATAGCCACAATACGAGACAAAAAAAAACAGTTCACTGATAATCAGTTGAATACACTCATACCGACGCTATCGGACTTCTCAAGTCGTCGCAGTAGTTTAAGTAAGGCAGACGTTTCAACTCCGTACACACCACAATTCAGTTTGAGTCCAGTTCTTGATCGGAACGGACGTTGTTTTTTGCTTGTGCAGTGAGTTTGGTCAACATGGAAGTGGATTGGAATTTTAAAGTGGTGTTCCTTTGCGTTTTGTGCGTTTGCGTGTCATTCGTTGTGGGACGGCCCCAGGATGGCGGATGGCGGAGCACCTCTGGATATTTGGGGAACAAGTGTGGATACGAGGTGAGTGGGTTTCTTGAACATCCACCCGACTGACTTGGAGCAGATTGTGGTGCGGAGCTATTATCAATTCGAAGGGGTTGCTGACCTTTCAGCTGGATTTAGTTGTCAACAAAAGGAGAAATCAGCCCCGCTACTACAGAGAGTACAACGGACTGATTGATGATCTGTCGAAGACACTGCGTGATAAGATAAGGCGGTGGCGTGAGAGGGACAGTAACAGATTAAACTGCCGACACTTGACCTCTTTTCTGTTCACATCACAGAATTGAAACTTCCTCAAGAATGTGTCAGATTTCACTGAAAATCAATCGTTTTCTTGCAGAGTTGTCCTGCAACAAAGCCGAACATGCTGAACGTCCACTTGGTAGCACACACTCACGACGATGTGGGCTGGCTGAAGACCGTTGATCAGTACTATTACGGCAGTCAAAGTCTGATCCAAAAAGCTGGTGTCCAATACATTCTAGACTCCGTTGTGCAGGCGCTACTTCGAGACCCAAACCGAAGGTGAGCCATTTGTGCAGAAATTTGACAGAGATATCCATTTTTTGTGTCATCAGGTTCATTTACGTCGAATCGGCATTCTTCTTCCAATGGTGGCGGGAGCAAACGCCCAAGCTGCAGCGGCAAGTCAAGCAGCTGGTGAACGAAGGTCGGTTGGAGTTCATTGGCGGAGCATGGAGCATGAACGATGAGGCCACAACCCACTACCAGAGCATCATCGATCAGTTCTCCTGGGGATTGAGGTAAAGTATCAGCACTCCGTTCAGAAGCTCTCCGAAACCACTAACATCCATGCCTGTACACAGACGCCTGAATGACACTTTCGGAGAGTGTGGCCGTCCAAAAATCGGCTGGCAGATCGATCCCTTCGGTCACTCCCGCGAAATGGCGTCGATTTTCGCTCAGATGGGATATGATGGACTGTTCTTCGGGCGTCTGGACTACCAGGACAAGACTGAGCGGCTGTTGGAGCAGAAAGCCGAAATGATTTGGAGGGCAAGTGCAAACTTAGGTAACCATCCATACATCCATTCCCTGCAAAGAATCTTCACCAAGTCTCCTCTCTACCAGGCAATGCGGCAAATCTGTTCACCGGAGCACTCTACAACCAGTACCAACCCCCGCCGGGATTCTGCTTCGACATCCTATGCGCCGATGAGCCAATAATTGATGGCAAACACAGTCCCGACAACAATGTCAAGCGCAGGGTGAGTCAAAACAGTCAAGTTTCCTTAGGTTTCAAGAAGTAAGATTTATACTAGGTGGACGAGCTGTTTGAATTCATCAAAATGCAACGCCAATACTATCGCACAAGCAACATCATCCTCACGATGGGCGGCGACTTCACATTCCAAGATGCGAACATTTACTTCAAGAACCTGGACAAACTGATTAGGTTGGGCGATCAGTTGAAGCAAACCATCAGTTTTAGGGGGATGCATTGCAAGTCAATTTCTGAGTGAACTCATCTCTGTCTTTCTCTGTCGCTTCAGGTGGACGAATTCTTTGAATTCGTCGAACAAATGACAAAGAGTTATCGCACCAACAACGTCCTGATAACAATGGGCGAAGACTTTCATTACCAGAACGCAAATTCATGGTACAAGAATCTTGACAAGCTGATTAAGTGAGTCTTCATCACACTGCATGCAACCCCTATCATTGATTTTGTTTCATTTCATCCAAGAGAACTGCGTAGCTAATCGGTTTCTTCGCAACAGGTACGGCAACGAGCGTCAAGCCAACGGCTCCGATGTCAATCTCATCTACTCGACACCTTCGTGCTACCTGAAGGCACTTCACAATGCCGGCATCACTTGGCCAACCAAGGACGATGACTTCTTCCCCTACGGCTCGGATCCACATGCCTACTGGACTGGATACTTTACATCCCGACCGACGCTGAAGCGCTACGAGCGAGTTGGCAATCATTTCCTTCAAGTTTGCAAGCAACTGACTGCCTTGTCGCCCAGCAAGTCAGCAGAAATGGAGCCTCACCTGACGTTCATGAGGGAGACCATGGGAATCATGCAGCACCACGACGCCGTGACCGGAACCGAGAAGCAAAAAGTTGCCTTTGACTATGCGAAGAGACTGAGCGTCGGCGTGCGAGCATGTGCCACCAACACCAGAGCCGTGCTGAACGAACTCACCACTGGCGAGGAGGCCCCGATGAAGGACAACGACCCGAAGAAGCGAGACTACAAGTTTGACTTCCAGAGCTGCAACTTCTTGAACATTAGCAGCTGCGACGTTACGGAGAGGAGTGACAGCTTCATCGTAACCTTGTACAACCCGCTCTCGCATTCAACTTTCGAATACGTCCGGGTTCCAGTGAACGGCGAGAACTACGATGTGACTGATTACAGAGGCAAGTTGTTCACACAGTTTCCGATCATTTTTAACCCTTTCTTCCACATCCAACAGAGGTTTCCATTGACTACCAACTCGTCCCAATCCCGGACGCTATCACTTCTCTGAAGTTCCGGTACTCCAACGCTAAGTACGAACTTGTGTTCCTGGCCAGCGAGCTTCCTCCTCTTGGATACAAGTCATACTACATAACCAGGAAGCCCACCTTTAGATTATCGCCACAGCCGCAGGTGAAGATGGTGAAACGTTCCAGCATGACCAGAATCGGAAACGAGTTCATCTCGCTCACATTCGACACCAATGGCTTCTTGACAGCCGTTGAAGCCGACGGAGTGAGCCGTCAAATCTCCCAAGAGTTCCTCTACTACGAGGCGGCAATCGGCAACAATCGCGAGTTCCGAAATCGTTCATCGGGTGCGTACATCTTCCGGCCAGCGAACAACACCGTTCGAGTGGTGACGCCCGGTCCAGAAATAAAGGTCTACCGCGGTCCCATAGTCGACGAGGTTCACCAGGTCTTCAACGACTGGATAACCCAAGTAGTTAGAGTGTACAACAAGGAGAACTTTGCCGAGTTCGAGTGGTTGGTCGGACCTATTCCCATTAGCGACGGCATCGGCAAGGAAGTCATCAGCAGATTTAAGTCAGACATCAAATCCGATGGCATTTTCTACACCGACTCCAACGGCAGGGAGATGATAAAGCGAAAGAGGAACCATCGTGACACGTGGAACGTGAAGCTGCAAGAGGAGGTCGCTGGCAACTACTACCCAATCACCACGAAAATTGCATTGGAAGATGATGAGGCAAGAATGGCCGTTCTGGTGGATAGAGCGCAAGGTGGTGCCAGCTTGGCTGATGGTGCTCTCGAACTCATGGTCCACCGGAGGTTACTGCACGACGATGCATTCGGAGTGGAAGAGTCCCTGAACGAGACAGCATACGGACTTGGACTCGTTGCTCGTGGTCATCATTATCTTTTCGTAGGTTCGTCAAAGACCAAGGATTCCCCAACGCTTAGGGCACGTGAAAGATTCACTCAGCTGCAAAAGCTGCTGCCGACATGGAAGTTCTTCAACGACGCAACCAAGTTCCCCTACAACGAGTGGAGGATGAACTACACAAACATCGTAAGCATTGCACAGCATTTGAGGTATATTTTGGTTTTGATTTGATTGTCTTCGCAGTTCTCCGGATTGGCCCTGTCGCTCCCACAAAACATCAACCTCATGACCTTCGAGCCTTGGCACGAAAATGAGATTCTCATACGATTCGAGCACATCCTCGAGAAGGACGAAGACCCCGAGTATTCAAAGTCGGTAACCTTCTACCTGAAGGACGTTCTTCGAGGCCTCGAAATCGATGACATTCAGGAGACAACTCTCGACGGCAATCAGTGGCTGGCCGAAACCCGACGAATGGAATTCCAACCAGAATCCGAAGATGCCACATACGAGACATTCGCGGAGCTAAAATCTCACACAAACTTCCAGCTTCAATCGGCCCAGAGGCCCATGTACTCCACAAAGTATTTGGAGGAGTACTACACTCCCGATATGAACAGGATTCGCAGAGACACTGCAAGGGTACAACTGAACAAGGAACGATCTGAGGAACTCGCCCGCCTCAGAATCCACCTAGACATCAACACTTTAGACATTAAGGACGACGACGACAAGTTCATCATCATTATGGAGCCAATGCAAATCCGCACATTTGTTTTGTATTTAACACAGAAGATTTAAATATTCACTAAAGCCCAGTTGATCATTAGATAAGGAAGAAAATTGAAAAAATTCTACGAAACTTTGAAAAAATCTGCAAAAGAAATAAATCGTAAGCCAATGACATCGTAAACACTTTGACGTTTAACATCAGTTGACATTTCCCTGAAAAATACCCCCGTTGGGAATTTCCCAACAAAAGTGACCTCCTAATGATGTGGTTGCCATCTAGTGGGGAGTAGAATAGTAAAGAGGTATATTCTTAGCCAATGTCACAAATCATTAAAAAACCACGAAAATTCAATCGAACGGTGTGTGTAAAAATTTTAATATTTCATATCACATCCAATTTCACATTTCATGCCAAGCAAATACCCATACCATGAAAACAATACCTGAGTGATTTCAGTGCCATCTCGGGGGCAATGTATTCGTAAGAGAAAGAAATTTCCTTTATTATGTGCCCAGACTAAGGGAATTTTTTTTGGGGGCAAATTTTGACATTTTCATTCAGTTCATGTTGGGATTTCGTGAGGTGAGGACGTTATGCATTTTTGCACTGCAATTTTGAGTGAAACTATTCCACTCACATCTGTTGGTGTCGCAGACCTCGTTGTTCGGTGATTTTGAATTGCAACAGTACAACGAGGTATGTTGCCATGAACGAGACATTCTGCAGTGGACGGAGAAAATACATATTAATCAACAAGGATCACAATTTATTCACACGGACTCACCGAGGTAATTAGTTCCCTATTTATGTTTGCATATCCATCCAAGTTCATGATTGGTGGGTTCTTGGCAATTGCCACTAGAAACATTTCCACTTCCTTTTGTGTTGCGGCGTCGACAGCGGTCAAATTCACGTTCAGTAGTTTTGTTTGAAAATCCAAGCCGACTCGCAGTGAGGCGTGGTGCGCCTCGTTGCAGATGATATACAGAAGGCCCATGCAATAGAATACTATCACGAATAAACCGACTTCTTTGTACGTTGCTCCGTGGTCTATGATTTCGCTCAGAGATCCGTACGTTGCGATGATTGTGGTGAAAAAAATGACCAGGCAGTAGATACCGTACATGTTCGAGTATGCGCGGCCTGTCGGGTTGCATCGCATTGTGTTAGGGTTCGTTTGTGCTTATCAGAATGTTTCACATACCAAGTTGCTGCATCATGTGGCTGAGGTCCACCCAAAGGTGGCGATATTCGGTGAGTTTCTGTGCCGGTTTCTCGCTTTGCAATGTCTCCTGAAGGAAGCTGGCTAGGGCCTTGCTAGCTGTTCCAAACGCGTTGCAATTGATATACCTGCAGGTGGACAGGGTAGAGTAGGTCGACATTTGCAGGGCAAGCACTTACCACAAACTACAGAAGCAATTGAGCATCGCAATGATGGGGTAGTAGGCTACAGTGTACCACAACTCAAAGTCCGGCTGCAGGTAGTACTGCGACAGGTTCACGGCGATGCTCAGAATCCACGAGAATATGCACAGCCCCCACGTGAGTGGGTAGAGATTCGGGAACACAATCGCAGTGCCGGTCACTTTGAGGAACTTCAATTGATAGTTCGTCCACATGTTCTTGAATATGGCCACTTGATGGCCGTGTCGCCACGACGCCACTGGCAGCAGAAAATGCGTAAAGAGGAGGCTGATGAAAATCACATTGTAGATGGCCTCATCGAAGCGCCTGTCCGAGTTGTTGATGAATTGATTTACTCGTGCTTTCAGAACCAACACAACGATCACCGTCTCCAGGGAGTAGATGAAGAGTGCCCAGAAGAACTGCTTCGACGTCCACGAGTATCCGGTGCGTGGCAACTTGCTCATCGCTGGGTTGCGGTGAATCGGCATCACGCCCATGATTTGAAACAGAACCAGCAGACTCGCCGTCGTGTGGTAGAACGAGTCGTGTTTGTCCAGCAACTTGGGGTCGTCCACGTCCTCCGTCTGACGGACGTATATGTCCGAGAGGGTTCTGTCGTTCTTGGCCAACAGGTCCATTTTGTCGCGGTACCGCAGTTCATCTTCGAGGAATTGCTTCTGATTGGGGTTGAGGATGGGGGCTACCTTCTTGATTCGTCCTGTTTCCCAAAATGACATCGTCGCTGTGTTGTATTCGACACTGGCTTGGGTGCGCACTTGGTGGTCGGGTTTTATAGACTTGGACTCATTCGGTATTCGTTGATGACCTGCGGCACACGGAAACGCCCTCCCCCAGCGAAAGACAAACAGTAGGTTATTGTGCATTTTTAAGCGTGTAGTGCTGTCGTAGGGTTATTGATTTTCATTTTTTTTTTTTGGTGCGGTTTTGTCTGTTCTTGTTGTCCCGCGATGTTTCGCGAGGTGATCTGATGGGGTTTTCGGTTGGGTTAGGCGTTCCTGTTGTTGGGTTTTTGGGGTAAGTTTGGGTGCCAGTACCAGTAGAAACAGAGAGTTGATGGTTTTTAAGTGACACAGGGTGTATCTATTTATTCGCTTATCTACTGCTTAAGGCTACATAAGTATAGTGCGGTGAAATAATACATTTATACGGAAGAAAAAAAGACATAGAAAAACCTTTACAAAAATATCGTACTCCTAGAAATGTATATAAATTACTCTTGGCGGGGGGGGTAGGAGGCGGTGGCCATCGACTATCCACAGACACTCCGCTTTGTCCCCCATTGTTCGTCTTACCCTACGTCTACTTAAACATAGTTACTTCTTTTTAGCTTAGCGTGCACATCTTTAATAAATAATTGAATTAAATTTCTGCCTTGAGGCAAAGAAGACTGCTCTCTGTAGATCACTGACAAGTTTCAGGGCCACACCTTAGGGGCGGGGGTTTTCTCGGGTATTTTTGACTCAAATCGGAACAAAAACAAAAAACAACAACTCCAAATCGATCCTGGAGACCTGTTGGCTTCCAGGTCTTCTTGGTAAATCACATCAAATCTCAGGACGTTCGTGTCCGTCGACAAATTCGAAAGCTAAACTTAAAAATTCTTAGTCCTCTTCAACTCAGTGCTTACATTTACAAGTATATATGGTTTTTGTTTTGTTTTTCTTTCTCTGTTCAACAATAAAAAAAAAAAAAAAAAAATGGAAATAACATTAAACAATTAAGTTGAGGGTAGCTGGGTCGGCCATCAGACCACTTCGGCGCCGCAGGAGTAGCAGCAGTTCTGCTGGTAGTACTCGTAGCTGCAGAGCTTCGCCTTCACCACCAGGTGGCAGTTTGAGAATTCGTCCGCGCAACTGGGGGCGATGTCGTTCTGTATGAGGTCCACTCTGGGCTCTGCAAGGAAACCGACGATTAACACCTGACTTAAGGAACCGATTAAAGAGCTGAACTTACCGACACACTTGTGTGAATTGCAGCTGCGGTAGATTGGCTCCCGCTGAGAGTAGCGACACTGCGACGACTCCCTGAGGGTGTTCTCGGCCTCGTCGAACTCAAGGCAGCGCACCTTGCGTCGCTGGGTTCCCCCATCGCAGGTCTTTGTGCACTAAAACGAGACCATATGTTCAGACATTTTGAGGGGACCGAAAGGGATTCCTGAACTCACCTCGCTCCAAGCTGAATAGTGCCACCTTGGCGAGCAGTATTCCACGTCACTCAACTTGCACTTCTGGGCAGTCTCCGGCTTGTCATCCACCTTGCAATCCTCCTCGTCCACAATGAGCTGATTCTGTATGCAAAGCACTTGACGACTGCGGACCAAATTGAAGCAATTTCCCGTGCAGTTGGACCAGGGACCGGCGAACCAATCTCCGGTCACACACTCCAACTCCCGTTCGCACGGCCTGGTGGCGTCGGGTGTCATTCTGGCGTCACACCGTTCAGTGTTCGGCTTGGAACGATCGCAGAAGATCGACCGATGCTCAACGCCGGGGCCACAGGCCGCCGAGCAGAAGTTGTTCCAATCCGAGATGAGCCAGGTGCCGGCCTTCTCCTTGTCCACAATGACGCGGCGGTTGTTGAGGGCAGTGGTGCTGTTGCGAGCGATGGTGTTCTGTAGCCGTCCGTTGAAATTAGTCCGGTGGCGGTGGTGGTTGCGACGCCGAGAGGGTTTTGGACACTCGCAGGGTTTCTTTGCCGGCGGTTCCTCATCCAGGCAGGCGGCGTTGTTCACTTGAATCACAATGCCATTGGCCAGTTCCTGCACGCAGTTGACTTCACGTTCTCGCTCGCCCTCGGCCTGCTGCAGGGTGCACGCACACTCGCCCCATTCTTCCATCCGCCAGAAGGCCGGGCAGGGTTGTGTGTTGCATCGCAGTAGGTTTTCATTCAGCACAGGCTTCTCCGACATGTTGCAGCGGCGTGGTGGGACATTTCGGCTTGGGTTCTCGCGAACACAGCGAACGTCGGGCACCTGAGTTCCTCCGCCGCATGACTTGCTGCAGGTACTGAAGCCGACCACCTTCCAGTTGAACTTTCGCCTGCGCGGGCGTCCAATGCTGGTGTCCTCGTTGCCGGACTTCAGGTTGATGTCGCTCTCGATGGAGACCTCGTTCTCCTCTGAATCCGAGCCGATTGGCAGGAGGTATTCGTACTTGATTCCTGGGTTGACATCTCGGGAGTAGACCTGCGGGAGGGTAGAATGGTTGATGAAGTGACCAGCTGGCAGATTGTTTGAGTGAAGGTACCATTAGTTCCAAGACTTCGCGAATTGGTCCGGTGGACGTGATCCATTCGGTGACTCCCTCGCTGTCCTGCAGCCCATCGATTCGGCGATAGTCGAAGACTGCGCCGGCGCCTTCGTAGGCTCCATTCGGAGACTCAGTGTTGTCTCCGTTGAAGAGGTACTTTTGCTCCGAGGTTCGTAGCACTGGGAGGGGGAAGTGAAATCGTGAATGGGACTGGCTGAGGGGACGCTCGATGACTTACCCAACAAATTTATGCTATTCTTCAGCTCGGTAATGGATATGTTCGAAGCTCCGGCTGGAATGGTCGCCACCTGGATGTAGGCATCCTCGGGCAGAGGGTTTCTTGTGAAAATTCCCGTCACCGGGCGGCAAATCAGTCCGCCGCAACCCACAGTTCCGCTGTTGGCAGAGAGGCCTGTGATGATTCCGCTGCTGTGCACGGCCTGAAACGAGAGCGATCGATGGATGGGGTGAGACGCTTGTCACATTATCGACTCTTGACCCTCAACACGCTTACCAGCAGAACCGTCAATAATCTGTTCATAAATCCACTCATCTTGCACTTGGGCCGACACGAAGTCCACGCGTAATGGCTCGACAAATTAAAAATCAATTGACTTGACTCGAAAATTTCAACTCTACTCAATCGGATCGCAATAAATTTTCATTCGTTTCAATCAAACTCTTGGATGCGCCACCGCGCGTCAAAGTGCTCGGCTTTTGGACCTCTAACCGCTAGTAATTTGAATTCGATTAAATTTAACCTCCGTCAAGAGATGGGAGACAACCCGGCTGTGGATGGGAAATCACCTTAGTGACCTTGAGCCAACAGTACGATACTTGTATCTGCAAATAGCCAAAAGATACGTCCATCCACGATTCACGATAACAGCAGCTCACTGTGCACTCGTGTGTGGTGTAATTGTAACGATTTGACAGAAACAAGTATTCATCCTGTGGCCGGGCGGTCAGTGGTGTGTGCACCCAGGCACAGGAAGTATCCACTCTGCGCGGAGGCCCCGATGAACACGTTCAGATAAAGTCAAAAATGTTTTGAGTTCTCACTTTCGTACGGCAGAGAGAACATCGCCGTGGTTTGAGGAAGACGAACATTCGGGATACCGATCTGCAATGGGATGCAGCACCGCGGCCGAGCTACCACAGTGGGCTTAGAGACCCGCTGCAGATGCTCGCCGATAAGATAAACGGTGTGCTGCGACGAGGATGGCGATGTGTGGTACGTCTGTCCAGGAAGACAGCCGCGATTGAAAGCAATCTCTAATAGGGCCGCCAACTTTGGGCAAACAACAGAGCCTTAGAAGCCGTTTGAAGCTCGCCTATGCCCATCGGGATTTATGGGTTATTTAAATTGGACGCAATTGAGATTGTCTACCTCAGCCTGCAGGAGGACGACGGGATAAGTGCTTGTATTTGTTTTATGTTCACAAGCGCGCCCGATATGCATGCTTCCGCCAAGTTAATGCGACGATGAACTGGTTTTCGTGAATTACCGACTCCTCGCGGAGTGCACACACTTGCTGGGCGATCGTTTAAATTCTTGCCTGCCACTGAATTCCAGAAAAAAAACCCATCAATCAAGTGCTTAAATCAGCGAAACTGCCCCAACTTATAATCGATCACACACTCATGCTGCAGTACGATCAAAAAAAATGCCAAAAACTTCATTTTCACGCTCATAAACAGCCCTAACGACGCGCACATCAATCGACGCACACATCTCGTAAATCGATTTACCGCCGTCATGCGGCCGGGCATCCAAACAAATCTCCTCCTCCCATGCAGCCATCAGCCATAGTCGATCTACACGATGCACGTTAAATCAATAAACACAAACCAGAGCCGCGTCAAGGAAAGCGCAATAAAAATCCACTTCAGTTCACATCAATCGCGACAGCAGTTCCTCGTCGACTGACGGTATGCAAATGCAATGGACGCGCCGATAAAGCGCCATCGCCAATCGAAACTGGGCCACAATCAGCATTAGTTCGCAATTTAATTTGTCACCGCCACTGGTGGTTTGCGCGCATTCCCAGCTAGACGCCCCTCTTTCGGAAGAGACCACATCTCTCGCGAAAACAACAGTCACATCAACAACCATTTAGAGTGGCAGCCGATATTCCATCACGCTGTCGTGATGCAATGCATTTTTTTTCCGATCAATTTGAGCAACTGCTGCTATCAGTTGAGTCATTTAGCCCTGTCAACGGCGGTGTCGCCGGTGGTGGTCCGCAGAGATGCACGAAATGCATTCGACGTCAGCAGGTTGCGGCTGCCAAAGCAGGTGGTGGGCATGCTGCGCGCACACCACGCTCCTCCGACGTCGTTGTGGAGGATCAATAAATAAATCAAGCAGCCGCAGCAGTAGCAGTAGCAGTAGCAGCAGCAGCAGCAGCCCACAGCAGGAAGGCGGTGAAGGACGTGGCGCTAAGGTGATTTGGTACCTCGGCGTTCAGCTTTCGGCTTTCGGCTCTCCGGAGTGATTGATGTGCGGAGTGCAGGTGAAATTTGATATGCCAAACGAATGCTTAATATGCGACATAAATAAACAATGCAAATGCGTGAATTAGGTGTGAGAACGTGCAAATAGTTAGCGTTGCCGCCGCGCCGGTGCGTTTGAGCTGCACTGCGCTGCGCTGGAAAGCGAACAGAGGTGTGTCCAATCCGACTGTGGGCCTCGAACGGAGTTGCTGAAGCTGAAAGACAACAAATACAAGGATTTGTTCCATTTTTCCCCAAATCGAAGAAAAAACATTCGATTCAACAATCGATGGCAATTCACATCGCATCTGCTCGCACGATGTCGGCAGACTGCTACTTAATTTCCCCATTATTTCACCTAAAAACAACACACCCGATAAATGATATCTTCTGTTTTTTTTTGGTTTCCACAAATATTATCTCCCATCACTCATCCAAGTGTTTGTGCGCGCTGGAAGTGAGCAATTTCTGGCCAAAACTGACTCATTGTGCTAGAAATTTCGTAATCTTTCCCCCGAAAAGCAGCACCTCCCAGGAATGCTATTTGCTTAATAAATTCTGCAAACAAAGATTCGCTCTACAAGAGCAAACACAACGAGGTAAAGCCAGCGCACGTTCTCATAAACAACACGTCTGTCGCGGACAAAGCGGCAGACACTGATCTACTCGATCATTTCCAAGGTTATGGTAGGCTCCCAACAAGCACTCCAATGATCGATCGTTTATTTTCAGAAACAGCCACAGATACAGAAACAGAAACAGATTCTGATCGTTGAACTTTTAAGTAGAGACACCTGTGGCGGCAATCATGTACTTTCGATCGGCGCGCGATGGAGCAGGGGAAAGTGGCTCTTTCTTTCTGCAACAGCAACATCAGATAATTAAGACATTTTCGACGCCGACCACTGCCCACTGTGCGAGCTATTGTGAAAATGACAACGAAAACAAAAGCTAGTGTATTGCGAACGATCGTTAAACCAGCCAGCCAGTCTATTATCGAGGGAAGGCGCTAACGGCGCTATTTCTAGTTCGTGAAACTTTATGGCCATCTAATTGGGGTGTCATCCCATTTACGACCGTCAAAAATGTCGACGATAATGATGATGGTGATTTGGAAAAAAACGACAAAAGACTGAATTTGATTTACCCTAATTGCGGCGACACGCTGCCCGTGAGAGAGACGCCAATTCAGTGTCATTTGCATGCAAATCATCATCGCTGAGATCGCTGCAGTCGATCGGACCATCAGACCTAAATGATCTGCCCAAATATAGAGGCGGGAGCTGGCGGATGAAAGCATTCGTTTTAGCTAATTGATATTAATCTCCGCGGGGATCCGCTACAGGCAAGTGTGCGACGAGCGCTCGTCCGGGGGTGGGCCAAACATGGTGTTTGTTTAATTTATTTCCATCGGAATTTATGGTCATGATGATCGATTTCGGGCAAAAGTGGAACACTCATCAACGAGACGAAGTGGAAAATAGATTTACAGCCAAACCGCTGATGGCATTTGATGATCATTTTCGAACGCCTTTTCGGGATGATCCAACCAAGCTGAGACTGATCATGGGATGGTGTGTTACTACTGTTTGGACTACCGATCTTGAAATCATGTCCAAGGGACTGTTACACACGTTCCATGAAATGATTACACCGATTGATGAATGGACGGAGAGTCGTGTTTGGTTTGAGCAGATCACCCTTAACCCTGAAGCGAGCATGTGAGTCCACTCAAACTCGATGTTTATTTGTATAGGCATCATCCTGCTTGATTTATTTACTGTTTATTACCGCCTCTCGGGATGTGGGCACTTTAATTTGATTCTTTTTTTTTTTTTTGTTCTCGTTTGATCTCGGCCAGTGATCGACTACTTCCCAGAAGGTCTTTTCCAATAGAAATTCCGAATTCCATTTAAATGATTTCATGAACATGCCTACTGTTTGAATGATTCTTTTTTCGGTTTTTGTTGCTTTTATTCATTCACTTTCCCATCCCATCTTTGCAGGGTTCATTTGTTCAACGAGTGTACAAAGAACAGAAGAATAGACACATTTGCGAATTGAATACAGAAGCTGGAAGAGGAAGAGGAAGAGGTCTCCCCTCGCAAGGCAAATACTCCGTGGCAACAAAAGAAATACTCTAATCACTCAAAAGAGCAATTATTCTTCAATTAGTGTCACTAATCAATTGAATTTTTGAAATGCGATCGAGCCATGATCGGGGGTAGCAGCGGCGAAGGCGATGACGACGACGGCGGCGGCGGCGGCAATGACGTAAGGGGCCGCACAAACTGGAAAGCAAAACACTGCAAACACATGCTTGAATTGTTTGCGATCTTAAGAGCGGCGTAAAAAGCGTTTGGTAAGTGTTTACCTAAAAGCTAGTAAGCCAGCGGAGGATAAAAGCGAAGATTTCTTGAATTCGCCTTTTTTTCTGTTTTTTTTTTTTGGTTAAGGCGCTTGCGAGTGTGGGAACGAAAAATATGAGGTAATTCGAGGTGTTTAAGTGCGCACGGTAGCCGCGAAAATTGACACTTTTGTTTGATTTAAATTGATGCTGCTGGCAGGGGTTCTGTTCTTTGAATGGACCAGTTTCTGATCTCGACAATGCCGTTCCCCTTCCCGAATCAACGTCCTTCAAATCGCGTTAAACGCCGTGGAAAAAATATTCAACAACCAAGGCCGACGCTGTGGGGGAGAGAAACAAAGCAATTCAATCGATTCCCATGCCGATTCCCATACGATCTCGGACAAGTCGCACAAGGCCTATAAATTTCAATAACCGCAGATTCCAAAAATATCCCACAAGTTGTTCACGTTTGCATATAACTTTCAATTCAGGTGTAGGGCAATTAAAAGAGGCCATTAAACATTTAATTGCGCCCAGCTACACGTATGTAGATCTCCGATCTCGTTAGCAAACCTTTGCCCGATGTTTTTTGGTGTTGTTGTTGATTCAAAATTCAGAATTGTAAATCGTAACTAATCAGCCAGGGAGTCCCGCAACTGTCAGAGATTCAATCGCTTCGATGATATGCATCGAAAGCAGCCGTTTAACATTTAACAGCCGATTTGAGGCAGTTCAGCAATTAAAAACGCATAAACTCGCCAACTTCAGAGAACACGACATTTTCGACATTCCCTCGGCATTTTGTCTTCGGACACATTGCCGAATAGTTAGATGTGATTCGTGATTTTCTTTTATTGACCCATTTCAGTTGGCATTTATTAGCAGCCATGAATATGGATGGATGCCTGAGGAGGGCCCTAAGCGTCACCAAGATTGACACTTGCTTCAGCAAAGCGCTTGCATATCAGCAGGAAGTGTGAATTCACTGCCACGGCAAATATGAACTCATCTCTAAAAATAAAGCCCCTGAACTCTGATGTTACTTCATTGCGTGGATGAAGTTCAATCTACGTACATGACTGATCTACCCCTATGTTCATGCAATCCTTAACCCCCGTCGCCGCTTATCGCTTTGGCCGAGAATTTAATGTGCTGCCGCTTTAAGAATTTTTCATGTGCGACGAGATGAGAGCGGCGTTTATTGCGAAAAAGATTAGATAAGTCACATGCAAATGTTCCCAATGATTTTGAGACAATTCTTGAGTATTTCTATTTTGTTTTCTAATTCCACAAACCGAAACGGGCTATAAAGCTGGTGCCGAGGGAATCGTTTTTTTATTTCGCCGACAACGCGCGCAGGAATGGAATTGGGTTATGGGAGATATGACACAGCCAGACTGCAAGGCTGCGGCTGGCAGACAAGGTCGCGGGTCAGACTTGTGAAGAAGAATGCCGCCTAGCACCAGATGTTAAGGTCAGCTGATGATTCTTTGTTTTTATTGCAAATGAGGAATATGTGAAAGTAT
This sequence comes from Eristalis pertinax, assembly GCA_907269125.1. Taxonomy (NCBI): domain Eukaryota; kingdom Metazoa; phylum Arthropoda; class Insecta; order Diptera; family Syrphidae; genus Eristalis; species Eristalis pertinax. Next base: position 2,419,343 of record OU026148.1, on the reverse strand, counting down.
GGCTCATCATCGGATTACACAAATTTGGAAATCATATTGAAACCGAGCGATAACCTCCTGGGGGACGGATGCTCTTCAAAGGCACTTCAGAGCTCTGGGGAGATCTTACAAGACTACTAGCAACACATGCGTTTTAAAGTGTTACTTGTGCCATAAAAGGAGTCCGTTCCTCTAGAGTTACGTCGAAGCAAAGGCAAACCACCATTCGTCCTTACCAGCGACACTCCAAAACACTTTAGAACCCACCACTTCTCGCCAAGGAACCCAACAACAGCGGCAAATCAATTACAGACAGTCTGCCAACCCTGCTAAAACCAGAAAACCAGACCACGGCCACACGGCCGCAACCGACGACCGCAGCATATCTCAGACACATCGCAGCACTCAGCTGTGCGCAATGGGCACACCGCCAAGAGCGACACCTCTTAAGAGAAAATACGAAAAATTCCGTAAGTCGCCATTATCTATTGAGATCGTCAAATCATTTAGTATTCAAAAGTCCACTTTGAAGTCCACCGCAAAAATTCCTAAAACCCTGATTTAATTCACACCCCAAATGTGTTTGATTATAAATCGAATCGTGAACCTTTATCACGATTAAAAAGCACCCTATAACCAGCCAGAGGCGTCTGGTCACTTCGCACCTAAACACTTAGTACACAGCCTCAGCCCCAAAACCCGGAATCGAGAAACTGAAGAGGAAAAAAAAACAAGCCAAGCCATTTCCAACAAGTGAAACTCTGATCTTGACAGTATCTAATTGTTTACCAACAAATCCTTGACCACTTCACTCAGTCAAGTCGCACAAATACCACTTCGGTCGCGCAAAATAAAACTGTCCACAAGCACTAATTCGATTGCCGATCGACACTCCTTTGGCAGAGAGACGACTAAAGGCAACAGTCACCGTTCACGAAATCTCAAACACTAATTGCTGGTGGCGTATCTATGCTCCTACTTCTTCGCGGTCTTCATACGATAGATACTTAGTTCGCGAGCGAGCGCACACACTCAGCTCGTCTCATAAATCAATTAGCACCGCGCACGATACGAGATGAGGAGAAGGTACAAACAAAAAAATGTCCGATGATATCCGCTCGAGAAACGGACGCACGATTGACTGCTACTAGCCGCAACCGACGCCACCAATAAATTGCAAATTGAAAATGCAAATTCCAAAAATTCTATCACAGCGGGGGAGACAACAGCAACAGTAACAGTAGTAGTAGGAGCAGCGGAGCTTATTCGAACAAAAAACCGATCGATTCGACTTGGCGAACACGTTGTCTCAGACTGGTGGATGGTCCAATGGACGGTTTGGTTTTGTTAAGACCGCTGATTGTGTGCGCTGCCGCGGTATCCCCTTACCATCAGAATATCATCGTATTCCAAAAGCCTACAGTACGGAGGAGCTATCAACTAGAGTCTAACTGCTGCTGAGGTGACGGGTAGGCGATGATATTCTCAGAGAGTACACGTAGTGGTGTACGTCTGTGGGTACACTCGACAGTCGACACTCGTTCATCTGTGTATCTCTGACTCTCTCGGATGTTGGCAAATAAATTTTCGGTTGTCTTACGTTTCTCATTTGCACATCGGGGGTGAGAAACTATTTGCGAAACGGAGCTAGGGGCATACGCTGAGAGTCTATTCCGAAACCGCGATCCGATCACCGTGTTCGTGTGCGTAATGCGAATTTGAATTGGTTCTTGTTGCTCAACCATGCTGCCGGAGATCAATTAGCCGCTGCGCCAGCCTGACGAATAGATAAACCTCCCGCAAGCATATGTTTCGAATTATCAGGGATGACTTCATGGAGCAAGAATGAAACGGATTGTGTGAGAGACCTGATCCCGCACAGATGATAGGGAGTGGAAATGAGGTATGTCGACTTAGCTGAAGCTGAAAAGGAAGTTGCGCAAATACATACATATATCATACACTTGCAGCGACGATGCGGAACCAGATGTTGCGCGTTGCATGCGTTAATCAGAAACGAGAACACCAAATATTCTTAATGCCACCTAAATGCCAACTGCATTGGCACATTCCAAACGCCTCTTCCCAGTCACACCACAAGGAAGCCACGGCGAGCAAGACGTACAATCATCCCGGCTGACACATTCACCTACCTAATAAACTTCTGAATGCTATCGTGAAACTTCTGAGGTGTCTGGTTGCGCCGGAGTAACATCTTATTTATACCTCCAGATAAAGGAGGTGAATCCCACACGCACGCACACACAATGAGACGATCCTGCGCGTGAACACTGAACGCCAGTTCGGCTGGCGGGTTGTCATGTTGAATATTTTAGTGCGGGAGTGCGTCCAAATGAACTTCTTATCGGCTGGCCGTAAGTCACTCTTCGAGGTGAACTCGTGTGCGGAGTCGCGATTGAATGTGCCTGCAAATGCTACCCGATGGATGTTGTGCGAGGCATTTCAATTAAATGAAATGTTTTCATTCTCAGAGATAAGTAAGACTGTGGAGTGGTAGGTGTGTTTGTTTACTGTTTGCTTTCTATCATTTTCCAGCAGATTCCTCGTGTCGTCCGCCAAGAGGAGAGAGGCCAATTGGATTAAATCTCACGGTCAGTGAGAGGAATCTAACCTCCACAAAAAACAGTGTCAACTTCTCGTCAAAGAGGCAAGCAGAGCAATCAATTAAAATGACAGTTGAACCATCAAGAAATGTGAGAAGATTTCCAAGGCGGCCGATCGATCATATTTTACACGCAAAGCTAACCAGCCCATGTTCGACGAGCGATCCCATTTATCACACACACACACACTGGTAAGCCTCATTTTCGTGACACAATTTTAGCAGTCCCACATTTCGTGACACATGTGCCAGTCAAGTAATCAATCGATCACCTAACCTCTGAGGATCATGCATTCAGCACCAATTGGCAACAATCGATTGTCGCCAATTGACTATCAATTTATCACTGGAACGGAATGGAAGGGCCTTGCCAACATAAACGCACTCATCAAATTAATCTCCGATCAATTACGCACAACCTTTAACACCCTACCAGCGGCGATCAGCGCTTGAATCGTTTTCAATTAAATTGTCACCTCATCAATTGTCGCAAGCGATCACAACATATCATCACACTCAAGTGGGTCTACGGAGTCCGCAGTCTCTTTCGGACGACGCCGTTGACAATCGCTGGAACTGAATCTCCCATTTCTGTAATTGAGTTGGGCCCGATGGCCAGCACACGCCTGCACGCACGATCCGCGATGAGATGATGTTCCAGATTTTATTGTTGCTCATGTGCGAGAAGCCGGGCGATGGGTGATGGGATCACGCATCGTATTCTGCTTGATTAATTAATTACACCATACCGCAAGCCGTCATCACCGTCACCCCGGGGAACTGACACACACCGCCACCGTCGGCGGCGTCACCGCCGACCACAAAATGTGTATATCAGACGCACAATAGGGCGCGACTTCCTTGAAAAGATCGTCACCCTGCCGCATGAAAGTCACTCAAGCAGCAGCAATCCCCATTTGATTCAAGTTCCGCAGAGGGCTGCCCCCTCCATCCTCCCAGCTGATCGCAAGTGCAATTGCGGCACGACCACAGCAATTAAGTAATTACCGTCACCCGATCAAATTTGAGGTAAATTGGGAACGGAACGGATCACCAGAGAACCAACACACTTTGACTCTGTCGCACATCTGACAAAGGATCAAGTTGCCCAAAGGGTAGCCGCCACGGTTGAGGGATGCGGCCAGGGGGATGGTGGCCACTGAAAGTGAAAATAATATATCGCGCGACCAATCCAATGATCCGATCTAATGTGTGATGTCTTTTCTGAGTGACGTGATTGTGGTAAGGACGGCTGCATTGGCCCACATTTTGCGCGCGTAACACGTGAAACATGAAGCGACTGTCTGTGGGATTTAGGGACATTTTCGCAGTCAAATAACTGTTCGAATTCGAAGTCTTCGAAGTTTTGCTGTTTACCTGCATCATAGTGACAGCTTGACAGACCACAGAATGGTACGCAAGTGATCATGTCAACTTGACATGATTCGTTGGTTTCGCTCTCACTGCATTATTGCACAAACAGAGACCAACGGGGAATCTGGTTCATGCAACCGTGACCAACATCTCACAGCGCTTCGATAAAAACGATGCTTAACATTCGCCACGCACATCTTTAACCAATTAACTTCAAGAGGGCTACCAACTGGATGCTTCCTGATTGGTGATTGGATGCTTGCCTGTGATGTCTCAGCAGTTGTGGGTGTCAATGGAGTGTGTTCGCGGTTCTTGTCGCTTCTCAATCGGAGCACGAAGAGAGTGTTTGAAATCTCATCTCGTCTTCTAATCCACGTGAGGGGAAGTCTCACGACGCGTCGCTGTGAAACTGAAAATCGTGGGCGGATTTGTTTCACGCACGGCCTAAAAGTATGCCGATTTTTTTGTAAATTCTCGGAACGAGCTGCACTTTCAAGTGGCACCGAGGGTTCAGATTGCCTTGGATTGGGTATGTTGACCTTTTAATGAAATAATTTGTCATTTTCAGTGACATTCGACATCAGCAAATCAGAAGGGATTCTCTCCAGCCTCTGCGGACGCTTTGAAGCGGTTTTTTCCCCGCCTAACCCCTCTTCAATGGCTTCAATCGTTCAGCGTGTTATTAATGACCCCTCAAAGAATCACCCTAAGCCTTCGTTTTCCGGCGATAGCCGACGGCTAATTGAAACCATTCATCATAGCGCATCGATCTGCCGACAGAGGAGCGTTTTTCTCCCACTGACTTACTTTCCCGTCTCGTTAGACCAATTGTCCATTGATCGCGAAGAAATGATTCTAACCACGAGGTCAGAGGGCTTTTCACCACAATGCCGAGGCAGACCCGCGTGATTGGCGTTTCTTCCGGATCCCATCGACACGCATCTCAGACGAGAAAATATCGTTTTCCCAGCGCCTCGCATTCGATTCTAAATCGCATTCTGATCCGAAAATGATTGCTCACGAGAATCGTTCCTCAGCTGCGCAAGATCTCATTAATTAGTGCGGTTTTCACGGCTGCCTAAGACCCTATCAATGACGTAATCATCAATCATGCACTCGGCCTCCTGCATTTGTTCGTTGGCCGCCGCGCTCTGGAAGGAAGACGAAGTGGAGAATGCTATGCACACACTTACCTTGCAGATGCCACCAACGCATATCGCACGTCCACGATAGTTCGAGCGATAGTACTCGGCCGGGCGGAAGCATGTAGTGCCATCTACGACACTGTTGTTCAGGGTTGCGAAGTATTTCATGCCCATTGGCTTGCAGTTCAATTCGCACTCAGCATCATCTGCGGAAGGGGGAGGGCAGATGATGAGCCATTAGAAGCCAGCCTCCCGATGACGCGACAGCTTACAGAACAACACTCACCTTTGATATACGGCTCCCACACGTACTTCTTGCCTTGAAAGTCAACATCATCAAATGCGGAGCACTGCTGCTGACGGAAGTCATCATCGTCCGAAGGACAGCGCTAAATTGAGATAAAAGATACGCACGCGTTAATTAGAAATCGCCGCGAATGTTGTCGGAGACGGCTGTCATTTGGTGGTCGTACTCACTTGGACATTGCAAAGATGATATCGGCGGTATTTGCCAATGCAATCGTTACTAATGTAGCGCTTGCCAGTTGTCGGACGCCTAGAATAATCAAACAGAGATCAAGTATTATTCATTTTTTTTCCAAATATCAGCGAGTCACTGAATCACTGAATCACCCACGATGACATAGAGGCGGCAGGAATTCGCGTATCGCCGGCGTTAAGTGATTTGGGGCGCCATCGTTAAGCATACGACGAGTGTCATTCGCTATTTAGTTGTTAATTACTTCTAGCCTCGCTTCCATTTGACATCGGCAGTGGCAGCGGCAGCGGCAGCGGCAGAGCGGCTGCAATGGGCGTGCAACCAGAACCAGTCGGTCATCGGGTTGGGGATCGTGTCGTCGCATTGAAATTGGCAGATTAGACGTGTGAGCTATGATTTTAGGAACAGCATAATTGACTTTCATGGCCATGCACGAGGAGATGTTGTGCGGCTTGATTTACAGAAGAGTGTGCGTGAGGCGGTTGGGTGCATTCAGCGGTTGAAGGAGTTGAGGAATTTACGGCAATTGCTGCCATTATGTGACTAACGTCATGAGCTGCTGCTTTAATGTGACGTAAACGAGCGACGTAAGCGGTGTTGGGTTAGTTATGTGAGCCATTATGGGGGCTATAAAAGGACCGCTAGTGCGCCGTATGCAGTGCAGTGACAGTTGAAGGCACCGACCACTGAGTAAAGATCAGAGGAATGCAACCCCCAAATAAATTTTTGGTCGCCACTTTAAGTAAGTCAGTGGAACAGGGAGCGTCATGGAAAGCACACGCTCGTCTCATAAAGACTGAATTACGTGCAATTTGGATGCATGCTGAGTGGCAAGAGCTGAAGCGACCCAGACAGATGCCAAAGTGATTCGCCAATGAAAGCAATTACCTGCCGCCACGGTGTGCCTGTGGGTGGTCGTCAGTTAAACTTACTTGGAAATACACTTTCTCTGCTGCCACATAACGCCGCCGCCGCAAGTGCGGGAGCATTCGCTCCATTGGCTCCATGGACTCCAGCGGGGATAGGGTCTCTGCTTGGGCTTCGGTCTAGGGGTAGTTGTTGTGGTTGTCGTCGCCGGTTCCTCCTCCGCAACGGTGGTCGGTGTTGGAATGGTCGCCGTGGTCGTCGTGTCAACAGCTGTTGTCGTCGATGGGGTGGTTGTTGTGGTAGACGCAGGCACAGACGTGGTCGATTCGTTTTTTGTTAAGAGCGAGGTGACGACTGTTGTTAACGGATTCTGTGTGCTAGTTGTGGGAGTCTCTATTTCGATTGTGGACGTGGTGGACCGCCTTGTAGTAGTGGTGGTGGTGGTGCTTGTGCTGGATGTCGTTGTTGTATCGTTCTCCGGATACACATCATTCTTTCGTGGATCATCGACTTTTTCTGCTATCTTCTGCCATGGGCTTCTCGTCGGTTCTTTGTTCTTCCAAAGATCATCGATTTGCAAGAATTTCCTCGACGGCAGCGGCTTCAGCAGGCCACGCTGTCGTAACCATTCTTGATGTTTCTGAAAAAATAAAAGACAAACAAATGATGAACTGTGCTCTCTCTCCGCCCCACCCCCCTGAATTTCTCGACACATGTGATTCACAAGGTCACATTATTCCACAGTCGGTCGCGTATGCAATGCGTAACGATCATTCCCTTTCCATGGTGGGCCCCACGTTTCTGGTCAGGCATCATCGAGCATCGGGAATAAGGTCAGTTCTACAGAAATTCCAAAGCCGAAGCCCCGAAAAGGTGCAGCAGAACACGGCAGTAATTACGCTTCTTAGCTCATTAGATTCCAACTCGGTTGTGACCCAAATTGGGGTGATTTGCACAAGCGTTGCCTTCTTGCGTCAGTTTCGAGTTTAGAGGCGCACACACCCTTCCCGTCAATTGGGTTGGAAAACTGTGTACAGAACAATTAACAATGCAATTAGAAGAGATACTCGATTTTCGGTTTTTTTCTCTCTATTATTCCGGCAAATACAAGATGGGGTGGATCTGAATATCACGCTCTCAATAGCCCAAACTAATTGGGCTATCAAGATAAACTGGAGATAGAGATAGCTGGTCTCGAATTTCGGGGGTATCTGGAATCTCATAAATTGGGTACTCAGCTGAAAAATTGCTCAATTGTATCTTAAACAAAGGCGTACGCGAAGAGCTTCGCTCTTCAAATATTGTTTCATTATACTCGATTCGAGCTACTCGACACTCGACACGCTGCTTGTTGCTTGGCGCTTGGCGCTTGGCGCTTGCACCCCCTGCTGCCGCCTCGTGTGCTTCTAGTAGGTTAGGTTAGGTCTCCCCCGCATGCATTCACTTGTGGCAACAGAATTCCAATTCAATTGCTTGCCACTTGCCGCAGCTGACAACGTAGGAATTTCAACCAGTTTCATCATTTTCTCTCTTTTTCTCTCTCCATCATGTATGCACTCGGCTAAAGCGGCAACAACTTCTGCTCGTGATAAGCGGCTCTTGCCACTCCTCCAGTGTTTGTGACATCTTCCCCGAATTCGAGGCAGAGTCACCTACATTCTCGGGCACCCTGTGGTTCCTCAAAAAAAAAAACTTCTCCACTTGTTTGCTCCGTTTTGAGTGATAAATATTTGTCTTTGATGCGAGCAGAGTAGTGTGTGTGTGTGTGTGTGTGAGGGGCTATTAAGGAGGCCAGCATCTGGTGGTAGACAAAAGACGCCACGCACGTAACTTACCTTCATTCTCTCGATAGTTGACAGTTCAGCGTGCGTTGTGAGTGTGTGGAATGCGAAAATGATCAGAAATGTTCTGAAACAGAAACAAGAAGAAAAAAATTTAGAAAGTACAAGTTTTGCGATTTGTTGGAGCAACACCAGTTTATCGGCTGCGAGGAAAGGAAAGCGAGAACCTTCAAGTGTGTGGCAAGTCTCGAGCGACGAACTTGAGCAACTCGGCGAAGGCAGACCGCTATCAATTATGAAAACATTTTGTGTTTATTTTCGCGTCAAGCACAGCTGAGGAGTGAGGAATTCTCGAACGCAGGAATGGGGTGACTGACGGTGGAATTGTTTTGGGTGATGCATACTTTCTCGTTAAGTGTGTTCGGTGCGCAGCTTAATCTCGTGCTTGTTGCTAAGTAGAAGTGTCTGGAAGGTTTTTCTACTGTTTTGCTGAATCGGCTTTCTTCCGCGATCACATCCAGATGTAACAAGAACTAGGAGTCGCAGTGACACATAAGCAAAGCCCAGCCACAGACAAACGTCAAGTGGCAATTACAAAGTACTTAAATCAAAGATGAGCACGCTTCATTTCTTGGGAAAAAATAATTTTTGACACTCAACAAATTAGCAGTCATCCCGCATACATATCTATTCACCCAGTCACCCATTTCGGTTCGGGTGACATCTTAAAGCCCATCAGCGATCAACGATCAACGATCCACTTCCGCTTCTGTACAGTAAAACATTGCCGCAACGCAGCAGATGGCACATGACTGCCCTTTGATAGTGACATTCCATCATCATCACATCAAAACTTCAGACATTAAGTGATGTGTGTAAGCAAATAAAGACGAACCGCGTCTTGGGCGACGTTGTTTTGTAAAATAACAATTAAACATTCCAAGCTTTATGCGTCGTACAGCTAGCGCCTCGTACGCCATGCGCCCTATGCACAGTCTTCAAGCCAACAACGGACATTAAACGATTTTAATGCCGGCCCTGGTTGACCGAGTGAAGTCAGCCAGAGGTCCACCAGAGCAATTATCAAGCAATGACCAGTCAAATTCGAAACATGGCATTTGGATTCGGTTGTCGCTCCTTCTCACTCTCTCTCTCTCTCTCTCTCTCTCTCTCCTGTCTCCCGCCGTACACTCATTGCCGAATGCAGACCTCGATCCAGTCAATTGATTCAATTTAAAATCGTTTTCTTTTTTTTCAGTTTTTTTTTTCATGTGGCCCATTTCTCTATGAATCACGATCCGTCGCGGAATCGCATGTGTAAGATGGGCTCTTACTTCGCCCCCATCTGACACGTTCCTGCCTGTGCACTGGAGCTGGTGATTCGCTCCAGCGATATGGCCAAAAATCTCATAATTCAATTAGACCTCGGCAAGCCCATAAATTAATTTCACCCGGCAAGCCATGAAGCCATGGAGTCCTCCTTCGGAGGAGAGTCCTCCTCCGTTCGTTATCACCGCCGCATCGGTGACCCTTTTTCGCCGGAGGCCCCCACATTTGCTGTGGCAGACGCGCAACGAGTGCCGGTAATGCAAATGCAAATGCAATGAGAATGAGAAATAGAGAAATAGGAAAACAAACATCGACCTCCTGCAACGGTAAAAAGGGACCTATCGCGGATATTAAATTACCATTTCAAGACCTTATCTTGTCACACTCTCCTCATGCTCTCAACCGATGGGGGGCCATGACCAAAATACCCCGACCATCCTATCGGGGTATCCGTGGACGTGAATGTTGTGCAATCGTGTTATGGATGCTTGTGGAATTCGAAAATCGGTTTTCACGCTTCAAGGCTTGTTGTGGTGGTGCTGCTGGTGGTGGTGCGATATGGCAGCAGAGCATCAATGTTGCACAGAGGTATGGATTTCAAATCAAACTGTTTGAGTTTTTGAAGCGATCAAAGCGCGTTCGGGCGCGGTTTTTTCGGTATAAATTGCTAGACTGTAATGAGATAGGATACCCTGCTCACAGACAAAGGGAAGAGTTTGTCGTGAATGGGGAACTTGGCGTGATTGCGTCATACGCACTAAAGCCCTACAAGGGGACCAATGCGGGTAGATACTCCATTTCATCCGTTTAGGTTAGACATGGCCGATCTCACTGGCTTGCGGTGTGGCAGGTGACACATGTGAGACAACAAATTAGAAGCACACATATTTCCATCCAATTTTGATAGAATTCCTTCATCTTTCCCAGCCAGTGTCATCACGTTCGTCACGGGCAGGTTCTACGGCCCTTTTAAGCGCCGCGTTAACAACGCATTCACGACCTCAGAAGTGATTTCAAAACCTCAATCGGAAACTCCGAAAGCTTTCGTCAGACACTTAACGCGATGCCACTTCGGATATGAGCATGAAAAGGGAAAAAAAAGCGAAGAAACTCTAGCGCGCCCGCACAAAGAGCGACTGCAACCATTCTAAGTGCGGATGCCACACATGAAAGTGACGACAGAAAAACGATGATGATACTTCGAATAGTTCGGTCTGCATCTAAACACATCACACAGCTCGTTGCTATCGCGTACAAGTCGGAGCACATAACTAGGTCGCCAGTGGCCCATTTCTCATGGAAAATAAAACTATTGAATTCCAAGCGATTCGCATTGAAGCAAAGGTTCTACACTGCTCTATGTTGGTTTTCATCTCTATCTCATCTATGCTCGTGCTGTCGATCCAGTTCGTCGTTGACGAATCCAACAGTCAAACAGTCACTCCCTCGCTCGACACGCTCTGGCAGCACACACAAACACACGCACGCTTCTTGCCGAAGATCGATATGGTTCTTATCAGTTCGCTCGATTGAGTAACAGCCTTGTTCGGATGCTATGTATGTATGTATCCGCATATCTATCTATTTCAGTGGTTCTGAGCTGAGCTACATTACCACATCGTAAATTCGTCTTTTTTTCGCTTTTGTTTTGGTTTTGATTCGTCTCGCTCTTCGAGGGGAGTTAGCCGATCTTGAGCAATATCAAACGATCTTCAGCGTGATCTCCAGCCATCGACTGTAGTGCATAATGATACAAAATTGTGCTTCTTCCTCCAATTGAGGAATTTCTAATTCGTTGTGTTTCTAATTTTTGCGCAAATCATTTTGTCTACTTTCGAAGTGACATTGGTCAGAGGCCACCGCCAGTCCTTGGCGATGACGGCGACATTGGAGAAGAAGAAGCAGAAGCCGAAGCAGCATGTGCCACTTTGGGGGGCGTTGTGTCTTGTGCGCACAGTCATGGTCTCGATGAATGAAGATAAAATTGCGCGCGTATGTGAAATGTGTGGCGTGGATGCTGAATGTCGGAGGGGTTCTTGAAATTGAAAAAAAAAAAGAAGAAGGAAAGGAACTATATATTTGCAATTCGCAATTTGTGCCTAATTGACATACAAATGAGGTCTGGTCAAATAGTTGCTGTCGCTGGAATGTTCATCAAATAAATTGTCTTTAATGCGGAGTCTAAATTAGACCACCGAGACGGGCGGAAGCTGCTCCGTTGTAAATGAAGTTCAATTGAGGCGCCAATTAGAACGTACCCCTCTTCAAGTATCGCAGAAAATAGGCTAAAGCCGAGAACCCTTTTCGTTGTGAAAGCTGAAACATGGCTCCGATCGTGAGTGCGGATCGGTAACCGTTTTCAATTAACCTAATCTCAAATCCAATCTCGACGAACTCGTAAAACCCACCGATTAAGATCGATTTTCAAAGCGCTCTCCCTGAAAACCCGCCGACTGATCTTGCCGATCTACACATACATTCTGAGACCTCATTGTGCAACGAGCGCGCCACCACACGCCAAGGCATACACTCGACTTTAATGCCTCCTGGAGCCCCTCACGCATTAACTCGATCTTAAAACTGGGAAAAAACAACCAAGCATTCCAAGCTTCAAACGGAGGCAAGAGGGTGTCATTAAACAGACCTAAACCGACTCCGTCCCCTCGCCGGGCATTAATTTACTGATTTACTGTCGTAAACTGAAATCATTTTTTTTTTCCAAGACTATCCACCGCCTGCCTGACACTTCCACATATTTTGCCAATGGCGCCATCATCACTAATCACCACCAACAAACCATGCAACCAGCCAGCTAAACAGCTAAACAGCCTTTCAAGCTTCATGAATTTATGATCTGCTTTCATTCTTAAAATGCTTCTTTCAAACGAGGGATTGTCCCAATCCCGTCAGTCATAAACTAAGTTTTACTACATGGTGTGACCATTAACGCAGCTTTAAATTGCTTTCAAATAGATCCGCGCACCATCCGCTTATAGCCCTTACGAAGAAAAAAAAAACGACACAAAAACTCCTCGGCATCATCATCCTCGAAATGTTCATCTAATCGAATGCCCGTTCAATTGACGCCAATTGAGTGAACGAGCACGCATAGCTCATCAAAATTCCGTGAACACACATTTTTCGGGGGTGTTTTTTTTCCCAAATGCACACCCGCCACACCAAGAGGGTGGTCAATTAATTTATTACATTCTTAATGGAGTCTTCAATGAAACCCCAGCCAAGGCAGAGTGTGACTTACCTGATTAAGAGCATCTTGTTGGTGTGTCCCAGTCTAGATGATCGCAAGTAGATTCATTCATAAATTCTGTCCCCCCTTGTTGGTGTTGCTGTTGTTCAGCTTCTTATTTAGCTCGGTCTTTATCACTTAACTGTCTTGCGGTATTGGTTCACTAATTAAAAATAGAAGATGAAATCTCATGGCTGTGACTGGGGCGGTTTTGGAGCGCGACGAATGCCATCTCACGAGTGTTTTGATTTGCTTTCTGTTTGTATTTTGATCGTAAAAGGGGAGGAGGGGGCAGACGAAGACCAGTGCTGATAAGAACTTCCGCAGCAGCATTCCGGTAACCTTTTGAACTTAAAATTTATTACATTGCTGACACCTCTACGAGTTGTCTCATCGGGAATTGTATGTAGGAGGTCCTACGCAATATGTTGGAATTTCTAATCACATCTGCTCATGGGGTGTGTGATTCTCGCACCAAGATGGGGTCATAAATGTGTACAATCACTTTCCCACATCGTAAAAAAAATGTTGACTAATTGCCATTGTGATCGATGGCGATGAGAAAAAGATGTGATTAGGACATTTCCGGGTGGATTGCAGAGCCAGCGTTGCCATTTGACAGCTGTTGCCCGCAGCTGGGTGTAAGTCTAAGGATTTCTGCCCAGAATTTGTCATCACCAATTTTAGATAGTCAACGCGAGATGAAGTCCAACTTGAACGTTTAATTCTCACCACAAAACAAAGCCACCTAAGCCAGACGAAAGTGATTTGCCACAGTTCATTGGCCAGCAGTATGCACTTCCGTCAAGTGATTCAATCAAATGTGCTTCAATCTAGCGCTGCCATTCAACTCGCCGGATACACAATGAAAACCATGACTTCAGTTCCGAGTCGAATGACGAAACGTCGAGACAAACGTCAGCTCTATAAATAAACAGACAATGTCTGGGAATCGCATGTCACCCAAAAGATCGAACTATCGATTTGCTAATGCTAATGCCGTACAAACAATTAATTAACTGATCAAATATGTGTCTACACCCAGAAACGGCCGACTGGTGGAAACTCAGCAGAGGGTAACGACATCCTAAACACTTTTCCACACACTCGATGTATTGAGGAATTTCCGTGAATACCGTTAAGTAAATACTGGCGGGCGAAGGGGGAGAGCAGGCGGGAAGAGAATCAAAAGTCCCTGACCCAGATCAATCGATCCAACAAACATTTCCAGTCGATGATCCATTTAATCAGCGTGTATTTTTCTAGCCAAAAAGCGCCTCAACGGGAAGACACGCACACGCATGCGTGCGAGAGAGAGAGACAACGAGAGTAACGCTAAAACTTGACATCATCCGGGCCGGAAAAAAAGCCGCCTCGCAATGCAAGCGAAAACAAAACTCCGACACTCCCCAAACAAAAAAATTACTCGAAAACTCTGATCTGTACCGGTCCGCGGAACAGAGTATCGATCGATGATCATCTACTATTCGGATTCGTTTTCTGCAACATATCATTGGTGCCAATGCTGACGACATACCGATCGGCATGTAAGGGAGCCCCAACCGATCGCGATCATAAATCCACGTCGAAACTCTGTTTCTACTGTGCTGAACATCGTTCTGGTGGCCCTCCCTGCCACGCTCGCACACGCAGTTGATGAGTTGGCTTCTTTCTTCTTTTTTTTTTTTTTTTTTATCGAAATTGCAATCGTCCGTGACGGGATTCACTTAAAGTCGTCATCATCGTCTCGTTGGAAAGCGTGTGACAGATGCACAGGCCTTCAATGGGTAATGAGGGTAGCCTAACCCTACCCCGAAGTGATAAGAAACCTCCTCATCAGAGGAGCTGGCGTGGTGGAAGATCAATTGGCTGAGACATCGTAAAACATCCGCCCGCAGATTTGCATTTTAAGTTTGACAATTTAATTAGTGGTTGACATCAAGATCAACGAGGGGGGAAAGGGTGGGTGCATCGTAACACTAAGTAGGCTTCATTAGTGGCAGACTTCATCAATCACTTGGCCTCTTTCGGGGATAAGAGAAACTCCGCAGCAGCTCATCTATAATCACTCGAAGATGAATTGCTCAGCTGTCAATAAGTATTTTTCCAGCTAAAGGCAAACTTTTCCCTTGTCGAAGAGCCACCTCCTCCTGGCCAATTTGTGGCGTAGATCGGTAATTAATGGCGGAGCGTGTAAAGCCCATCAGGCATGGGTAAACCTTAACAAGTTCAAATGGAATTCGGCTTATCAGACCTCTAATCATCCGCCGACGTGACGTTGTGGCAGTTGCCTCTACTCACCGGTCTTTGGAATGGCCTTCGTGTCATTCGGTTTATGAGTTACCATGAAATTTTACGACAATTTCCCATAACCACGATGGAGATTCGCCTTTCGATATGTTTTCCTATCGACTGGCTTCTGTTTATGGCATCGCATAGACGCATATCATCGACATTTGGTTCGAAAGAGATCAATTGATTAACTGTGACCGCTTTGGCGCATGAGCATGAAAGCACGGCAATTGATTTCCGTTTTCGAATTCGAATCAAAGGAAGAGAGGTGGAGGAAGAGAGGAGGCGTTCAATTATGTGGGACGCTCCAAATGAGCTTAAGAAGGATATTTCTTCGAATCGTTTCTCTCCCAGTTGAGAGCAAAGCCAGACAATCGATGGGGCTTCGAAAAGCCCAACTGAAGTGATCGAAATTAATCGGTTCCAAAGTCACGTTTTGCTTCCTCTCCATCGCCAGTTGACTTCATTCACGACCATGATCTGCTAGCATCTGTTCGTCGTTCACGAACCCAACTTAGTCTAACCTGTCAACTTGAATGGCACAAGTACTCCATATATTCGATCACCGGTCGAAATAAGACCTCCACACACCAACACCCAAGCAACAGATACCGCAGCCCATGCACACAACATGTTGACAACGAGAACCCTACACCTTGTCACAACCAATCACACGTCAATCAGCCGCAATCCATCTCCTCAAATCAAAACTAATAACATTGAACAAGGCGCACGAACAGAAGAGACATCAGAAAAAAAACAAAGCAACAACAACGGCTGAAAACAAATAGTACCTCCTGACTTTAATTGCACCCTTCATCAAAATACTCCGACTCCGACTCCGTAGCCGTTGCGAGCAAGGAGGCGGCCCAGCCAGTGAATAAAAGAGATATCTTGCCCACAGATGCGATCACCATCATCAGCAACATCAGCAGCATGGTCTCGCTCTCGGACCACATGGTCGATGGACAGCGGCATCAAGTACAGTGCTCGTACAAGTGCGAGACACGGTCCGGCATGCAAATGAAGAGCAACAAACTTGATTCCAGTAAATGGTAAATGGTGGCTTTTTCTCTGACCTTGAAAGATGCTAACAACAGGCCCAAACCTAACCAACAAAGTAATTGCACTTGATGTCAAACATCCTACAGAGAGCGATCATCTGTGGCTTCTCTAGCACGCCATGGGACCCAGGAACTAATAATTTCCCCGACATCCCCTCCTCGGGCGTCCCAGATGGATTCTCCCCTATTTCGGAACTCTACCTCCAGCTCTGCTCGCCTCCTGTGTTTAATTGTAGACTCGAGATAACGATCGGTTTCGCTGCGATGAGAGCGGCGATAGATGCGAGGGGCCCGCCGCGATCGAATCGTGATCGGTGCGCGGTGTGTGTGCGCGCTCGCGATCTTAATCTGATTAGAGGTTGATAAACAATTTTTTTTTCTTCTTTCCTATCGCTCTCCGCTCGATTTGGGTGCACGATTTGGCATGGGTTGAGATGGGTACTTGGAATTTATTTTATTTTTTTTTCGGGTACCTTTGGAGAGCATCACCGTCACCACTCGGAAACATGTGCGGCTTGGAACTGGAGCTTCTAGGTAAACCTGAGCCGGCTGAATACCATTCAGAGACATGCAAATGTTTACATAGGGCTTAGACGCGTCGACGAGGAGGAGGCAAAAATTCCTTCAAGACCCCTGACATCAGCGTAGGCTTAGACCTTGTCGCGCAACCAGTCAATGCCAATTAAAAGATCAAACGTGATTTTCGGTTTTCAGTCAGCAAAAACTTAAGCTTACAACCTGAGCATTCTTAGCTCACCACCTCTCTGCCTCTCTCTCACACTCACTCACTCTCTCTCTGTGACTTTGCTAAGCTTTGAAACGCTTGGCGAGGTGGGGGGGAGCGGGAATATACTTGAGATCAGAAGCTGTGGGCACACCACAGACAAACAAGATCGTTTTAGAGTGATGCTGCAGGTTTTGCGCGGAACAATTGGCTGGCGATACGCTTTTAATGGAATCAAAGGCTGTGGCCTCAGGAGAAAATTGGTAATCTGATACCCTTGCTGCTGCGTGCTCTGGTAATTGAGTGAGATTTTGTGTGGACGTTTATGCTGTTTTTTTTTTGTTTTCAATTGAATTTCTTCGGTTTTTTTTTTCTCGCTTTTTTTTGTCACCATCTCTGTGGATTTCGACAAATTTCTGAAGTGCTCTTGGGGGCAACGTTACGAGTTGATGACTTATTTCTGAAGCGGAAAATATCGTATTCCTTGGAAGTGAGTGCTGTGTTATGTAATCGCCTGCGGTTGCGACAAGTTCAAGGACTTGGTGACCGGGGGAGTTAGTTCTGCTACCAACAACATGTGAGCATCTGTCCACTTTTGGTCAGAATGTAATTGTTGGCAGCTACATTGCGTGCGAAGGCGGGATGCGTTGTTTCTTTGGTGGAAAGGAAGAACTGGGCGAGAACTAACAAAATGGAGGTTCATTTACTTCGGACAACAGGACGGTCCCTGGTCTTTCACCAGGGAATACGACAAGTACGCAAAAACAAACACTTCACTTCGGTGGACGTTTGGATCTTGCTAGCTATGCTGGAACTGACCCTGAAAAAGCTGAGACTGGCTCTATGTCCACGAAAACTCGGAAGACTTACAATCTCTAAAGGACACACCTTTTCAAGCTTGCGAATGATGCGATTCCAAGGTGGAGTAGCGCATACACATCACATATCCCTCCATTTGTCCTCGCAGACGACAATGCATTGATCAGTTGGCCGAAATAACATTTTTGTTTTATATTTTCTCAGAAACAGGAACAAACAAAGCCCTCAAGTGAATGTATTCCCCGTCGAAGTCCTTGTGCGATAATTCACGCAAATCGACAAAACAACAAATTGTGAAATCCTTCACCCGATCCGTCCGAAACAACGTCATTCTGATTTCGTAATGAACGACTACCAGAAGCTCACAGCATTCAATCACTTAAACAGCACAATTTCTTTTTTCATTGAAATTCCTTCAGAAATCTGCGCAATCCACTTAAGACGTTTTCTTTTTGCTCCGTTCTCTCTTCCAAACTCAAGTTTAACATTCGAGGGCGATTCAGATACACAATCAAAACCAAATAAGCAGCAAAAATTAAAAAAAAAAATAAATCCACCTCCCCACACACCCTCATTTACCGCCGTCGTCGCAGTCAACACGAAAAGGAATTCAAAATCACTCCAGATAACATTAGTCACAGAATCCAAAGTTTATTTTAACAAAACAAGAAATTAGCTCTTCACCGTCGCACTATCACTAACTTTGTTTAAATTTTAATTTTTTTTTTTTCAATTTCAATTTTCAAATGCAGCACACCTTTTTGTCGTTGCACAGAAATACTAAAAATATCTGTAGCTTCTTTTTTTTCGAATATTAATACTGTTAGTTGAGGAAATCCGGGAAAAGTCGATCTGAACGGCACCGTACCTAAAATTGAACTAAAAAGTCCCAAGGAAAACTCACGCTCAAAACTCCACTCCAGAGCGCGCGCACACACTATAAGCACAGCACAGCACACAGCTAGCGAGTATCGTGACGACCGCCAAAAATCCACGAGGAACTGAAGTCCACCGATACACAACTGACAACAACCACCGAGACCGAACACTCAACCCAGCGGCCCAACAACCACTTGGTGTTCTGGAAAAGCGAAAAAATCAGTGCTTCCTCCCCGTCGAGGGCACACTCGATTTGCGCTACAAGATCTAACGCCAGAGAGAGAATCGAAAAGAAAATCCAACAAAACACAGAAAAAAACAGAAAAAACAAACCTTGAGAGAGAGTATGCCACCAGCAGACTAATGGTGGAGGTTTCAACACTCCGTATGCATGAATACGTCCCCGGCTGATGAAGTACCACTTTTGTTGGTGGTGCGAAGCTCATCCCATGTTGCTGTGTAACAACATGTTGCGGGCAGTGGGAAAACGCTGCCATTGTGAATGCTTCCGTGTGTATAGCAGCATTTTTTTGATCTACCTAAAAGTATGCGACGCATCGGGCGAATGAGGCGAGACACATATCTGTGAGTAGATACAGATTTCTTGCAACAAACTGCTTCATCGTCGCGGGGTTGCTCATGGCGAGATGAAAGAGGAGGTAATGAGGGCAAAAGTGTGTCGTTGAGTATCTGGATCTAAGACACTTTTCTTCTTTTGTAGCGATTGCAGACAAGTCAATCTCCCTGAAAGTCTCAGATCACGCAGATAATCCCCTCCATTCGCAGCCAGTCATTCGGTCAGATAGGATGTCTTTCATTAGCTCTTTAGATTTCCCTTTTTCCACTAGAGCACGCCCACGTCCAAAGGTGAACCAAATGATCCTATTCCACAGACAAACTGACCCAGAATACTTCAACGTGTCCAGTCCTCTTCCTCCTAGGAACGTAGGAACTTTCTCCACACCCCACTTTTGCGAACAAACGCAGTCCATTCAAATAAACCGTCCCACCTCCCCCCCCCCCTCTCCTTGATGCATTCATTCTATTGTCCACATGGTCACCTATTTATTCACTCGTTCACAAATGGGGCGGCCATAAGGATGATTGTTTACGAGAACTTCCAGCGCATTGTTTAGATTTCGCGTCTATTGACTGCACGGCAAATGTGGTCTTCCTTTCTGGGTCGTCGGGGTTAACTGCGTTAAGATCTATTGCACTGACATCGCTTTGCGCCACCACGACTTCAAATGCAATCGCATTTTGCGGAAATCATAGCGAAGCGACCGCGCACAGATGAGAGCGCACACGAATTCCGATTGCGCCGGCTGGCGGAATCGCTTATCTGTCTCTCATCTGCGTACTGCGACTGGCAGGCGGCCCAACAATGGACCGATAAAAGCGTCCAAACAGTGCGTGTTCACTCGTATGCAATGAACCAACCTGTTGAACGATGCACGCGAATTAAATGAGTGATTTATTGGCGCGCTAATGGTCTGTGAGTCGCCTATGAGTTGTCGATGGACATAGGAGTGTTCAATCTGATTATCTTTGCGGACACATTTGTCATCGCCCAGATATCCATGTGTTCTTTTCATTTCCTGGTTTCGGTTTCGATTCTGTGCGCCAGAGAGACCAGAGGGGAATAATTTTTGATTTGTTTTCTTGCGTTTTTTTTTTCTTTCAAACATGATTTATGGATAGCTTTGAAAATAAATAAAGTTTCGAGCAACACATGGCTCGCTTAACCTAGTGCATGAATTGACATCGCTTAAATCTAGAATTCTTATGGCATCCTCATTACTTGGGTAACTGGGTGCGCTGTTATAGATACTGTGTCGAGCATGTCTGGCAGCAGTTCTTCTGGTAGTAGTGCACCTTGCAGAGCTTCGATTTGCTCATTCGCTTGCACGAGGGAAGTTCGTCTGTGCAGGCAGGTCCGCCGAAGTCATTCTGCAGAGCGCCAGCTGGAGCGTCAATTTCTAAAAAAAATAGATTCATTATACGACCCTTCCAGGTGTCCTGCCACAGTCATCAACTAACCATCGCACTTCTGTACATTGCAGATTCCGTAGACGGGTTGCCGCTCGGTGTACTTGCAGTTGCTGGACTCCTTGAGCAGATTCTCCTTCCAGTCAAATTCCAAGCACTTGGCGTAGCGTCGCTGAACACCCTCGCCACATGACCGGGAGCACTGAGAAGGTAAGTGAAAATCAATTGAAAACTTATGATAATTCTTCCACCTACCTCTGACCACTCGGAGTAGTGCCACTTGGGGCCGCAGTAACCCACATCGCGGTGCGTGCAGTTCTTCGACTGTGATGGCTTCTCGTCCAGTTTACACTCGTCATCCTCCATGATCATGCCATCGATGATGCAGAAGACCGTTCGCTTTCTGACAAGATTGAAGCAATCTCCCGTGCAGTTGCCCCACGGCGAGGTGAACCACACGCCCTGGGTGCATTTCTTCGCTTGGTCGCAGGGCCGAGAGAGCCCCGGCGTGATTCTTAAGTCACACACGTCAGTGTAGGGCGCGGTGCGATCGCAGTAGATGGACCGATGTTCGAGTCCAGCGCCGCAGTCCGTTGAGCATTGTTCATTCCAATCGGACATTAGCCAGACGCCGGTCTTGTCGCGCTCGTCTCTGATTCCCTTTCGCAGGCCAAGAGTCTGATTGAATGAGTTGTACACATTGGCCGACGAGCCAATCAGTCGCGAGTAGAGTCGTGCAGACTTGTCGGATCGCTGGGCATAGATCTTCCTTCGGATTTTCTTCGGGCAGTCGCAGGTTTCCTTCTCCTGTGGCTTGCCCTCCGGGCACTGGCCATCGTCGACCGTCTTCACTACGCCGGATGCTTGCTCCTGGACGCATTTCACACCTCGGCTGTGTGCTCCAACGCCGTCGGTGCAGACACACTCACCGTATTCATCGGTCTGCCAGTAGGCTGGGCACAGTTGCAGGTTGCACTTGTAGATGTCCTCGCTGAAGACTGGCTTGTCGGCAAACATGCACCTGCGTGGGGTGTAGAAGCGCGTCGGGATGTCCTTGATGCAGCGAAAGATCGGGGAGCGCACTCCAGCACCACATGACCGGTTGCACTGGCCGAAGCCCAGCAGCTTCCATGAGAACTTTCTGCGTTTGCGGTCCTTGGCCTTCGCCAACTGGACGTCGGCGGTTTCAAGAATGTTGTTGTTTTCAAAATCGTCCAAAGGCGCGCCTGCCTCGTTCCAGTGCGTGTCGCTTTCCTCGGAGTCAGAGAGCGCCGCCGATGCCACTGGTATGTTGTAATCGTACTTGATGCCTGGGTTCACTCCGTGGACTAAGAGCTGGAAGACGGTGGAGTGGGGTATGGTTAGAGAGAAGGGCAGTTTGAGAGGAGTGCGGTCTTACCAGGACATCGATGGATCGCGTGATGGGGCCTTTCGCCTCGATGAACTGCATCTCCTTGTCGTATTCGAAGGCGTCGCCATTGTATTCGTAGATACCACTCTCAGAGATGTGGTTGTTCCCGTTGATTATGAACCTGTTGTCCACTGACCGGATTGCTGCAATTTAAGGTTGGACATGATTCGGGAATGATGTGACAGAAGGTAGAACTTACCCAGACGGTTTTCACTGCTCGCTATCTGTTTTATGCTGATGTTCGATGCACCACTGCCGATTGTTGTGATGTAGAAGTACCCCTGCGGCAGGACGGCTTTTGCAAATATCTCCGAGACTGGCCGACACAACACCGATCCGCACTTGAACTTCACATCGTTTGTAGTCGAGCCCCGGATCACACCACTCTTGTGCACTGCCTGAAATTCGAAAGAAGGATGTTAGTTCGACTCGACATTCAGTGGGTGAGGATTCAAGGAATGGCAGCGACTCACCAAAATCACCAGCAGCAAGATTCTCACACTGGCCACCATATTTTCAAACCTTCTTTGTTTTCTTTCCTTTCTCCCTAGACTAGCCGCTCAGGTTACCTAGGGTTTGCGCGGATTTCAAAGAGAGAGAGAAAGAGAAATAATGTCTTTCTGTGCTGTGGAATCTATCGAGTGCAATTGGAACAGAGTGATCAGAGCCCCAGCACCCACTCAGGGAGTGAATTATTGTCAACTTGACTTGGATGGCACTTGTGCAATGCCGCCTTCCCCCTCCTTCCCCTCCGGCCGAAGGGTTATTTATAAATCCATTAACAATAGACGACGGGACATAATGTGGGTCATGTTGCAGCGCCCATTCAACAAGTCAAATGGCTCGGAAAATAGCCAGAAAATAGATAGAAAATCCGACTCGAAATAGTGCCCAGCAGAACATTGAAATCCACTTCAGTGCTGCACGCTACAAGTGCTTGTTTGTGCATTAAGTCTGATGCACGCGTACAGCCAATTTCAAGGAGGCCGATGCGGAGCAACTCAAACGACCAAACGACTCCTAGAATATCTCCCCCGGCCGGGCAACAATCTCAGGCGGAGGGGCGGCTAGAATTTTCTCCCCAATTATCTCCGGAATGACATCACCGCGCACATCGTACACACTCTCTACACACTACTCAAGCACTTGCAACATTATTGCGCAACATATCGGCAGCAAATGATAAGCCGGTCCACTTCAGCCTTAGCCTTAGCCGGGACTAATTGAATCTGCGCCTTGAGGAGGAAACCCTCATAAATCACAGCCGATATTAGCGTTGCCCTAGATGGTGCCACGGACGGACCACCTAGTCAGATAGAGACTAGCGCAATTCAAATAAATCCAAATTACCTTATCTACAGCGGCGGGCAGCCGTGCAACATGCGCGACACGCAAACACTTCCCGCGTGCACACAGCAATCCGTATCTGAATTAAAATTTATTTATTTTCCGTTCGCTTGAGTTGGAAATTAATTTTGCGGTCAACCGATTGATTCCGTTCCGTCGTTTCGAATGTCCAATGCGGGAATGTGGTCAGGAAGCGAAACCGCGGAACAACTTAGCTGCTTGCCGAGAGTAAGCCACCTGACCGCTCGACATTGGCCATAACAACGACAGCCGCCGTACACATGCGTGCCCAGAGGAAAAGACTTTTCCTGGCATACATCCAGAATGGCGATCGTGTACTGTGCTTTTACGAGCGTGCCGCATCTTCCTCATCTTTCGTCCATTTGTTCCACACAGTCCCCGCTGGCAGTCCATCATGCAAACGAATGACGATCTTCTAAACGGTCGCCTCCCAACACAATCTGTTTATGTTTTGTTTTCTTTCAATCGGCGGAAATGAAAATCATGTTTTTTTTCTATTCTCGTTCGCATCTCCTCCGAGATCTGTGATCAAACATGTCTTGATCTCTAATCTGAACTGCTTTGGCGACGAATGTCGTCTGTCAGATTGTGCGTGTTCGCACGTTATTCAGGCGACACATCTGGGATCTACCGTCAAGTAGGTGGTGTTTTATTGGTTCTGTGAATTCGGCGGATGATAATTCTTTAATTGCCACCATGGCGGTAATAACTTGTGGTGCGGTGATAAATTTTCCTAAGGATTAATTTGCGAAGGGAAACCTTGAACAGATGTGCGGTGCTACTCGCACCGAAGGAATGCCCATAAAGCTTGTTGAACACTTTTTAACGACACTTAGGGAATTTAGCTCGCTTTATGAGCGCATTTTACACCCGTACACAAAGGCGGAATAGATTGTAAATAT
This sequence comes from Eristalis pertinax, assembly GCA_907269125.1. Lineage (NCBI taxonomy): Eukaryota > Metazoa > Arthropoda > Insecta > Diptera > Syrphidae > Eristalis > Eristalis pertinax. The sequence goes on along the minus strand of OU026148.1, from coordinate 2,395,051 downwards.
GATTCGATGGGATTTGAAGTTTTTGATAGCTGCTCAGATCAATTGATGCGGATGTCCTTCACGATGGCACTTCGTTGGCGTTGTGTGTAGATCTGGCGGTCAACAGAACATTGCTGAGATCGATTGCGACAGCGAGAGCAACCCACTCAGACGTGTGTGATCTTCATAATTTAGTCTGTAAAGCTGTGGTTATGCTTTGACGATCTGCGGAGAAGGTTAAGGAAGGGCTATGTGGGTGAATGTCAAACGTGGCAGATGGAGGGGGTTCTTGGCTGAGGCCCAGGTCCATCCGGGACTATTGAGACGAAGAAGTTAGGTCTACCCCTGCGCGCGCAGAAGAAGAAGTGGATCTTAACCGGAATCAGTCGTCAGACCGCGTATTTTGAGGGTTAACACACCATGGTCATGGAAAGAGGGTTGGAATGGAAAGGCATGGGGTTCCCAACATTATCGTCTAATCTAGTCACTGACTGGTCTCACCCCCAGCGTACGTCTTGTAACTCAGACACATCCCTCATAGCCGCCTTCAGTTAGTTCGTTTAGAATGTATTTAATTAGCAGCACTCATCGGGCGAACATCATCGCACGCATTCCTGAGTAATGGATCGCCCACAATCAACTATCGAAAGATGTATCTAATGTCTAATTAAATCATTTCGTACCCGTACCATCGGCAATTCGTACACATCGTACGTACTTTGTTCGCTTGCGTCGTCTATTTATATTTCACGAATTTATCAAATACAATTCGTCTTTTGCAGGGAGAGAGAGAGAGAGAGAGAGAGAGAGTGAGTACAGAGTACATAGATTGTACCGGCAAGGCGCCATCGACGTGCGTATTAAATTAGTCGTCATCAGAGCAAAACACTTACGTATAGTACTTAAAAGATTTATTGTCAGTTTGTAGCGATATTCGGCGCATGCAACACCCGAGAGAATTAACAACAAACTAATAACTTGGCACACATTTGACAGCAATTTGAATTCTTCTTTTATTTCAAAAATCTGTTCGCGAGATATTCCAAGATTTGCAAACAGAAACAAAAGAGTCTGCTTCTGCTGCTGCTGCTGTTTTTGTTCGGTTATTTTGGTCCTTTCCCACTGTCATTTGGGATTACTTCTAGCCGTCTAGCTTCGACAGTCTCTATACAATTAGAGGTGACAAAAAATACACATACGATATTTTCGAAAACAAAATTAGCCCCACAGCACACGGCGGGGGGATAACAGTGGGACTGAGAACTAGGTCAGCACACCACAAACTGCCGATCGACTGTAAATCCTAGTTTTATGCGATCTCTGACCTCAAAGCAAAGGTGTCGCATTCCTCTGATGTGGGAGAATTTACGAGAATCTTAAATCAGCACTTAAAATGCTTTTTTAAACGATAAATAGCTGGCAGACAATGCCACCACATTCTTCATCGAAGTGTTCTCGATGTTGTCCAACAACACAATCATGGCAGCAAAATGAATGCGAAATCGAATTGCGTTGCGTATCCGCCGGATGGGCGAACAAAATTTGCCAAAAAGAAGGAGAAAGTGTCGTAAAAGTGAGGAATGGGTGGCGAGACACATAAAATTATGTCGCCTTTTTATGAGAGGCTGCGTGCGTCAAAGGAAATGTGGATGACTTCATGGGTTTTTCCGTCGATTCGTGTGGAATTCTAGCGAATTATCCTTCTTCGTGAGCCTTGGAAGTCTCTCGCATTTTTAACTTCTAAGCTATCCAGTTCTGTCCACCAACACCGACCCTCCAACACAATCGTCTCTTGCAGAAGCAGCATCTTCTCCAAGCCTGGCCCACAGTGTGTCCAAATGAGCAACAAATCACTCTCCGCACGACAACAACCGAATTGTGAAACCCCAGCTGAGTGCAACTAACCCTTTTCACCACCGAAATGGAAAGCAACTCTTTTGAAAGCCCCGCCGAGCCGTCGGCGAAAGACACAAACAATTCATCAAGCCACACGCTCACATGTGTCCACAGCAAAGTCGATTTCCTTGATAGTCTCGTTATGCGTTATGCGTAACAAAACAAAGCGTTATTTTTCACTAACCGACGTTAACATATGCGAATATTCATTGACTGATCAGTCCAATCACATAAGTTAAACGTCGTTGCGGGAAAACACAAGCGTTTCTCAACATTAACGCGACCTGCCACACAATATGCAAACCAGCGTCTCCGCCAAGCAGCAGTAAACGACGAAACCGAAGACACAATGGTCCAAGCATTGCCGTTGAACTTCTCGCTGATCGAACGCATTAATTTATGAAACCCACCGTTAATTTCGATGTGGACGACCGGCTATCTCTCAGTTACACAATTTCGCATTGATATCGATTAGAAAGGTAAATATCGCCGAAAATTATGCAACGTGATGCACGAGTTGCGCAACATCTTGCTGAGGATAGCTGGCAGCCTCAGTGCCCTTCCTCCGGTTGGTCAGTGCGAGTCGCGAGATGCAGTTGCTCGCGGACAAACATGTTGCATTGGCATCTGGCCATCGAAGTTTGGGGGGAGTGTGGTTGCGAGCTATTCATCTTATCGCACTGAGAGTGCGTTTTGCAAATGCGTTTGTTGCATGCAATTTCGTGCTAATCTGCGATTTTGACGGACGTCTGCTGATTAGACCACATTAGTTTTTGTCTTCCCATGCGTTTGTTTGTCTAGTGTCGAAGGTGTAATCGTTGATTAATTGAATGGGGCATAGGCACACACGAAAAAGTCTGCGAAATTTGTTAGATGTCTGGCTGGCGGTGTGATGGAAAGTACCACATGGCGTTGAGAGATACCTGGCGGAGGTTTTTCAGAGGCTATTGGGGTCCTGGAGGTGTAATTGTGGTCATTTTCTTTCAAGGAAATGGGCGGGGTTCTACTTGCGAATGCGCTGCAGTAAAAGTCTTTTGAAGTGATTCGTCATAAAAAATGCTTGCTTTGCTAATTTTTGTCTGTTAATTTGCATGGACAGCATAAATATGAGCATCAGCTTTGGCTTGTACTCAGAATCACTCGTCAGTCTTGACGTTTTAAAGCTGAAGTGAGACGACCCCGATAATGAGTCTTGCTCCGCTAGACATTCAACGGAAAGCACAATTGACTTGAACAGCGGCAGTTTGCTGGATGGAGCCACGAATTGAATTGAAGATCGTGCCCTTCCAGGCGAGGCCCTACACGTTGATCCACTCCGTGAAACAAAAAAGTTGCAAGACCTGAAAGTTGATCGAAATTTCCGAGAAATTTTTCTGAACTACTAGTCGCCCAGAAATGGTAGTAGGTATATTTTTGCTAAATTGAAAACTTTGGCATTGAATATCTCGGGAATGGGATGACGTAGGATAAAAGTAATGATGGGGCATTTTAGGGTATGACTTTCTCCTCAAGACGCTTCGAGCGGACCAACAGAAGCCCCGTTATTTGCGTCGAAATTTTAACAAAATTGTCATTTTTATGCTTTTGTACAGCATTTAGGTAAAGGATAGAGATTGCTTGTAAAGAGGGTTTGAAGACCGAAGCGTGCCCTTTCAAACGAGACCTTACATGTAGATCTACTCGTTCAAACAAAAAAGTTATGCGTACGCAAGGAAGTCTTAAGGGACAACAGTGTCCCAAATACGGTCTTCTACTGCGTACAACCCAGAAGTCGCACACTTAACAGAGACGCTTGATGTGGGGATTTGAAGAACGAAGCGTGCCCTTTAAAACGATGCCCCATTCATTGATCAACTCTTTGAAACAAAAAAGTTAGAGCCCAAGATCTTCGAATGGTTCGCGAACCCTTTAATTTTTTTTCCATTTTTTGAGGAAATTTTTCTGAAGTACTAGTAGCCCAGAAATGGTAGCAGGTATATTTTAGCAAATTTCCATTCTTTCACTGTGATTATCTGGGGAACCGCGCGTCGCAGAGAAAAAGTAATGATGAGGGATTCTAGGTTATGACTTCGCCTTCAAGACGCGTACGCATTCACGCGACATAGTCCCGTTATCTGCGTCGAAAATTAACTAAGCTATGGTATTTACGGTTTGCCAATACACTGTCCAAGTGTCTTGGAAATAGTGAGTGATTGTGGAAGAGGCTTTAAGAACGAAGCATGCCCTTTCAGACGAGGCCCTATATGTTGATCTACTCCGTGAAACAAAAAAGTTATCACAAATGTGACGACGACATTTTATTTAAACAGTACACATCAAGACTTTCCAAAAACCATACGTTTGAACTTGTTCGTTTCCTCAGCATACTCTACTTCTACTTCTACTAAAAAAAAAAAAAAACACCACACAAGCAGCAGCTGGCACATTTCAAAAGTTAAAGAGAGCGACTGCATTGTTTAGACGATTGCCCAGACAAAATATCCGCATGATATAAATAAAATCATTAAGCACTTGAACTAATATTAGCCACCACTTGGTTCCCATTTGCTGCTCCTTTGGACACCAATCGATGCTCATTCAGCTGACGGCAGTTAAATGTGTGTGTCGCCTGAAAACGATCGTATGCGCCTGCAGCCTGCACTTTCATCATGTACCAATTGCACTCAATAAAATTATAAGCAAATTATATATTATGTCCGCTCATACGTACGAGTACAGGAAACCTTCTCCTCCTCCAGCGTTTACGAGCGCACCACAATAAGGATCTTATCACTCGGTTCAACTATTACCACAGAGTAATTACAAGCAATTTTCCACGAATTACAGTCACTATTGATCAAATACCGTTCAAACGTAAACTATCCTCAAGTGAAAATAGACAAAAGTAGATAGGAAAAAACTAAACCTCTTCCTCGCGCTCCACAAACGCAACACAAACTCGTTCCGCACCCGAGCAATTATCAGCACGCAATGTATCTTATGTCGTCTCGTGTTTCGTATTCGTATTCTAAACGTTGCAGATGACACTGAACACTGAACGATTTGCTTTGAGCAACATTAGACTGGCGAGCGGCGGACAAATTCAAGAGTGCTCTGCTATATCCACTGAATCGTATCGAGCCAATCTAGAGTCTGTGGATACGTTGACAAATCATGCACGTATGGACCGACAAAAAACAAAAACAAAAAAAATAAACATAGCACGGCATCTTGCCACCACCATAGATCGATTCGAATTTTGAAATAGCCAAGTCCAACGGATAGACACACAATCTTCGCATTCAGAGAGAAAGAAGAAAAGAGAGTGTACGACGCTGCTTGCTCCTCTTGCAGTCAAACGCAAACGAGAGAAAGATTGCCATCAAATTTGAGTTAACCACAATGTCATCAATCTGATGAAGATCACGATCGTGTGCTGATCACTGATCACTGATCAGCTGCACGAAATTGAATTGAAGGAAAATCCTTCAAAATAATTTCCGTCTCGGACTTGAAACTGAAATTAAAATAGTCCCAGTAACCGCGCATAATGGCATGTAATCGATCGTTCGTGAGCGGCAGGAAGTCGCATCAGTAACGCACGGGGAGAGCCACCTTACATCCCAGATTAATCGATTAGGCATAATTTGAGAGGCAGAACACAGACAGACATTCCACCCTCGGAATAGGCATACATAAATCACCATATCCTCAATCGATGATCTTTAGATATTTCATGTGCCTTTGATCATCATAATCAGGCCCCTAATTTACTGCCATTACCGTTTAGCCAAAGGATAGCCAATCAAACGTGCCGCCCAACACATCCCGGCCGATGTTTAGGGTCTGATTAAGTTAATTCAACTGATTGTCGCCCGTTTAAAGTGCCATTAGTGAGATCGGTGTGATCTTGCCAACGTGATGTTGAGGAAGATTAATACGTTCTGTACTCACCTTGCAAATACCTTCAACGCAAACTGCTGGCCCCTTGTACGAGTGTGTATAGTACACCGCCGGTCTGGTGCAAGGTGTGCCATCGGTAACCCACTTACTGAGGGTGGCGTAGTAGTTCAGGTCGACGGGCTTGCAGTTGAGTTCGCACTCGTGATTCTCTGAAAGTGCATGCATTTCAGGATTAATTGGCGTGATTTTTGGTTTTTGTTATTCTCTCCTGTACCCACCTTTGATGTAGGCTTCGAACTTGTACAGCTTCCCCTTGTACGGTACGGTGTTGAAAGCGGCACACTGCTGGTTTCGAAAGTCCTCCGTCTTGGCACAGGGCTGTAAGAGGAGCACATAATGACTAACCATTCAGACAAGTGCTTCGTTTGAATTGCGAACCTTTAGATTGCACATGCGGAACTTCTTAACAACGCCATAGCACCCAATGACTCCATCGGTTTCTGGCTGGAATTCGGTGATGAGGGGACCGCTTGCAGTCTGCCTTCTGGAAGGAGACATCTCTGGAGAACAGCGTTCGATTTGGCGTTGGAATCAACTTACTTTTCAATGCAGTTTCGAATGCGAGCTTGAACACCCCCGCCACACAGTCTGGAGCACTTGTTCCACTTGGGCCATTTGGCCCATTTGTATACAATTCCGGTGGTGGGCTTTGTTTTGTTTTTCGGTGCATCCACCGGATTGTATTCGTCCTCGTAATCGTAGACTATCTTTCCCAAAGCGTCCCCATCATCGGCGTCATCGTCGTCACCTGGCAGAGTTTCCGCTGCCGCTGTTGATGTCTCCTTCTCGATGACATTAGACACGCCACTCGCAGTGAGTGATGCGTCCTGACCGCTCAGAGGAGCGGCAAAGTGGAGGAAACATAACAGTGCCAATAACTCGGCACATCTGAAAAAATATTAGCCATGTTGGTTTATTTTTGAATCTCAACTAAACAAACAAAACGTGGGCGTGGTACCATCTGCCGCCGACTGGGCATCAATCGGAAACTGCTAATTAGATGGTTCCTCCCAATTAGAGCGTAACGCACCGAAATGCTTAGACTCTGGTTCAAAATTCGCAGAGCAATTTGTTGGCGCACTTTGTGCGAATTTGAATAGACTCCCCTTTTGGGGATCGACGACAGATTGGCACACAATGCACGAGTGTGCATCTGGCATGAATTTGCATAGATTTTAATTACGATAAGGCGACAGGCAATTACACTGTGAACTGAATAGGAGATGCAGTCTACGTGAAATATTCTTCGAACCAATTGTCTGTACTTCAGTCTACTGTTTACTTGGAGAACATCGCGGGAAACACCGAACAACTTGCACAGTATTCAATTACCACCAACCTTGAATATCTCATGGTGTCACAATCCGCAGGCCAATCAAAAGAGCAACTGCGAAGAATCCACGTCGAACAAAAACACTTTCCCGCAGACGGCACAACAAATTAAGAGATCAACGTCACCCGCCAAGTGCACATCGGACACACACTCTCTTTAGACTGACTACCGGGCAGATGAGTGGTGGCGCGTCGCCTCATTCAAATTGATTCGCGTTCGACCTCGCAAATTGGATTCTCGCAACGCCTAGGAGATATGCTGATATGGTTGAATTGGGCATTCGCCAGTCCCGCCAGACAGGTCACAAGCGATAAGGTTTCCGTTCTAGGTCTTCTAATCAGAAAATTGATTGCAACAGATGAGCCAGTTTCTCTTCACTTGTGGCTTAAATCTTTAAGATTGCTTCCCGTTTTTCCATCGTGAATGGGGGAGGGAAGTTACATGTGTTTTTTTGTGAAAATAACACACGAAAGGTAATGCATATTTTCAGGAGCCCCATTTTGAGTCAGCAACATTGGCGAAGAAGGCGTCAACTGAAACGTTGCAGCATGTATGTATGAAGGCGTCTACTGAACCATCGCAACATCTATGTGTGTCGGCAGATTCAACGAGCAGTTGCACACGGCCAGAAATAAGAGAGCAAGGAGATATCCAACTTCTACCTCTCTTGCCCCTTGATTTCATCTGACAGCGTTTTTTATCTCCCCTGGCTGTGAATACGTGTGAGCTCTTGCGAACAGCTGGTAAACAGCTGATACCCTTCCCCAACCGTATTATTGGGGTGAATTAGAGTTCTTATTTAAAAATTCGCTCGTTACTGAACTTTTTTCAAATTTTGGTGTTAAATTTTCAACACAGAAAGGAGGGGTAAGCAAACGAACAAAGCGTATGTTCATGAAGCAGATTTATTAAACTCTCATTTGTGGGAATTACGGTATGAAGCACTAGGGTGAAATTAATGAATACTTTACTTAATGTACATATTTATTTCTGCACATGTATGAATAATACATATAAAATGAATTCACGCGAAACTTGTGTAAAAGTACTAATAATAATAATATTGAAAAATTTGTTTTTTAAAGAAATGTGATGGAAGTTTATTCCAAATTTTGACAACCATTTTCAGGAGTTAATTTTTGTTGCATTATCTAGACATTTTTCTAAACAATTATGAAATTTAAATTCATGAGTTTTCACAATTCATGAATGATATACAACTGCAAACTGATCGCCTATATATTATTTTAAAGAATTAAACTGATACAAAATATTCCTGTGAATAGATTTACATGTATTATTTAAATAGCATTACATTTGTATTCACCCAAGTATTATATGTGCTCTTAAAAAAAGGGTGTCACCTTTTGAACACCCTCCGAACAATAGTACATGCGATTGGGCAAATCCATGAATCTGCCGACGATTTCCCACGAAAATCCACGAATCTGCCGCCATTATCCCACAAAATCCACGAATCGGCCGCCATATTGTGGTGGATCCATGGTTTTTGTAAGAGTATGTGTGATATACAAGGGAGTTCCACTACTCTCACATTTCTCTCCGGTGTGGACTAGGGGAAATTCTCGCCGAAGTTGGATATCTCCTTGCTCTCTTATTTCTGCACACGGCGCTCCACACAGAGATGCAGGCATTTGCAGGTAGTATTGGGTTTGACTTGCTGCGGCTGCTCCTTCAAGAAACTACTTGGAAATGACTCCAATCTCTCGTACAACATACAGGAAAGTTACAACAGCTGAAATATTCCTATTGTGGATAAGATTACGAGCATGGCAAAAACTGGAGCACGCGCAATTCATCCATGATGGAACATGGTGGCAATCATATGTATCTCCCTCCATTGACCAGACTGATATCAGCCGGCAGATACGCAAACAGTCACCGTCATCGCCTTTTGATTAAAACTCCTAACAGACACATGCGGAAACATATGCGCTCAGAATATTTTAAAATGTATCGACTTGTAAACCTTGATACAATAAATTATCGAAAGCAGCTTCGACCAAGAAACTCACAAGACCAGAACAGACGCAAGGGAAATCCACATCAAGTTGAGTAACCTAAACACCAACTTACTGCGAATCGACGTCATGAATCGTGAAATGTCGACTCTGATTCATACACATTTTTGTCAAGGGGAAAAAAACCACCGAATTGAAGAAAATAACCACAACCACTCATGCACGCATAAGCTTTGCAAAGATAGGAAAAGCTACAGCTTATGCTGTACGAACGATGGCAGTGCCCTATAACTGAAGGGGGAGATAAGCAGTCGATTGAACTCGTTTCACTTGGTAAGACCATTAGCGGCGAACTCGAATGAGTTGAGTTGTTATTCTTCTCTAATTTCAAACAGCTGTCAAACTGGTGACTAGGCAAGAGATGAGACAAATTTACGGGCGATTGTGCCACCTGTTTAGTCTGTCCTTCTCAGTGCACTCCCTGAACGAAGAATCAACTGTTGAGACATACAGGCATTCCACAGTAAGCTACACATCCGATTAGTTCCGTCAGAACTCATTTAATTTAAAATCGCACATCTCTTAGTGCTGATCAACCAAACAACCTCAGCGTGCCCTATTCGACAAAGCTTTTGGCAAAAGCTGAGAACACAATGACGTTGAATTCTCCTTCTAGTCAGATTAGTAAACCTGCCTCGCAGCTGATACATTTCTGATCCATTTGTATTTTTAGTCATGTGGAAGCGGTGATCAGGCCTGGAGGTACGTTGAGTGTTTTGCATTTCCTTTATCAAACCATCAATAGAGCACACGTGAAGATTAATTCGCATTCAACCCATTCCTGTTATCTGGCATGGAATAGACGTTCGCAAACGTTTGATTGCGTAAATCGCCGTATGTTGCAGGGTTTCTAAGCACCGGATTCATCCTCAAGAAGAGCTCATCTTTCTCATTCAAATATCACCTTAACTCATGTCCATTCTAATTGTGTAATCAATTATCTATTTTTTTTTTTGCAGATATTCGACCAACAATGCTTAGCTGATAGTCGAGGTATATAAACCAACAAAGAAGCACATCATTCGTCGCTGCCCGCCGGCGAACACAAGCAACAAATAACAAGAAAGTGAAGTTTATCATTGGCATTGCAAATTAAACTCAGATCAGATCAGATCGTGACCATGTCGGACACATGTGACTTAGCTGCTGCGGCAGCTTTCCGGACACCTGGTGTCAGCACCTCGCAGAGTGTTGCGTTTTGCGTAAACATTTTGAATCAGATGTTCATCAGTTTTGTGGCGGTTTACATGAGTTGGGTGTGCATCCGACTGAAGTTCGAAAAGACCGCCTTCCACGCCTGGTTCTGCACAATCGGTGTAAGTTCAAATTAAAACTCGCAATCGGCCACTTTATTAATGAAAATGTTGTGTTGTTTCTTTACAGTTTTGCTTTTTGATGGCCGAAGGTGTTATGACCTTCTACCAAGGGAACATCTTAACCCATCCGTTTGGCCACGACAGCAAGACCACAATTCACTGGATCCTTCAGGCTGTTGGAGGCGCCTTTGGCATCATCGGCAGTGTGCAGAAGATCCTCGGCAAGAAGAAGCATTTCACAACTATTCACGGAAAAGTCGGTAAGTGTCTGCTTTATTTTTGACACGATAAGTGGCAAAATGAGTGATGGTGACGGCAGGAAATCTATTTGTTCCGCTAGACAGCCCATGACTCACTTTTCACATAACAACTTTTTTTTGTTATCACATAAACCTCGATTAATTTTGGAATGTTCCTTTTCGCTTCAGGTCTGGCTGCTACTGTGATATGTGCGGTTAACATGGTTGCCGGTGTTGTTGCCCTGTATTCAACGGAACTTCAAGAGTATTACTCGCCTCTGTTCAACAAAACACTGCACAGCTTCCTTGGTGTGGCCACATTCGTGCTGGGAATGATCACTCAATTCTACGGCTACGAGACGGGTTTCTTCAAACGCAACGCTGAGAAAGATTCAAAGAGTCTCTTCAAATACCTGACCGTAGTCACCGTGGTGCTCACCATCATCGGTCCAGTGAAGAGCATCTTGAGTACGCTCCTAAGCTAGTATAGTCTGCACAGTCGAATGGCGCTCTAAGTTAAGACACGTTTTGTTCTCCACTTTTGCTGTAAATTTAAGTTTCCATGTACGATCACAAATTTGTTCTAAGTTAATTGTTTTATTTATCAACTATTTATACAACATATTGTACATACATAAGTGTGCCTTAAATCCTAAGCTAAAAGAAATGTTAATAAAAGATGACGACCGTCTGTAAATGAAAACAATGCTCTATTTTTGTTGTAGTATGTGTGTCTGATGCGTTTCCCGTACAGTCCAAATGCGCTGGGAAAACCCCACTGCATTGTGTGTCCGTTCTGCAGTCAGCAAGTCGCGAGCGTGCACTTGTTTACGAGTTTAAATCGTTCTAGGAAACGCTGCGATTGCTTGAATTAACTCGCTTCTCAGAACCTGCTCCCGTCACGTGGGAAATTACATTGTTTATCAACAGAGAAGCTTTCATCTCAAATCGGGGAACATTCGCTTCTTAATTCTACTCCACACAACAGATCACACCCAGGGGACGTAATTTCAGTGAAATATTTCTCGGAGGCACGAGTCGTCCAGAAGCGATTTGAAGAATGAAGCCGGCCTTTTCAGGCGATCCACTCCGTGAAACAAAAAATTTCCGAGAAATTTTTCTGAACTACTAGTCGCCCAGAAATGGTAGTAGGTATATTTTTACTAAATTGAAAACTTTGACATTGAATATCTCGGAAATGGGAGGATGTAGGAAAAAAGTAATGATGGGGCATTTTAGGGTATGACTTCGTCTTCGAGACGCACATAGCGGACCAACAGAAGCCCCGTTATTTGCGTCGAAATTTTAACAATATTTTTATTTTTATGCTTTTGTGCACCCTTTAGGCAAACGAGTATGAACGGTTGTATGGAGATTTTGAAGACCTAAGCGTGCCCTTTAAAACGAGACCTTACATGTAGATCTACTTGTTCAAACAAAAAAGTTATACGCACGCAAGGAAGTCTTAAGGGACAAAAGTGTTCCAAATATGGCCTTCTACTGCGTACAACCCAAAAGTCGTGCACTTAACAGAGACGCTCGGTATGGGGATTTGAACGAACTAAGCGTGCCCTTTAAAACTATGCCTCATTCATTGATCAACTCCTTGAAACAAAAAAGTAAGAGCCCAAGGTCTGCAAGGGGTCGGAACTTAAAATTGTTCGCATTTTTCGAGAAATTTTTGCTGAAGTACTAGTCGCCCAGAAATGGCAGCAGGTATATTTTAGCAAATCTGCATTCTTTGACATTGAATATCTCGATAACGGAGGGTCGCATGGAAAAAGTAATGATGAGGGATTCTAGGTTATGGCTTCGTCTTTAAGACGCATATGCGTTTGTGTTGCAAAGTCCCGTTATTTGCGTCGAAATTTCGTCAAAAATGATCAAAGCCTTGCCTTTTATGATTCTCTAGGGAGAATTAAATTTGTTTGCTGGTGTTTACCCAAAGAACACAAGCAACCTTTTTGTGACTTTTCAGTATGTCGCTGTGATCATTTTAAGAACAACTATAGTAAAGTTGAACTTTCGAATGATCAACAGCAATTAATCGAAATTATGGCCTCAATGATGTAAAGCTTACGAGAACAGCCTTCATCACATCGGCTGCAAATTATTGTCTTTTTTTTGCGCAGCCTTGGCGACACACAACAAAGCAAGAAATCGAGAGACAGGTGAAACATCGAATAGCCTGAATGTAGGCAAAGTTTCTGATAAGTTTAATACATATGTACATGTTTTTCTTGCCCGTGGGTGAAGGGTTCTTTAGAGACTCTTTTTGCCTTTCAATGAGTCTACATTAAGCAATTTTGTATAACTGAACAAGCATACACAACTTCAACCGCAGGAGCATTCATCATGACAACCAGCCATCGAGGCTTTCATCCAAATCAGAGTCCACCGACCCTGAAGTTAGTGTACATACGAAACATGTACGATTTATGAAACGCATGAGTAACGTCGTAAGCTGCATGACTCACACTTCACACACAAGGTTTGATATGTAATTCCCAATATTAATTCATTCCATAAATACTCGAAGTTATCACAAGTGTCTGCTATTTGCGGCCAACGATTTATCGGCTCTCACGGAAGACAGTGATAAATCATACACGCATATCTGAGGGATTAGGTCTGCTGTCATACAGAATAAACTTCAGCAATGATATACATACTTTTCTGCTGATCATGAACCACATATTTGCGCGCATCTCCCAACGACACCTCCATTGCAATGAGTGGTTCATAAAAATGGCATTCGATGAAAGCTTTTCAGGAGAAATACGCGCAGACGACTGTGCAAAATGCAAAAGCTTACTCTCCATTGGGGGCGGTATCGGCCGGCTAATGTGAATCCGTTGATCAGTGCACATTTGTTCAAAGTCGTGATCGGTATCGCTGTAAACTATCAACAGCAAGTGAACAAGTAATCGTAAGACGAAGTTATCGCTCGCTGGGCAATCGAATCTACGTGGATGATTGAGAAAGGTATCAGATTATTGTTGAAATCGAATACATCTAGTCATTCAGTTGCGACCAGTGATTGGTCAGTTATTCCGGTTTAAAAATGATATAACCCTTTGATATATGATCCACACCGGCAGTACTACAGACCCTTGGTGTTTTCACAACACTTTAGAATGCAAAATTACTGATTAAACTGTGCAAATCCATCCCGGAGCCATATCTCACAGGCAAGAGCAATAAAATGTGTACTCTTTATCTGCCCAAATCAGTGCCAGACAGTGTGATTATTTTCAAATCGAATTTGTGTATTACAAGAGTCACGTAGTGTCGCATGCGATAACCCGCGTTTAGAGTATTCTTCAAGATCGCTTTCAACGGACTCTTGTGACGTAGCAAACGCCTATCAATTCTGCAAATGTCTGCCACTTGTCGATATCATCGAATTCATTGATGGATTGCGTATCATCAATTAGCATTCGATTAAGTGGACGTTTACGACAATGATTACATAAAATTAATTTAGAAGAATTCCTCTTAGGTTCCACCATAATCAGCGAAACATAATCTCTGGCGTCGGACTCGACTGATGTCGTGTATGTTGTACACAACAAACACATCGATTAAGTGAACCACTTGAAGCTACCACACTTCTTCGTTTAGCAAACTTCTAAGACTGACATATTTTGGACGTTATCTCGGCTGTGGGCAGATAAGACAGACAAATGGAACCCAAAAATTTGAGCAGCACTCAGTCGGAGAAAGAGTCGACGAGTAGTAGTGACTTTAGCCAGCGAAGCAACAATACGTTCCTTCTCACAACACTGCCGCCGCGCAAAGTCATGCCTGATCAAGATCCCAATCCGACGAAGCGAAGGATGCTTCGCATTGAATTCGTAGTGAATTTAATCAATCACATGCTGATCGGATTTGTGACGATATACATGAGTTGGATGTGCTTGCGAGTTGGTCTCAAGAAAACCGCTTTGCATGCATGGCTCTGCACGCTTGGGGTATGTATCAATCCACCTTTAGCGATGTCTATAATCTTGTTTTGTGCCCGCTTTAGTTTATCCTACTCATGGCCGAGGGTGTGATGAGCCACTACAATGGCAACATAGCCACGTTCCTGTACACAAGGAAAACAAAGACCACTCTGCACTGGGTTTTACAAGCTCTGGGCGGTAGTCTCGGGATTGCTGGTGGCATAGTCAAGATGTCTGAGAAAGAAGTTCACTTCGTATCGACGCACGGCAAACTGGGTGAGTTTAGCAAATGTGTTCCATTTTGATTTAGTCTGATGTGCTTTGCTCTTTTGAAGGTTTCTCCGCGATGATCATTTGCGCCGTAAGCATGCTGACTGGACTGTCATCGCTGTACTCGCAATCGTTGCGCAAAATTCTCAAGCCGCTGTTCAATAAGACATTCCACATTGTTTTGGGTTTCTCGGCGTTTGTTGTTGGAGCGCTCGCCCAGTTCTACGGATACCAAACGAACTTCTTCCGGCGCCAAGTTACCGAGGACTTCCGAATGACAATCGAGTGCATTACACTCACCCTGATGGTGTTGAGTAGTTTCGGAATCTTGAAGGCCCTGTGGAGTAAGGGCCAGAGCATCGGCAGGAATCTGTAAATGCAGGGAGTTCAAATCATGTGTGTGACAAGTGTAAATTGTGTGTGAAGTGAGGAAATAAAGGAAATCATAAATAACCTACATAACGAACAACTGAGGGGTCTTTGCTGTTTCAGGGAATTCACAAACAGACTTTCCACCGAACGCCGAAAGATGCCCCCGCAGGTGAAATCAATGTAAACAATTGTCATCTAAGTCTTCCGCTGCCTATCTCGCTGACTGACTGGAATTCGCTCATGTGGTCTCCTTATCATCAGCCAGCACCGCCTACGATAAACATTTCCCCAGAACCACAATCAAAATACTCAGATGGCAGAATAACTCACTCGTGAAAGTCTCTCTCAACTTGCCAGTGAGTGTCGCAGAAAAGCTGCAGCCACACGAGACCGCCGAGACGTGATGACGGATCTGAGCATGAAATATCTATTTTTGTAAAATATCGTGTACTTCACCTCACATGATTGTGATGGTGCTTTAATAGCACCCAGCACCATCACTGAACAAACAAATCGGCTATCAAGAGTAGTTGTCAAATATCATTGAAATGTCCGCCGATGAACAAATTGGTAATCAGTGGTTCTTTCGCAAACCGCCACATTCTCTGTAGACGAATGTAAAACCATTACTCCATGTAATTTGTTTGCCCATCTCCTCATGCCGCGATAGCTAAATAAACACCAAATGAAAAGATACACCGTAGGAAGAGAGAACACTTGTGAATTGGCACAAGGCACTCATCTCGGTATCAGACTTTTTGCAAAAACGAAACCAGGAAACTGGTTGTTTTTGTTCTGAGATGAGTAACTCTGGGTAGGGTCGCGACAACGTCGGAAAAAAAAACAAGAGTTGGCCTAATCAAGAAAGGAACACTAGGCAATGAGGTGTCTTTCCTTATCAGGAGACTGGTACCAGGTCCCCTTTGATGTGCTTTAGTCACCCAGAAGTGTTAAAACGTAAATACTTGCAAAATGGCATTCTTTGATTGTGAAATCACGGGCAAGACGAGTACTGGGCCAAGAGCGGCGATAAGGTTCTTTATTCCGACTTGCACCCAATTTCAACCCCAAATGAACGACCTTCAGTGGAAAAAGATAAAAGGCCATTTTGCAATTTGTAGAGCAGCTTGAAAAAGTTGTCCGAGTTTTGGTGGTGTTTTGCTGCAGTACTAGTCCCCCGGAAACGGTAGTGGGTATATTTTTTGGCAAAAGGGCAATCTTTGACTGCGAATTTCTCGAGAACGGAGGATTGCAGGGAAAAAGTAATGATGAGGGATTATAGGTTACAGCTTCGTCTTAGTATCACTGCAGTCCCGTTATTTGCGTCGACATTAAGCGGTAAATGCTTGAAATCGTGCGTATTATGACTATCTACAGCATTTAACTCCAAGATAGTTAAGTTGGATAAGGGGGAATGAAGTTATGAGGGAATGGGGTTCATTTAGGGCTAGGAAATGAGGTACAAAGGGTGCTCTTTAAAATGAGATTACAACTAACCTGAGCAATACTAGATAATACACACATAATGTGGAAATCCCAGTCGGTTGGGAACATTTCAAGAGTAAATTGGTTTAAATTACTGATTTCGCTTGAATCCACTTGTGCACATTTGTTGCTTTCACACTTCTAACGAACACTCATTTCCACCTCCGAAAAAAAACGAGCACAAGTAGGGAATGTTCTGCTAACGTTGACTGGTACCACAAATCTTGTTGAAACACTACAAGTACGTGCGTCTTCAAACCGACTGAATCGAAGCATCTTCAAAACAATTTATTATGCAATTAATTCCGATCGTTTTAATCTCATCTCGTCAAAAGGGGTTTTCCCGAGTCCTAGGAATCCCAGACAAATTACACGTTATCAAGACAAAAAGATGACTTCCAATATATGTGAGCACATGTATTGAACAAACCGATACTTGCAGCAAGAAGTTGTCACACGTATTGGCAGGGGAAGCGCTTGCACGGCACATCATGAAACGAGTTAGATGATCAGTACGAATTCGTATACAGTCGTGATCGGTTTGAAATATAATTGCCTTATTTTTTTTCTTTGCATTAGGTGAGTTTTTCGTCTTTGCTTGGAGTAGTAATTAAAGCGAAATGGACAAACTTCGGACGATACAAATTGAAGCTAGCAACTGAAATCGAACTGAAATTGCATTTGTTTTGTCTCGTCACAAAGTACAAGCGGTTCGAATCGTCCACGTCAACTTGATAACAATGCACTGCCCAAGTTTAATGCAAAACTGCATATCTACACAATGGATTAACGAGGCAACTGACAAAGTAGCCAATTGGTGTTTCTTATCAGTTCAAATAAGTTCTGGAATTATATTACAAGAGTCACGTAGTATTTTACGATAGATAACCCACATTTAGACAGGCGCTGATTCTTTTCTTGTCCATACGCCGCTATCGCACGTAACAACCTTATCGAATCGATCAATTTTCAATTCATTTCATTAGTCATTGATAGAAGTTGATTATGCAGAGCCGACTTACACAGGAGTTTGTGTTATTAAGTTGTAAAAAGAAAAGAAAAACAACAGCAATAACGTTCTGCTAATCTTTATGAAACGCCCATCTGTCGAGTGTGCACTTCGAAATCTGAAGACTTCACTTCAAATGCAATCACATTTGAAATGGTTTGATTGAATTGAGAATGCATACTACGGCGGATTAACATACCACTTGAACTTGGTTCATTGCTTCTTTCAGCAAACGTTTAAAATCGACACACAACGTTTAAAATCGACACAACTGAGTGTTATCACACAAGTTAAGCGGTAGCAAAGGGTAGAAAAATGGAAGGCAAACCGCTGGAGAATGCTCAGTCGAATAAGGAAGCCGGTAGCGACACTGTCCAGCAGCAAGTCAACAACTTTACAATGGAGCTGTCTGCAGCAAAAACCGCGGTACCGGATAAATACTCCAGCAAATGGTTGCGTCTTGAACTTATGATCAATTTGGTGAATCACATTCTGATTGGATTCATTACGATATACATGTGTTGGAAGTGTCTGATTGTGGACTACATATCGGCGAAACACGCACTGTTGTGCACTTTCGGTGTAAGTTAGCTAAGGACATAATTGTGAAGAGCTCATCGCATTTTCTTCTCTAGTTTGTCATTCTGATGGCTGAAGGCGTTATGACCCACTACAATGGAAACATTGCACTGTTCCTGTACACCAGAAAAACCAAAACCACCATCCATTGGATACTGCAAGCTGTGGGAGGATCTCTGGGCTTAGCTGGGGGAATCCTCATAATGTGTTACAAACAAAAACACTTTACGACGAAACATGGTCAATTTGGTGAGTTTTTTTTTGTTTTAGTGAAATCTTATTCACGCAACTGTCTATTTCCAAAAAGGCTTAGCATCAATGATCCTGTGCGCCATAAGCATGATATCGGGCTTGTCAGCTCTCTATTCGCAAACGCTGCGACGTATTCTACGACCGTTACTGAATAAGACCGTGCATAACTTCCTGGGCATTGCGACTTTTGTGATAGGAATTATCGCTCAGTATTATGGAATCTTGTGGCTGTGGGATGTTACGCCGGAATTTCGAACATTACTCGAAGTAATCACTTGGCTGGTGCTGGTGTTAAGCTGCTTGGGTCCTTTGAAGGCTTTGTGGGACAAGGCAAAAAATGTATATCAGAACTTTTAACCAATCTTGAAAATAAACCATCATAATTTTATCTCATTAATTGCATTTTTAGATTGCCTAAAAGATTCTTTGCAACGAATAGGTGAAGAATTCATCAGAAAAGTATGCACAATAAAAAAAAAAACCATTTGCTACGTAATGCACTGATATTGAAGCAGCATTTTAGGCTCGACGCAGAATAAAAGCATTTGCGTATGTGTGACGCATACATTCCGAATTTAAGGTCAAGGTTCCGACTTTCACACGAAGCACTTTTCCACATTCTTTAGCTCCATCACCTCAACGCATCATAAACAAGATGGTAGCATAGTTAAGGTACTTTCTTTAGTCAGTCGCCATAGAATAAAGCCTCAATTAGCGATGGGCGCTTAACTTCTAACAATTATGATGAAATTGCCGCTCACATTGCCTTCAGTTAGGAGCAAAGTTTGTTTTTAGAACTGCGACTGCGAAAGTCAATGCAAATTAAGATCTGCTTCGGGTAAATAGTGCAAGGTGAACTACAGAGAATGGTACCACACGCTACCACAACAGTCTGAGCACACTTTATGCTTTTCATTGAGAATGTGACACGCTATAAAAAAAAAAAAAAACTAAACAAAACCACTTCCATTTTTCAAAACAACGTTATATTTTTTATAATTACAAAAAAATGTGTAACAAATATATTCAGTATGTACATCAATCTATAAATAAAATATCTTAAGAAACAGTATAACACCTAGAAACTACTCATTCATCAATATCTTCATCTTTACACAGTCACGCTTGTTCATCCCTCCTCCATCTTGCTACCCACGGCGGGTGGGTTTGGTTGGTTGTTTTCTCTAAAAGGAGAGAAGAAATAAAACAGAAAAATGCTTTTGGCGAATAAGTGAACACACGCATAAGTTCAGTGTTATTTCTTAATTCTAAAACATATTCGTTGCATATTAGAATTTCGAAATATCAGGGCACACAGAGCACCATCAAATTGTAGTTGTCTTCCGTTGGTTATCCTAGCTCATCAAAGCTGGCTGTGATATGCGTTAGATATCCATATCACAACCACTTGATGAGGCTTAGATAAGCAACATTTATAATAATGTGCTTGTCTCGTTCTCACTTTCTTCTTTCGGTATAAATAAAATTCGAAATAAATAAATAGAACCAATGTGTTTCAACGGTTTTCCCCCAAGAGCGTCTCATTGTTGAATAGTTTGACCAACTAAGCTCATCAAAGCTGGCTGTGATATGCGTTCTATGACTAACCATTTCACAGTCACTTTGTGAGGCTTTGACAATCAACATAAATTTAATCACTCCAATGATGAGAGAACCTGTTGAATTCTTTTTCAACTTTATACCGGGCTTTAACTGTTAAACCGATATCAAAAAAAAAAAAAAAAACGAAATGAGAAATAAAAATTCTTCACAAATGCGACCGGGGGCCGGGGATGATTTTTTAGAGAAACCGTCTCGCTCCTCAAAGCTGGCTGTGATATGCGTTTCAAATGTAAAATTTACCATGTCGCAGCCACTCTGAAGAATGTGACAATTTTCAGTTCGTTCTCGTGTCTCGTCTCGTCTCTCATCGTTTGCTTCGTCTTTGAGAGAACAAAATAAATGGGGAATGTGTATAAATCAAACTCAAGACGCGTCTGGGTTGCTGGTCCGTTATTTATTTGTATTTGAGAGACAGGTCAAATAGACCAATGTCAGTATGCCAGAATACGAAATAACGCATTTTGTGTATTCTCTCTCTCTCTCTCTCAGTTGTAGATGAAATATGATAATCTCTCATTTCACGACTAGCAACAACAGAACACGCTCGCTGAACAAATGATAATAAATAATAAAGAAAAGAAGAAGAGAAAAAAGAAATATATGTAAGTAAATAAATGTGTATGAAAAAAAATCTCCGCGCCTTTACACGCCGGTGCTTCGCTCGCTTTCTTCGTATCACAAAAATGTGTTGATTGAGGAACTCACGACGAAAATGATACTTTGTAACGCCGCCGCCGTCGCCGCAGCCGCATGTAGAATATTCTCATTCATACTTTTTGGTGACGATGATTTATTTATTATAAATGTTTTCGTAAACAATACGACTGAACGAGAGTGCATTGAACAAAATATATGTTCAAGGTACTTGTTGTTGATTTTTTTTTTTTTTGTTGTCCTCGCATCCGCTCTTTTTTCTATTCGATGTATGACATCGGCGGTCAAGCAGTCTTATCGTTTTATTGGTAAGACGGCGCCTTAATATTGATACAATTCGGGGCCAATGATATGAATTGAAATGAACAAATCGCGCACATCGGAGACATCAGCCCCAGAGGGTGATTATTAAGAACTGCACACGACTTGTTTATCGGATGAGCTGATTTTAATTTCGCCAGAAGTTCATTGAAATCAATATTCATTCAGCGATGGGTAGGGCTGGGTTGTTGAAAGCAAAATAATGAGACACAACACTAAACCGGTGTAAGAGAAGTCCGGCAGAAAAAAAAGAGAGAAAAAAAACAACTCAAAAGTAGTACACCTTGGCAGGCTGGAGGAGATTGTGTAAATTGTTGAAGTAGAATATGCGGAGCGCAGTTGAGGAACGTGTTAATGACCGAATTATTGATATTCGTCGTGGAGATGTAGTTAGTGCCTTGCCTGGGTTGTTCGGTGTGGTTTTTCTTTTCTTTCCGCAGTATGACCATTCAATTCGCGGGTGATTCCACGAAAGCCAACAATTGAGGTTACAACGATGATAAAGCGAACCTAGGCGTTGCCCTCAAATTCTGTAAACTGATGCAAATTCCAGTGCACTTCGTTCGAGTGGATGGTAGGCGGTTTCTACTCACAGCCAGCCATTAAATGGGGGGGAGGGGTGGGGTAGCCAAATATACTTACAAAATAATCTTGATGACAACATAACGAATAAACTAGTTCAACAACAGGTTTTTTTCTTTTTTTTTTTTTCAAACGATAGTAGTATCCGAATGCACTCTAGATTTGTTTACGTTTGTCGAATGTATTTGTATCACGTAGGCTCACTCAGTTTCATTAAGAAAAAAAAAGAAAGAAAAAAAAAAAAGCCAACGAAGAAGATATGTATGAATTTATTTTAAGAATGAAATACAGTTTTCCCCGTATCCCATTGGACGGAGGAGCAGAAAGCGCACGTAAAAGCAACCATAGCGCATAGTGCACACATAGTTGAAAAGGGCGTAGGTACTTAAAAAGGAGAGGATGAAAAAATATGGAAAAACTGCACCTGATGAAGGGGCGAGAAAAGGCCTCAACATCGCGCAATATCTAGGCAACAAACTATAACAACATTCCATAGCATCACAACTAAACATGAAGCATTTTCTTTTTTATTCTTCTTTTCTCTTCGTTTTTTTTTTTTTCATTTTCAAAGTTCAATGTTTTATAGATCCACGCCAAACTGTTGAACTCTCTCTCTTTCTCTCTCGCTCTATACACACACGAAAACTGTTATACTGTTAGAAGAACGGAGGAAAAAAAAAATTATACAGAAAATTTGTATACCCAAAATGCCGAAAGAGGTGTGAGTGGAATAGGAAAAAAAAAAAAGTATTGAGTGTACTATCTCTCATCAACGCAGCACCGCAGCGATCTTCCCCTCAACATTGAAGGGATGAATATACAAATTCTTCTTCACTTACACGCTACTTCACCACATTAATAAATTATACAACGCATTTTGTCTTCTTTCTTTAAATATTGCATAATTATATGTTTTCACAAATGAAGAGAGGAAGCAAAAACGAAAAAAAATAATGGAAATTTAAAATAAATTCCTTAAGGAGAGAAACAACAAATTTTCACTAGCGTCTTTTTTTCCGTTTGCCTTTGGCTCGGGCAGTGAAATAAAACTGTGTATAGTAAGAAAATAAAAAAAAAGAGAGGACAAAAAAACAGGCGCGTCACTTTTTCCTTTCCTTCTACACCACATACAACACAACACACAAACAGCAAGCAAACACCACAATGCACAAGAGTAACGAAAAGGAAAAAAAAAAAAAAAAGAAAATATTTTTCAATCAAAACAAAATTCCAATGAAAAAGACAGACACAAGCCAAAAAACAGGCTTGCTCTCTGCCGCTACTGCACAGTTAATAAAAATAAAACAAACGATGAGAAATTCTTTCAGTAAAACCGAAGAAAAAATATATGTGTGGCGAAAAATACAACTTGAATTTCCGAATGAAGATATTTTTCCCATTTTTTTTGTCCTCTTTCTGTTCTTTTTCTCGTTTTTTTTTTTTTTTTCTTTTCGTTTAAGCCCAACAGTAGTACGTACGTAACAAGCAAGAGACAGCAAACACAAAATAATATCGTAAAATGGACCTTCTTTACTACTAAAATACACCACCATACTACACAGAGGCACACGGCTTTCTTTGAATCCGTTTTCCATACACACCAGGCTCGTGTTCTCTTTTACTCTTGTGGCGTTTAACACGCCTCTATTAATCTATATGTATGCAGAGATTGTACAGAACTGTTGTAAAGGGAGGATTTTTGTTTTAAATTTTTCGTTATATTCCTTTTTTGTCCGACGGCAAGCAGCCAGTATACAACAAATGTATTAAAAAAAAAAGATCTACCGAAATTATTAAACGAAAAGAAAAACTTATGGAAAAAGAAAAACGGAAGAATGGAAAAAAAAACTCACAAAAGGATCAAGAATATGACGCAATTTAATCGCACAATTTAATTCACTATCTGCCCATAGCATGGCATTTTTTTTTTCTTCTTTCTTTAAATATTAATAACAAAAATAAACGCGTTTTATTATTTCTCTTTTTTACGGTTTTAAATAAAATAAAAACTCTCCATTCCTCACTGAGACAAACAGTTCACATTGAGAGAATGCCGACGAAATCCACGCAATAGCGCAAAATGGATGACAATCTTGCCGACGACCGACGAACAGAAGGCGAAAAAAAAGAAAAAAACAAGCGCCCGCCAAAAAAAAGTAACATCGCACGGTATTCGAACAAAACAAAAACAAAAATCCAATTGATGACTGAGCGAGACAGAGCTAAAAACACACACACACACAAACACACCGATATTCTCCACTCTCAATTGTGTAGGGAGAAACCCCGCTCTCTCACTCTCTCAACATACATTCCATATTGAAAACGGCGGCTATGACGATGATGATGATGTTGCTGCTACTGATGATGATGATGATGATGACGACAACGCAACGATGAACAGTCCCCGAGTCGCGACGTTAAAGGACAGCTACGACAAAACGCAATGTAGGGAAGAAATACACAATGCGCACCACACACAGCACAGTACTGTTGTGAACATGAAGTATGAACATTACAACAGCTTTTTTTCGAAGAGACAAGAGAAACGACAGCCACAGCACACAACACTACTGAGTACTGACGGCTACACTACATCAAGGGCGTTGAACCAAAAAAAGGAAAAGAAAAAGAGAGAAAACAAGACGACGACGGCATAAGCAGCATAAGGTTTATACCACATGCACACACACATTCATACAACAAAACGTAACGTAAACGTACCCCATATCCACCTCTCTTCTTTTCCCATGCATGTGTGTGTGTATGATGATAATGATGATTAGGTGTGTTTTGTTCTATCTCATTTCCTCCCTTCTGCGCATCTCTTTTTATCAATTTTCTACCCATTCCACACATATTTTATGGATTTATTCCTTCTTCTTTCCATCCTTGCTTCTTTCATTTTCCCACCACATTTCTGTTTCGATTGTGCGGCTGCTGTGTTCCCCCCTCCACCCCTCTTCGGTGTCTTCTTTAACCATCTTCCCTTCGCCCCACCCCCTTCTGTGGATCGTATTCTCTTGTTTGGAGGGTGACTTTGACCCGTAGGAACGTAAGTGTATATGCAAAAAAAAAATTCATAGAAATGTTGCGCAGCATCATTTTCTACGATTTTCGCATTCCCCTCCAAATCTCCTTTCCCTTCCCACCGCAACGCATTAGTTTTCTCCATAACTTCATAATCAAACAGAAAGAAAAAAAGAGATACATAAAGCAGAGGAAAAAAAACGTAACGAACAGGAAATGGACGGACCCGCACAAGTGTTTGTCTGGCTGCTACCCGCTGTTCGCGTTTGATGCGTATTTCAACCGTTTGTAATACATGTGTAGTTTTTCCTAGAATTCACAGCGAGAGAGAGAAATTCCATAGGAAAGATACTGAGGGAAAAAAATGTCGATTCATTCGGTCGGCTTGTAGTTTTTTTTCTTGTTTTTTAGGTTAAAATCCAACAAATTCCCATTGAGAGCAGCGGTTTTGAATGCGCGCCAAAGAAAACTAACTGTATCAACAAATGAAACTATACGAGACGAATAAATGTGAGAGATGATAGTATTACATAAAAACACGCATTCCAATCCAAGCAGCAGCACTTGACCGATAATATAGGCACGCAGCCACACACACACACACGGCCAAACAATCAGTGCTCAAAGGTGTTTGTTGGAGAAATTTCCCATTCTAGAAGCGGGTCGAATCCAGATCGAAGACAATCAAAAGGAAAAACATTCCAAGCGATGCCCCCAATATGCAGGCGATCACAACTATATCATAATTGACGACTGTGCGCGTCGGTGGAATGTCGCGGAGAGCTTGAGAGAGGCAACAGAAAAGAAAAAAAAAACAACAGAAAATCCCTTCGTTGTTGTTTGCATTATTGCACACAGTCATTGAACTGAGCGCGTTGAAAAGAAAATGCGCGAAGAGATTTACTGTACTTGGTGTTATCAATAGTTGTTTTTTTTTTCTTCTTTTATTTTGCTTTCAATTTATTATTTATGAACGTTGTGCGGCTGAAGTGCGCTGTGCTTGCCGCCTTTTTGTGTTTAATTCACCTGTTCACATCGCCTCGATGACGGGGAGAATTCATTGATGGCTTTTCATGCTCGGAATGGCAAGTAGAAGTAAACAAACATTTACAGTTGCACTGCAATTGGTATGGTGGCCACACGACCAGGGATGCATTTCGAGCGAAGCTTACGCACTCAGTACTGTGGATGTTAGTACTTTTCGAAAGCAGAAGTCGAAATGGCTCAGACAATTTAGAACTCAATTTTGTACGTATTACTTATTGCAACAAACGGAGTGCAGACAGCACTTAGAATGAGGAATGACGAACTGATGATCAGCTCAGGAAATTCCAATCAATTTGCAATCGATACTAGATTCGAGTAGTGTAACAAGCGCACGCATAATCGAAAAACGTGAAGTGAAATTTGGGAAATTTCATGCGGCCTTTGGGAATATATTTGACATCACTTATCTCGTGGAATTTTTTCTAACACTAAACTCACACCTCTCTCGCTCTCCTCGTTTACATTTTTTCTCATAATCAAACATTTTTTCCTTCTTCTTCTTTTCTTTCATTCTTATTTCTGTTTGTGTATCTCTCACCTGTATTAATTCCGTTTACGTGACCACCGCTACGCACCAGCCCCATTATTGCTTGTCTCCTTTTTCGTTCGGTGTAATGTGTATTGTGTATGCCCATTTTTTTTTCTTTTCTTGTTTCTTTCATTTCATTCTATACCAGCCAGCCAGCCAGCCATCCATCCATCTATCCATCCACCACCAGCCCGAAATCAACACATTTCGTATCCGTAGCACAGTAAAGAATTTCAAATGGAATGCAGTACCGCGGCTCACACTCTGCCCACCAATTCTCCTGTAGCAGCTCCCCCCCCCCCCTCCTCCGCCGCCGCCTCTCTTCAGCAGCAGCAGCGACCGACACTTCGCACCGACAACCGACAAAACACACACACACACACCAACAGACACTTCATCACATACGCTACTCCTACTTCTATCAACCATCTTTATCCATCTTCATTCTATCGGTTTTCTTTCGTTTATTCATTATTTTCTCTCCTTTTTGCTTGTTTTATACACGCTATCGTCTGTAGCTCTGCCATTGCGTAGACTGTAGAGTAGTCCGTGTAGTAGTAGTTGTAGTAGGATATAGTAGTATTGTGCCACCACCGAATTTCTCAGTATTAGTATAGATGATGAATTTTTTTTTTTCTTTTTGCTTTTGCTTCTTTTTTTCTTTCATTATTTTTCGACGGTTTTATTTTATTTTTTTTGGCATTAATTATGTGTGTGCTCTCTATATGGAAAGCAAGGCGGTCAAGTAAAGCTCAATCACGGCTTGCGATAAGTTGGCACCGTTTTCCATGGCCAAACTGTATGCTGTATCTCCATGCTCGTTGGTTGCCGTTAAGTCGGGATCCTTCGATAGTAATTCGTTGCACGTATGGGGATGATTGCCAGCGGCCGCGTACATAAGCGATGTATTGCCAACAATGTCTGCTTGGCGAGCATCGGCTCCATGCTGCAATAGTAGACGTACAACTTCGTGATGACCACCGGCAGCCGCCAACAATAGCGGTGACACCATATCCGGTGCCAATTTACGCACATCTACCACCCTTGTGG
Source organism: Eristalis pertinax (assembly GCA_907269125.1). NCBI lineage: Eukaryota > Metazoa > Arthropoda > Insecta > Diptera > Syrphidae > Eristalis > Eristalis pertinax. The sequence goes on along the minus strand of OU026148.1, from coordinate 2,367,554 downwards.
CAAGCAGTTGGGCGACAGTTGCCACTTGACCGTAGTAACACGCCCAATGGAGTGCCGTGTAGCCATTTTTATCCGTATCGTCAATTGTTTTTGATGCCATGGCCGCTTTCACTTGTTCATCAGAAAGTTCACCTTGCCCGGCACGCTCGTGAAAACTTAACTGGACATCGCTCGGGCAGAAGGTCGCCGCTGTATTACCACGCTGCAGATTCGTAAGAACCGTCGATTTTGACGTAATCGTTGTAGTAGTGCCCGACGAGTTGATGGTATTGGGGGCGAAAGTCGAGGTCGTTGTAGCTGTGGTAACGCCAACCGATGTGCTGACATGAGGCCGGTATGGGGTAAAGGCACTCTTGTGTTCGCCGACGCCAAGAAACGTTAACTGCAATGGATTACCACGACTCCATTTTGATGATGATCCGCTAAGGCGATGATTGAAGTGGAATGAATAATTTTTCGATGGCGACAAGTTTTCTTTTCTTCTCTACATTTTTTTTTTTTTTTCTTTACAAATATTTGATGCTTAATACGGGACTTACCGGCTATCTTCATTGTCCGAGTTCAGTGGAGAGTTGGAGGACATTTTTCTGCGTACTTTGATGATTTTTTGATAAATTTAAACACAGTTTCAGAGAAAATAAAGTTAGCTTGTGAAGAATTTGTGTAAACAAGATTAAAAAATGGCCGACCAAAAGGGCGGACACTCACTCCGCGCTGCCGTCGATATTGCCAGAAATGGGAAAAAATATGAATGTGCTGCTTCTACGATGTGATGAAAGAGAGAGTGCGAAAAATGATTTTTCTCTTCTTCGTTGGATTTCGGACTGTTTCGTTTTTTTTTCTTCTTTTTTTTGTATGTCCGCTTTTGTTTTCGAAATGAGAAGGATAGATTGGCAGGGGAAGGCATGTTGCGAAGAGTTAGAACGGGAGAGATGTATGTGAGGAGAGGCTAATATCGTATCCGATTAGGCGTTGGTTCTTTGGCTTTGGGAAGTGTTCGGGAAACGGTCGATTTCGAAAAAAGATGCCATTATGGGAACATGGCACAACAATGTTCCCTGCAATCGGTTCATGCATTGGATATGTACTCAACATTTTCTTGAATCGAAGAAATGTTTTCCCGTGTGCTGACGATCGTTAAACCGTATCAGGCAGTTTTTTCTTCTTATATTCTGTGGGATATCATGACCTGGAGATCATTTGAATTCAATCTTATTGTTTGGACGCACTTCGTTGGAATGTATAAAAGTTTCGGAGTTTCACTTCCTAATTGGTTTATGGATGGACTGTTGCCCAGCTGTAAAAACGATGAAATGTCTTCTAAAGTACTTGATTTTTGCTAAATACAGCGGACGATACATCATCGATAACATTGCCAACAAGATGGAAGACTCGTTGATGAATTTAGCGCATGTAAAAGCGGCTTAACCGCGGAAAACATAAACTCGTCAAACTTGAACCCATCATGGAACATATATCTCGTTCAGAATCGCGACATTCAGAAGTAGAACAGTTACTGGAACACAAAAATGAAACTTCTAGACCGTGAACACGTCAAACGACCTTCCAGGGAATAAAAAAACCGACCACATCCACATTGCATCGAGGTAGCTCACTGACAACCTGTCACATTGACATCTTCGGCAGAGGGATTGTCATTTAAAGTTGAACAGAATTTCTGCAAGGAAAATTGTATTTTCTTAGCACCGTTTGCGGATTGCATAAAATCTACACAATGTCGATACCAACTGGTATTACCACCCACGCAAAGCAAGTCTGTAGCCTCTACAAGCGTTCGTTGCGGAATCTCGAGGCATGGTATGACCGCAGGTAATGTAAAACTCAAAACAAAATCGAACCCCCTCCTTATGTAAGAGCAAGAAAATAAATTCTTCATATGTTCGCATGCAAACAGGAACGTTTATCGGTACCGTGCAGTGCTGCTCCGCAACCGATTCGACAAAAATGCCAAGGTGACTGACATGGCAGTGGCATCGCAGTTACTGGCCGATGGCGAGAAGGAGCTGTTCGAAACCCAGCACTTCCAGCCAAGGAAATGTATGTAGATCATAACATTGCACATGCAACAGGATTGAGTTAACATTTGTATTCACTCATTTTTAGTCGCTGAAAGTCCCGGAGGATGTGCCTTTGAACGTGAAGTGGTCCCTCCCGATTGGGTGTTGGACTATTGGCATCCATTGGAAAAGGCCCAGTACCCAGAGTACTTCGCACGCCGCGAAGAGCGTAAGAAGCAGTATGTCCAAATGTGGGAGGCAAAGTATGGTAAACCCAATCTGGAAGACGCCCATCACTAGACAAATGTTATTCTAATGTTTAATAAAGGCCGAAAGCAAATGGAGAAAGTTGTTTTGTTTCGAGTGAAAAATTAAAGCGAAAGTACTCCCAAGTTTGGAGCAGCGATTCACTGCTTAAATGCATTTTATCATCGTCTGCTTCTGTGTGATCTTCTATCTGAAATAAGCTGATTTGACACATCATTGCTAGCGTGTCAGACCACGTTCGGTCGTACAAGTATTTATTACAATTTATTTTCGCATGCCCTGCCAACGTTAACAAGATCGAATCCAATTAAAACACTTCAGTTCAATTTACATTTACAGTTTCATTGAGTTGAATGGATTTGCTTTATTTTTTTTTTTGTTTGTTTGTTGTTGCTGTTGTGGTTTTGTTTATGAAATTCACTCGAAAATAAACAAAGTTTAAATGCGCTCCATGAATGAATCTATCAATCGACATTCGAAGTATAAAATTAGAAATATGTTTAAATGTATTCCATTGTTACAAATCATAAGAACGGATGTTAAAAGAAGATACACATATATACGGAAAAAGAAACGAAAAGAAAACAAAAACTACGATAAGCATAGAACTTGTCCCTCTCTTAATTCATTTCAAGCGGTTCCATTCGGGGACGTTTCTTGCTACTGCTGTTTCCATTGGTCGCACCCTCAGCCGAATGATCACGTTTCCTTGGCACTGTTTTCTTGTCCCATTGTTGGGTTAGATAGCGTAGTAGGATGCAACGTTTCTCGAGGACAATTATTTGTTCCGCTGGATAGTCCTCCGTGGGCAGATATACAGATGGACGCTTTTGCGATGTGCGAATACCATTTTCAGTGTTAAACAATGAGAAATTATTTGCATTGTGACAAGGAAGACCTTTCAGGAAGTCGTCCACTGACATGTTTTTGTTGGTTAATTGTACTGTGGTGGAGGGGTTCAGGTAGGGTTTTGCTCTTGCTATTTTGTACATTAAATTCATCAATATTGCTGTTGTAATCGTACGCGAATACTTGAAACTTACTTGTTTGGATGTCCTCCAGAAATCAGCGAGATATGTTGAATGAAGTTTGTGCTGTTTTCGTGAATATTTGCTTTGCTTTTTGAGTTTACACTGGTGAATACTTGGTAAATTGACGTTTTGTTGCAATTTCGTTTAGGTATTTTTGTGAAATGATTATGACGTATGGCACACGAGGATTGGCAGCACAGAATAATAAGTGACCAATTCACTTAAGGTGGAAGCACAATGGGATTTTGTGTTTTTTTTTTTTTTTTACCAATGATATCTGTTTTTAGAATGAAATATAGCAGAATTATGATACTAAGCGATTGTCACGATTAGAATTCACTCCATTTTATAATTTAACAGGCAATGCGTTAAATGTCATCAAATTTGAACACGTTCATACTCGTGGCGCCAGTCTTTTTCGCGCCTAAAACTCCCGTTTTATTAGTTTATCCAAACTTTGCTTTATTGAATACTAAAATGTCGCGAGCATACACCTTTTATTCAGCTTTGAAAACAAAATTATCACAACCGAAACGTCATTCAGCTGACTGTCAAACCTATCCGCCAAATTCATAGACAACAAGTACATTTAGCTATACATATGCAGACATTTATGTGGTTGCAAACAAATACAGTAGATTCTTAGCAAATTGGAATATTTCTGTCCCCCCCAACTTGGACTGTCCATAAACACGATCCACAAATGTGATCGGAACCTCTCCAATGGTGTAGTCATGCTGGCGCGCTCGCACAAGCATTTCCATTTGAAACACATATCCCTTCGAGACACAACTCGCGATGCATTTCTCCAAGACGTGCTTCTTGTACAAACGGAATGATCCAGTCAAATCGGATGCCCTCGGTCGAAGGAGTAATTGTGATAAGAAATTTGCTCCACGAGATATGAGCTTCCTCTTGAAGTCCCAACCGTAGACACCGCCACTTCCCTCATACCTAGTTCCAGACACAATATCATAGTCGTTGGCCTGTTGCAACTTTATAAACTCCGGAATGAATTTCGGCTAAAAGAAAAACAAAAAAAACTCATTTGATCGATTGTTTAACCCCCATATCCGACCACATACGTGATGACTCAAATCGGCATCAATAATGATGATAAAGTCGCCTGTGGCATGTTTGATTCCATGAATGTATGCCGTTCCCAAGCCCAGTTTCGATGGCCGCGGTCGCAGGAGGATTTTGTCTTCGCCATAGATCTTCTGCAAGTCTTTGCCCACATCCAAAGTTCCGTCGGGGCTTCCATCATCGATCACTATGATTTCATAATCGAATTTACTGAAAACATCGGAAAATGATGAGCTGGAAGGTCGACCTCGGACGACAGTTGCGTTTTACCTTTCATTCATATACTTCACAATCAGCCAGACGGTAATTGGTAGATTATCCTTCTCATTGTACGTTGGAAGCAGGATACTATATTTGTGAACACTTTCGTCCATTTCTAGTAAAAGTTTGTATTCACTTTAAATTAACTAAAAATACTCAAGTCTGATAAAAGACGATGGTGATGTGTTTTGTTTTGTTAAAAACGCCGATTAGAGATAAACAGACACCCAACTCAGATCTGGAAAGCCACTTGTTATCAAACCGGTATTCCAATACAGATTCTGGGATACTTTGTTGTAAACTCAACTCACCACGAAAGCACATTCAGCGGACGATTTCTTAAATAACCACAGCAGGCTATAAAAGTGTATGTTTTACCAACAACTATACACTGTCAATTTTTTCAGGTGAAAAATTCGATGTCGTCGGATCCACTCCAGTCTTTGGATTTCGATAATACACATCTAAACACATAACCACAGGTGTACACAGGTCGTAGGTACGCCTAGTTCGGCCGCTGTGGCAGTTGGAAGATGAGTCATTAAAGGGCTCAGATATCCTTACTATACACTGTCAATTTTTTCAGGTGAAAAATTCGATGTCGTCGGATCCAGTCCAGTCTTTGGATTTCGATAATACACATCTAAACACATAACCACAGGTGTACACAGGTCGTAGGTACGCCTAGTTCGGCCGCTGTGGCAGTTAGAAGATGAGCCATTAAAGGGCTCAGATATCCTTACTATACACTGTCAATTTTTTCAGGTGAAAAATTCGATGTCGTCGGATCCACTCCAGTCTTTGGATTTCGATAATACACATCTAAACACATAACCACAGGTGTACACAGGTCGTACGTACGCCTAGTTCGGCCACTGTGCCAGTTGGAAGATGAGCCATTAAAGGGCTCAGATATCCTTACTATACACTGTCAATTTTTTCAGGTGAAAAATTCGATGTCGTCGGATCCACTCCAGTCTTTGGATTTCGATAATACACATCTGTACACATATCCACAGGTGTACACAGGTCGTAGGTACGCCTAGTTCGGCCGCTGTGGCAGTTGAAAGATGAGCCATTAAAGGGCTCAGATATCCTTACTATACACTGTCAATGTTTTCAGGTGAAAAATTCGATGTCGTCGGATCCACTCCAGTCTTTGGATTTCGATAATACACATCTAAACACATAACCACAGGTGTACACAGGTCGTAGGTACGCCTAGTTCGGCCGCTGTGGCAGTTGGAAGATGAGCCATTAAAGGGCTCAAATATCCTTACTATACACTGTCAATTTTTTCAGGTGAAAAATTCGATGTCGTCGGATCCACTCCAGTCTTTGGATTTCGATAATACACATCTAAACACATAACCACAGGTGTACACAGGTCGTAGGTACGCCTAGTTCGGCCGCTGTGGCAGTTGGAAGATGAGCCATTAAAGGGCTCAGATATTCTTACTATACACTGTCAATTTTTTTAGGTGAAAAATTCGAAGTCGTCGGATCCACTCCAGTCTTTGGATTTCGATAATACACATCTAAACACATAACCACAGGTGTACACAGGTCGTAGGTACGCCTAGTTCGGCCGCTGTGGCAGTTGGAAGATGAGCCATTAAAGGGCTCAGATAGCCTTACTATACACTGTCAATTTTTTCAGGTGAAAAATTCGATGTCGTCGGATCCACTCCAGTCTTTGGATTTCGATAATACACATCTAAACACATAACCACAGGTGTACACAGGTCGTAGGTACGCCTAGTTCGGCCGCTGTGGCAGTTGGAAGATGAGCCATTAAAGGGCTCAGATATCCTTACTATACACTGTCAATTTTTTCAGGTGAAAAATTCGATGTCGTCGGATCCACTCCAGTCTTTGGATTTCGATAATACACATCTAAACACATAACCACAGGTGTACACAGGTCGTAGGTACGCCTAGTTCGGCCGCTGGGGCAGTTGGAAGATGAGCCATTAAAGGGCTCAGATATCCTTACTATACACTGTCAATTTTTTCAGGTGAAAAATTCGATGTCGTCGGATCCACTCCAGTCTTTGGATTTCGATAATACACATCTAAACACATAACCACAGGTGTACACAGGTCGTAGGTACGCCTAGTTCGGCCGCTGTAACAGTTGGAAGATGAGCCATGAAAGGGCTCAGATATCCTTACTATACACTGTCAATTTTTTCAGGTGAAAAATTCGATGTCGTCGGATCCACTCCAGTCTTTGGATTTCGATAATACACATCTAAAAACATAACCACAGGTGTACACAGGTCGTAGGTACGCCTAGTTCGGCCGCTGGGGCAGTTGGAAGATGAGCCATTAAAGGGCTCAGATATCCTTACTATACACTGTCAATTTTTTCAGGTGAAAAATTCGATGTCGTCGGATCCACTCCAGTCTTTGGATTTCGATAATACACATCTAAACACATAACCACAGGTGTACACAGGTCGTAGGTACGCCTAGTTCGGCCGCTGTGGCAGTTGGAAGATGAGCCATTAAAGGGCTCAGATATCCTTACTATACACTGTCAATTTTTTCAGGTGAAAAATTCGATGTCGTCGGATCCACTCCAGTCTTTGGATTTCGATAATACACATCTAAACACATAACCACAGGTCGTAGGTACGCCTAGTTCGGCCGCTGTGGCAGTTGGAAGATGAGCCATGAAAGGGCTCAGATATCCTTACTATACACTGTCAATTTTTTCAGGTGAAAAATTCGATGTCGTCGGATCCACTCCAGTCTTTGGATTTCGATAATACACATCTAAACACATAACCACAGGTGTACACAGGTCGTAGGTACGCCTAGTTCGGCCGCTGGGGCAGTTGGAAGATGAGCCATTAAAGGGCTCAGATATCCTTACTATACACTGTCAATTTTTTCAGGTGAAAAATTCGATGTCGTCGGATCCACTCCAGTCTTTGGATTTCGATAATACACATCTAAACACATAACCACAGGTGTACACAGGTCGTAGGTACGCCTAGTTCGGCCGCTGTGGCAGTTGGAAGATGAGCCATGAAAGGGCTCAGATATCCTTACTATACACTGTCAATTTTTTCAGGTGAAAAATTCGATGTCGTCGGATCCACTCCAGTCTTTGGATTTCGATAATACACATCTAAACACATAACCACAGGTGTACACAGGTCGTAGGTACGCCTAGTTCGGCCGCTGTGGCAGTTGGAAGATGAGCCATTAAAGGGCTCAGATATCCTTACTATACACTGTCAATTTTTTCAGGTGAAAAATTCGATGTCGTCGTATCCACTCCAGTCTTTGGATTTCGATAATACACATCTAAACACATAACCACAGGTGTACACAGGTCGTAGGTACGCCTAGTTCGGCCGCTGGGGCAGTTGGAAGATGAGCCATTAAAGGGCTCAGATATCCTTACTATACACTGTCAATTTTTTCAGGTGAAAAATTCGATGTCGTCGGATCCACTCCAGTCTTTGGATTTCGATAATACACATCTAAACACATAACCACAGGTGTACACAGGTCGTAGGTACGCCTAGTTCGGCCGCTGTGGCAGTTGGAAGATGAGCCATTAAAGGGCTCAGATATCCTTACTATACACTGTCAATTTTTTCAGGTGAAAAATTCGATGTCGTCGGATCCACTCCAGTCTTTGGATTTCGATAATACACATCTAAACACATAACCACAGGTGTACACAGGTCGTAGGTACGCCTAGTTCGGCCGCTGTGGCAGTTGGAAGATGAGCCATGAAAGGGCTCAGATATCCTTACTATACACTGTCAATTTTTTCAGGTGAAAAATTCGATGTCGTCGGATCCACTCCAGTCTTTGGATTTCGATAATACACATCTAAACACATAACCACAGGTGTACACAGGTCGTAGGTACGCCTAGTTCGGCCGCTGTGGCAGTTGGAAGATGAGCCATTAAAGGGCTCAGATATCCTTACTATACACTGTCAATTTTTTCATGTGAAAAATTCGATGTCGTCGGATCCACTCCAGTCTTTGGATTTCGATAATACACATCTAAACACATAACCACAGGTGTACACAGGTCGTAGGTACGCCTAGTTCGGCCGCTGTGGCAGTTGGAAGATGAGCCATTAAAGGGCCCAGATATCCTTACTATACACTGTCAATTTTTTCAGGTGAAAAATTCGATGTCGTCGGATCCACTCCAGTCTTTGGATTTCGATAATACACATCTAAACACATAACCACAGGTGTACACAGGTCGTAGGTACGCCTAGTTCGGCCGCTGTGGCAGTTGGAAGATGAGCCATTAAAGGGCTCAGATATCCTTACTATACACTGTCAATTTTTTCAGGTGAAAAATTCGATGTCGTCGGATCCACTCCAGTCTTTGGATTTCGATAATACACATCTTAACACATAACCACAGGTGTACACAGGTCGTAGGTACGCCTAGTTCGGCCGCTGTGGCAGTTGGAAGATGAGCCATTAAAGGGCTCAGATATCCTTACTATACACTGTCAATTTTTTCAGGTGAAAAATTCGATGTCGTCGGGTCCACTCCAGTCTTTGGATTTCGATAATACACATCTAAACACATAACCACAGGTGTACACAGGTCGTAGGTACGCCTAGTTCGGCCGCTGTGGCAGTTGGAAGATGAGCCATTAAAGGGCTCAGATATCCTTACTATACACTGTCAATTTTTTCAGGTGAAAAATTCGATGTCGTCGGATCCACTCCAGTCTTTGGATTTCGATAATACACATCTAAACACATAACCACAGGTGTACACAGGTCGTAGGTACGCCTAGTTCGGCCGCTGTGGCAGTTGGAAGATGAGCCATTAAAGGGCTCAGATATCCTTACTATACACTGTCAATTTTTTCAGGTGAAAAATTCGATGTCGTCGGATCCACTCCAGTCTTTGGATTTCGATAATACACATCTAAACACATAACCACAGGTGTACACAGGTCGTAGGTACGCCTAGTTCGGCCGCTGTGGCAGTTGGAAGATGAGCCATTAAAGGGCTCAGATATCCTTACTATACACTGTCAATTTTTTCAGGTGAAAAATTCGATGTCGTCGGATCCACTCCAGTCTTTGGATTTCGATAATACACATCTAAACACATAACCACAGGTGTACACAGGTCGTAGGTACGCCTAGTTCGGCCGCTGTGGCAGTTGGAAGATGAGCCATTAAAGGGCTCAGATATCCTTACTATACACTGTCAATTTTTTCAGGTGAAAAATTCGATGTCGTCGGATCCACTCCAGTCTTTGGACTTCGATAATACACATCTAAACACATAACCACAGGTGTACACAGGTCGCAGGTACGCCTAGTTCGGCCGCTGTGGCAGTTGGAAGATGAGCCATTAAAGGGCTCAGATATCCTTACTATACACTGTCAATTTTTTCAGGTGAAAAATTCGATGTCGTCGGATCCACTCCAGTCTTTGGATTTCGATTATACACATCTAAACACATAACCACAGGTGTACACAGGTCGTAGGTACGCCTAGTTCGGCCGCTGTGGCAGTTGGAAGATGAGCCATTAAAGGGCTCAGATATCCTTACTATACACTGTCAATTTTTTCAGGTGAAAAATTCGATGTCGTCGGATCCACTCCAGTCTTTGGATTTCGATACTACACATCTAAACACATAACCACAGGTGTACACAGGTCGTAGGTACGCCTAGTTCGGCCGCTGTGGCAGTTGGAAAATGAGCCATTAAAGGGCTCAGATATCCTTACTATACACTGTCAATTTTTTCAGGTGAAAAATTCGATGTCGTCGGATCCACTCCAGTCTTTGGATTTCGATAATACACATCTAAACACATAACCACAGGTGTACACAGGTCGTAGGTACGCCTAGTTCGGCCGCTGTGGCAGTTGGAAGATGAGCCATTAAAGGGCTCAGATATCCTTACTATACACTGTCAATTTTTTCAGGTGAAAAATTCGATGTCGTCGGATCCACTCCAGTCTTTGGATTTCGATAATACACATCTAAACACATAATCACAGGTGTACACAGGTCGTAGGTACGCCTAGTTCGGCCGCTGTGGCAGTTGGAAGATGAGCCATTAAAGGGCTCAGATATCCTTACTATACACTGTCAATTTTTTCAGGTGAAAAATTCGATGTCGTCGGATCCACTCCAGTCTTTGGATTTCGATAATACACATCTAAACACATAACCACAGGTGTACACAGGTCGTAGGTACGCCTAGTTCGGCCGCTGTGGCAGTTGGAAGATGAGCCATTAAAGGGCTCAGATATCCTTACTATACACTGTCAATTTTTTCAGGTGAAAAATTCGATGTCGTCGGATCCACTCCAGTCTTTGGATTTCGATAATACACATCTAAACACATAACCACAGGTGTACACAGGTCGTAGGTACGCCTAGTTCGGCCGCTGTGGCAGTTGGAAGATGAGCCATTAAAGGGCTCAGATATCCTTACTATACACTGTCAATTTTTTCAGGTGAAAAATTCGATGTCGTCGGATCCACTCCAGTCTTTGGATTTCGATAATACACATCTAAACACATAACCACAGGTGTACACAGGTCGTAGGTACGCCTAGTTCGGCCGCTGTGGCAGTTGGAAGATGAGCCATTAAAGGGCTCAGATATCCTTACTATACACTGTCAATTTTTTCAGGTGAAAAATTCGATGTCGTCGGATCCACTCCAGTCTTTGGATTTCGATAATACACATCTAAACACATAACCACAGGTGTACACAGGTCGTAGGTACGCCTAGTTCGGCCGCTGTGGCAGTTGGAAGATGAGCCATTAAAGGGCTCAGATATCCTTACTATACACTGTCAATTTTTTCAGGTGAAAAATTCGATGTCGTCGGATCCACTCCAGTCTTTGGATTTCGATAATACACATCTAAACACATAACCACAGGTGTACACAGGTCGTAGGTACGCCTAGTTCGGCCGCTGTGGCAGTTGGAAGATGAGCCATTAAAGGGCTCAGATATCCTTACTATACACTGTCAATTTTTTCAGGTGAAAAATTCGATGTCGTCGGATCCACTCCAGTCTTTGGGTTTCGATAATACACATCTAAACACATAACCACAGGTGTACACAGGTCGTAGGTACGCCTAGTTCGGCCGCTGTGGCAGTTGGAAGATGAGCCATTAAAGGGCTCAGATATCCTTACTATACACTGTCAATTTTTTTAGTTGAAAAATTCGATGTCGTCGGATCCACTCCAGTCTTTGGGTTTCGATAATACACATCTAAACACATAACCACAGGTGTACACAGGTCGTAGGTACGCCTAGTTCGGCCGCTGTGGCAGTTGGAAAATGAGCCATTAAAGGGCTCAGATATCCTTACTATACACTGTCAATTTTTTCAGGTGAAAAATTCGATGTCGTCGGATCCACTCCAGTCTTTGGATTTCGATAATACACATCTAAACACATAACCACAGGTGTACACAGGTCGTAGGTACGCCTAGTTCGGCCGCTGTGGCAGTTGGAAGATGAGCCATTAAAGGGCTCAGATATCCTTACTATACACTGTCAATTTTTTCAGGTGAAAAATTCGATGTCGTCGGATCCACTCCAGTCTTTGGATTTCGATAATACACATCTAAACACATAACCACAGGTGTACACAGGTCGTAGGTACGCCTAGTTCGGCCGCTGTGGCAGTTGGAAGATGAGCCATTAAAGGGCTCAGATATCCTTACTATACACTGTCAATTTTTTCAGGTGAAAAATTCGATGTCGTCGGATCCACTCCAGTCTTTGGATTTCGATAATACACATCTAAACACATAACCACAGGTGTACACAGGTCGTAGGTACGCCTAGTTCGGCCGCTGTGGCAGTTGGAAGATGAGCCATTAAAGGGCTCAGATATCCTTACTATACACTGTCAATTTTTTCAGGTGAAAAATTCGATGTCGTCGGATCCACTCCAGTCTTTGGATTTCGATAATACACATCTAAACACATAACCGCAGGTGTACACAGGTCGTAGGTACGCCTAGTTCGGCCGCTGTGGCAGTTGGAAGATGAGCCATTAAAGGGCTCAGATATCCTTACTATACACTGTCAATTTTTTCAGGTGAAAAATTCGATGTCGTCGGATCCACTCCAGTCTTTGGATTTCGATAATACACATCTAAACACATAACCACAGGTGTACACAGGTCGTAGGTACGCCTAGTTCGGCCGCTGTGGCAGTTGGAAGATGAGCCATTAAAGGGCTCAGATATCCTTACTATACACTGTCAATTTTTTCAGGTGAAAAATTCGATATCGTCGGATCCACTCCAGTCTTTGGATTTCGATAATACACATCTAAACACATAACCACAGGTGTACACAGGTCGTAGGTACGCCTAGTTCGGCCGCTGTGGCAGTTGGAAGATGAGCCATTAAAGGGCTCAGATATCCTTACTATACACTGTCAATTTTTTCAGGTGAAAAATTCGATGTCGTCGGATCCACTCCAGTCTTTGGATTTCGATAATACACATCTAAACACATAACCACAGGTGTACACAGGTCGTAGGTACGCCTAGTTCGGCCGCTGTGGCAGTTGGAAGATGAGCCATTAAAGGGCTCAGATATCCTTACTATACACTGTCAATTTTTTCAGGTGAAAAATTCGATGTCGTCGGATCCACTCCAGTCTTTGGATTTCGATAATACACATCTAAACACATAACCACAGGTGTACACAGGTCGTAGGTACGCCTAGTTCGGCCGCTTTGGCAGTTGGAAGATGAGCCATTAAAGGGCTCAGATATCCTTACTATACACTGTCAATTTTTTCAGGTGAAAAATTCGATGTCGTCGGATCCACTCCAGTCTTTGGATTTCGATAATACACATCTAAACACATAACCACAGGTGTACACAGGTCGTAGGTACGCCTAGTTCGGCCGCTGTGGCAGTTGGAAGATGAGCCATTAAAGGGCTCAGATATCCTTACTATACACTGTCAATTTTTTCAGGTGAAAAATTCGATGTCGTCGGATCCACTCCAGTCTTTGGATTTCGATAATACACATCTAAACACATAACCACAGGTGTACACAGGTCGTAGGTACGCCTAGTTCGGCCGCTGTGGCAGTTGGAAGATGAGCCATTAAAGGGCTCAGATATCCTTACTATACACTGTCAATTTTTTCAGGTGAAAAATTCGATGTCGTCGGATCCACTCCAGTCTTTGGATTTCGATAATACACATCTAAACACATAACCACAGGTGTACACAGGTCGTAGGTACGCCTAGTTCGGCCGCTGTGGCAGTTGGAAGATGAGCCATTAAAGGGCTCAGATATCCTTACTATACACTGTCAATTTTTTCAGGTGAAAAATTCGATGTCGTCGGATCCACTCCAGTCTTTGGATTTCGATAATACACATCTAAACACATAACCACAGGTGTACACAGGTCGTAGGTACGCCTAGTTCGGCCGCTGTGGCAGTTGGAAGATGAGCCATTAAAGGGCTCAGATATCCTTACTATACACTGTCAATTTTTTCAGGTGAAAAATTCGATGTCGTCGGATCCACTCCAGTCTTTGGATTTCGATAATACACATCTAAACACATAACCACAGGTGTACACAGGTCGTAGGTACGCCTAGTTCGGCCGCTGTGGCAGTTGGAAGATGAGCCATTAAAGGGCTCAGATATCCTTACTATACACTGTCAATTTTTTCAGGTGAAAAATTCGATGTCGTCGGATCCACTCCAGTCTTTGGATTTCGATAATACACATCTAAACACATAACCACAGGTGTACACAGGTCGTAGGTACGCCTAGTTCGGCCGCTGTGGCAGTTGGAAGATGAGCCATTAAAGGGCTCAGATATCCTTACTATACACTGTCAATTTTTTCAGGTGAAAAATTCGATGTCGTCGGATCCACTCCAGTCTTTGGATTTCGATAATACACATCTAAACACATAACCACAGGTGTACACAGGTCGTAGGTACGCCTAGTTCGGCCGCTGTGGCAGTTGGAAGATGAGCCATTAAAGGGCTCAGATATCCTTACTATACACTGTCAATTTTTTCAGGTGAAAAATTCGATGTCGTCGGATCCACTCCAGTCTTTGGGTTTCGATAATACACATCTAAACACATAACCACAGGTGTACACAGGTCGTAGGTACGCCTAGTTCGGCCGCTGTGGCAGTTGGAAGATGAGCCATTAAAGGGCTCAGATATCCTTACTATACACTGTCAATTTTTTCAGGTGAAAAATTCGATGTCGTCGGATCCACTCCAGTCTTTGGGTTTCGATAATACACATCTAAACACATAACCACAGGTGTACACAGGTCGTAGGTACGCCTAGTTCGGCCGCTGTGGCAGTTGGAAGATGAGCCATTAAAGGGCTCAGATATCCTTACTATACACTGTCAATTTTTTTAGTTGAAAAATTCGATGTCGTCGGATCCACTCCAGTCTTTGGGTTTCGATAATACACATCTAAACACATAACCACAGGTGTACACAGGTCGTAGGTACGCCTAGTTCGGCCGCTGTGGCAGTTGGAAGATGAGCCATTAAAGGGCTCAGATATCCTTACTATACACTGTCAATTTTTTCAGGTGAAAAATTCGATGTCGTCGGATCCACTCCAGTCTTTGGATTTCGATAATACACATCTAAACACATAACCACAGGTGTACACAGGTCGTAGGTACGCCTAGTTCGGCCGCTGTGGCAGTTGGAAGATGAGCCATTAAAGGGCTCAGATATCCTTACTATACACTGTCAATTTTTTCAGGTGAAAAATTCGATGTCGTCGGATCCACTCCAGCCTTTGGATTTCGATAATACACATCTAAACACATAACCACAGGTGTACACAGGTCGTAGGTACGCCTAGTTCGGCCGCTGTGGCAGTTGGAAGATGAGCCATTAAAGGGCTCAGATATCCTTACTATACACTGTCAATTTTTTCAGGTGAAAAATTCGATGTCGTCGGATCCACTCCAGTCTTTGGATTTCGATAATACACATCTAAACACATAACCACAGGTGTACACAGGTCGTAGGTACGCCTAGTTCGGCCGCTGTTGCAGTTGGAAGATGAGCCATTAAAGGGCTCAGATATCCTTACTATACACTGTCAATTTTTTCAGGTGAAAAATTCGATGTCGTCGGATCCACTCCAGTCTTTGGATTTCGATAATACACATCTAAACACATAACCACAGGTGTACACAGGTCGTAGGTACGCCTAGTTCGGCCGCTGTGGCAGTTGGAAAATGAGCCATTAAAGGGCTCAGATATCCTTACTATACACTGTCAATTTTTTCAGGTGAAAAATTCGATGTCGTCGGATCCACTCCAGTCTTTGGATTTCGATAATACACATCTAAACACATAACCACAGGTGTACACAGGTCGTAGGTACGCCTAGTTCGGCCGCTGCGGCAGTTGGAAGATGAGCCATTAAAGGGCTCAGATATCCTTACTATACACTGTCAATTTTTTCAGGTGAAAAATTCGATGTCGTCGGATCCACTCCAGTCTTTGGATTTCGATAATACACATCTAAACACATAACCACAGGTATACACAGGTCGTAGGTACGCCTAGTTCGGCCGCTGTGGCAGTTGGAAGATGAGCCATTAAAGGGCTCAAATATCCTTACTATACACTGTCAATTTTTTCAGGTGAAAAATTCGATGTCGTCGGATCCACTCCAGTCTTTGGATTTCGATAATACACATCTAAACACATAACCACAGGTGTACACAGGTCGTAGGTACGCCTAGTTCGGCCGCTGTGGCAGTTGGAAGATGAGCCATTAAAGGGCTCAGATATCCTTACTATACACTGTCAATTTTTTCAGGTGAAAAATTCGATGTCGTCGGATCCACTCCAGTCTTTGGATTTCGATAATACACATCTAAACACATAACCACAGGTGTACACAGGTCGTAGGTACGAATAGTCCGGCCGCTGTGGCAGTTGGAAGATGAGCCATTAAAGGGCTCAGATATCCTTACTATACACTGTCAATTTTTTCAGGTGAAAAATTCGATGTCGTCGGATCCACTCCAGTCTTTGGATTTCGATAATACACATCTAAACACATAACCACAGGTGTACACAGGTCGTAGGTACGCCTAGTTCGGCCGCTGTGGCAGTTGGAAGATGAGCCATTAAAGGGCTCAGATATCCTTACTATACACTGTCAATTTTTTCAGGTGAAAAATTCGATGTCGTCGGATCCACTCCAGTCTTTGGATTTCGATAATACACATCTAAACACATAACCACAGGTGTACACAGGTCGTAGGTACGCCTAGTTCGGCCGCTGTGGCAGTTGGAAGATGAGCCATTAAAGGGCTCAGATATCCTTACTATACACTGTCAATTTTTTCAGGTGAAAAATTCGATGTCGTCGGATCCACTCCAGTCTTTGGATTTCGATCATACACATCTAAACACATAACCACAGGTGTACACAGGTCGTAGGTACGCCTAGTTCGGCCGCTGTGGCAGTTGGAAGATGAGCCATTAAAGGGCTCAGATATCCTTACTTACACTGTCAATTTTTTCAGGTGAAAAATTCGATGTCGTCGGATCCACTCCAGTCTTTGGATTTCGATAATACACATCTAAACACATAACCACAGGTGTACACAGGTCGTAGGTACGCCTAGTTCGGCCGCTGTGGCAGTTGGAAGATGAGCCATTAAAGGGCTCAGATATCCTTACTATACACTGTCAATTTTTTCAGGTGAAAAATTCGATGTCGTCGGATCCACTCCAGTCTTTGGATTTCGATAATACACATCTAAACACATAACCACAGGTGTACACAGGTCGTAGGTACGCCTAGTTCGGCCGCCGTGGCGGTTGGAAAATGAGCCATTAAAGGGCTCAGATATCCTTACTATACACTGTCAATTTTTTCAGGTGAAAAATTCGATGTCGTCGGATCCACTCCAGTCTTTGGATTTCGATAATACACATCTAAACACATAACCACAGGTGTACACAGGTCGTAGGTACGCCTAGTTCGGCCGCTGTGGCAGTTGGAAGATGAGCCATTAAAGGGCTCAGATATCCTTACTATACACTGTCAATTTTTTCAGGTGAAAAATTCGATGTCGTCGGATCCACTCCAGTCTTTGGATTTCGATAATACACATCTAAACACATAACCACAGGTGTACACAGGTCGTAGGTACGCCTAGTTCGGCCGCTGTGGCAGTTGGAAGATGAGCCATTAAAGGGCTCAGATATGGAGATTGGATTTCGATCATACACATCTAAACACATAACCACAGGTGTACACAGGTCGTAGGTACGCCTAGTTCGGCCGCTGTGGCAGTTGGAAGATGAGCCATTAAAGGGCTCAGATATCCTTACTTACACTGTCAATTTTTTCAGGTGAAAAATTCGATGTCGTCGGATCCACTCCAGTCTTTGGATTTCGATAATACACATCTAAACACATAACCACAGGTGTACACAGGTCGTAGGTACGCCTAGTTCGGCCGCTGTGGCAGTTGGAAGATGAGCCATTAAAGGGCTCAGATATCCTTACTATACACTGTCAATTTTTTCAGGTGAAAAATTCGATGTCGTCGGATCCACTCCAGTCTTTGGATTTCGATAATACACATCTAAACACATAACCACAGGTGTACACAGGTCGTAGGTGCGCCTAGTTCGGCCGCCGTGGCAGTTGGAAAATGAGCCATTAAAGGGCTCAGATATCCTTACTATACACTGTCAATTTTTTCAGGTGAAAAATTCGATGTCGTCGGATCCACTCCAGTCTTTGGATTTCGATAATACACATCTAAACACATAACCACAGGTGTACACAGGTCGTAGGTACGCCTAGTTCGGCCGCTGTGGCAGTTGGAAGATGAGCCATTAAAGGGCTCAGATATCCTTACTATACACTGTCAATTTTTTCAGGTGAAAAATTCGATGTCGTCGGATCCACTCCAGCCTTTGGATTTCGATAATACACATCTAAACACATAACCACAGGTGTACACAGGTCGTAGGTACGCCTAGTTCGGCCGCTGTGGCAGTTGGAAGATGAGCCATTAAAGGGCTCAGATATCCTTACTATACACTGTCAATTTTTTCAGGTGAAAAATTCGATGTCGTCGGATCCACTCCAGTCTTTGGATTTCGATAATACACATCTAAACACATAACCACAGGTGTACACAGGTCGTAGGTACGCCTAGTTCGGCCGCTGTTGCAGTTGGAAGATGAGCCATTAAAGGGCTCAGATATCCTTACTATACACTGTCAATTTTTTCAGGTGAAAAATTCGATGTCGTCGGATCCACTCCAGTCTTTGGATTTCGATAATACACATCTAAACACATAACCACAGGTGTACACAGGTCGTAGGTACGCCTAGTTCGGCCGCTGTGGCAGTTGGAAAATGAGCCATTAAAGGGCTCAGATATCCTTACTATACACTGTCAATTTTTTCAGGTGAAAAATTCGATGTCGTCGGATCCACTCCAGTCTTTGGATTTCGATAATACACATCTAAACACATAACCACAGGTGTACACAGGTCGTAGGTACGCCTAGTTCGGCCGCTGCGGCAGTTGGAAGATGAGCCATTAAAGGGCTCAGATATCCTTACTATACACTGTCAATTTTTTCAGGTGAAAAATTCGATGTCGTCGGATCCACTCCAGTCTTTGGATTTCGATAATACACATCTAAACACATAACCACAGGTATACACAGGTCGTAGGTACGCCTAGTTCGGCCGCTGTGGCAGTTGGAAGATGAGCCATTAAAGGGCTCAAATATCCTTACTATACACTGTCAATTTTTTCAGGTGAAAAATTCGATGTCGTCGGATCCACTCCAGTCTTTGGATTTCGATAATACACATCTAAACACATAACCACAGGTGTACACAGGTCGTAGGTACGCCTAGTTCGGCCGCTGTGGCAGTTGGAAGATGAGCCATTAAAGGGCTCAGATATCCTTACTATACACTGTCAATTTTTTCAGGTGAAAAATTCGATGTCGTCGGATCCACTCCAGTCTTTGGATTTCGATAATACACATCTAAACACATAACCACAGGTGTACACAGGTCGTAGGTACGAATAGTCCGGCCGCTGTGGCAGTTGGAAGATGAGCCATTAAAGGGCTCAGATATCCTTACTATACACTGTCAATTTTTTCAGGTGAAAAATTCGATGTCGTCGGATCCACTCCAGTCTTTGGATTTCGATAATACACATCTAAACACATAACCACAGGTGTACACAGGTCGTAGGTACGCCTAGTTCGGCCGCTGTGGCAGTTGGAAGATGAGCCATTAAAGGGCTCAGATATCCTTACTATACACTGTCAATTTTTTCAGGTGAAAAATTCGATGTCGTCGGATCCACTCCAGTCTTTGGATTTCGATAATACACATCTAAACACATAACCACAGGTGTACACAGGTCGTAGGTACGCCTAGTTCGGCCGCTGTGGCAGTTGGAAGATGAGCCATTAAAGGGCTCAGATATCCTTACTATACACTGTCAATTTTTTCAGGTGAAAAATTCGATGTCGTCGGATCCACTCCAGTCTTTGGATTTCGATCATACACATCTAAACACATAACCACAGGTGTACACAGGTCGTAGGTACGCCTAGTTCGGCCGCTGTGGCAGTTGGAAGATGAGCCATTAAAGGGCTCAGATATCCTTACTTACACTGTCAATTTTTTCAGGTGAAAAATTCGATGTCGTCGGATCCACTCCAGTCTTTGGATTTCGATAATACACATCTAAACACATAACCACAGGTGTACACAGGTCGTAGGTACGCCTAGTTCGGCCGCTGTGGCAGTTGGAAGATGAGCCATTAAAGGGCTCAGATATCCTTACTATACACTGTCAATTTTTTCAGGTGAAAAATTCGATGTCGTCGGATCCACTCCAGTCTTTGGATTTCGATAATACACATCTAAACACATAACCACAGGTGTACACAGGTCGTAGGTACGCCTAGTTCGGCCGCCGTGGCGGTTGGAAAATGAGCCATTAAAGGGCTCAGATATCCTTACTATACACTGTCAATTTTTTCAGGTGAAAAATTCGATGTCGTCGGATCCACTCCAGTCTTTGGATTTCGATAATACACATCTAAACACATAACCACAGGTGTACACAGGTCGTAGGTACGCCTAGTTCGGCCGCTGTGGCAGTTGGAAGATGAGCCATTAAAGGGCTCAGATATCCTTACTATACACTGTCAATTTTTTCAGGTGAAAAATTCGATGTCGTCGGATCCACTCCAGTCTTTGGATTTCGATAATACACATCTAAACACATAACCACAGGTGTACACAGGTCGTAGGTACGCCTAGTTCGGCCGCTGTGGCAGTTGGAAGATGAGCCATTAAAGGGCTCAGATATCCTTACTATACACTGTCAATTTTTTCAGGTGAAAAATTCGATGTCGTCGGATCCACTCCAGTCTTTGGATTTCGATCATACACATCTAAACACATAACCACAGGTGTACACAGGTCGTAGGTACGCCTAGTTCGGCCGCTGTGGCAGTTGGAAGATGAGCCATTAAAGGGCTCAGATATCCTTACTTACACTGTCAATTTTTTCAGGTGAAAAATTCGATGTCGTCGGATCCACTCCAGTCTTTTGATTTCGATAATACACATCTAAACACATAACCACAGGTGTACACAGGTCGTAGGTACGCCTAGTTCGGCCGCTGTGGCAGTTGGAAGATGAGCCATTAAAGGGCTCAGATATCCTTACTATACACTGTCAATTTTTTCAGGTGAAAAATTCGATGTCGTCGGATCCACTCCAGTCTTTGGATTTCGATAATACACATCTAAACACATAACCACAGGTGTACACAGGTCGTAGGTACGCCTAGTTCGGCCGCTGTGGCAGTTGGAAGATGAGCCATTAAAGGGCTCAGATATCCTTACTATACACTGTCAATTTTTTCAGGTGAAAAATTCGATGTCGTCGGATCCACTCCAGTCTTTGGATTTCGATAATACACATCTAAACACATAACCACAGGTGTACACAGGTCGTAGGTACGCCTAGTTCCGCCGCTGTGGCAGTTGGAAGATGAGCCATTAAAGGGCTCAGATATCCTTACTATACACTGTCAATTTTTTCAGGTGAAAAATTCGATGTCGTCGGATCCACTCCAGTCTTTGGATTTCGATAATACACATCTAAACACATAACCACAGGTGTACACAGGTCGTAGGTACGCCTAGTTCGGCCGCTGTGGCAGTTGGAAAATGAGCCATTAAAGGGCTCAGATATCCTTACTATACACTGTCAATTTTTTCAGGTGAAAAATTCGATGTCGTCGGATCCACTCCAGTCTTTGGATTTCGATAATACACATCTAAACACATAACCACAGGTGTACACAGGTCGTAGGTACGCCTAGTTCGGCCGCTGTGGCAGTTGGAAGATGAGCCATTAAAGGGCTCAGATATCCTTACTATACACTGTCAATTTTTTCAGGTGAAAAATTCGATGTCGTCGGATCCACTCCAGTCTTTGGATTTCGATAATACACATCTAAACACATAACCACAGGTGTACACAGGTCGTAGGTACGCCTAGTTCGGCCGCTGTGGCAGTTGGAAGATGAGCCATTAAAGGGCTCAGATATCCTTACTATACACTGTCAATTTTTTCAGGTGAAAAATTCGATGTCGTCGGATCCACTCCAGTCTTTGGATTTCGATAATACACATCTAAACACATAACCACAGGTGTACACAGGTCGTAGGTACGCCTAGTTCGGCCGCTGTGGCAGTTGGAAGATGAGCCATTAAAGGGCTCAGATATCCTTACTATACACTGTCAATTTTTTCAGGTGAAAAATTCGATGTCGTCGGATCCACTCCAGTCTTTGGATTTCGATAATACACATCTAAACACATAACCACAGGTGTACACAGGTCGTAGGTACGCCTAGTTCGGCCGCTGTGGCAGTTGGAAGATGAGCCATTAAAGGGCTCAGATATCCTTACTATACACTGTCAATTTTTTCAGGTGAAAAATTCGATGTCGTCGGATCCACTCCAGTCTTTGGATTTCGATAATACACATCTAAACACATAACCACAGGTGTACACAGGTCGTAGGTACGCCTAGTTCGGCCGCTGTGGCAGTTGGAAGATGAGCCATTAAAGGGCTCAGATATCCTTACTATACACTGTCAATTTTTTCAGGTGAAAAATTCGATGTCGTCGGATCCACTCCAGTCTTTGGATTTCGATAATACACATCTAAACACATAACCACAGGTGTACACAGGTCGTAGGTACGCCTAGTTCGGCCGCTGTGGCAGTTGGAAGATGAGCCATTAAAGGGCTCAGATATCCTTACTATACACTGTAAATTTTTTCAGGTGAAAAATTCGATGTCGTCGGATCCACTCCAGTCTTTGGATTTCGATAATACACATCTAAACACATAACCACAGGTGTACACAGCTCGTAGGTACGCCTAGTTCGGCCGCTGTGGCAGTTGGAAGATGAGCCATTAAAGGGCTCAGATATCCTTACTATACACTGTCAATTTTTTCAGGTGAAAAATTCGATGTCGTCGGATCCACTCCAGTCTTTGGATTTCGATAATACACATCTAAACACATAACCACAGGTGTACACAGGTCGTAGGTACGCCTAGTTCGGCCGCTGTGGCAGTTGGAAGATGAGCCATTAAAGGGCTCAGATATCCTTACTATACACTGTCAATTTTTTCAGGTGAAAAATTCGATGTCGTCGGATCCACTCCAGTCTTTGGATTTCGATAATACACATCTAAACACATAACCACAGGTGTACACAGGTCGTAGGTACGCCTAGTTCGGCCGCTGTGGCAGTTGGAAGATGAGCCATTAAAGGGCTCAGATATCCTTACTATACACTGTCAATTTTTTCAGGTGAAAAATTCGATGTCGTCGGATCCACTCCAGTCTTTGGATTTCGATAATACACATCTAAACACATAACCACAGGTGTACACAGGTCGTAGGTACGCCTAGTTCGGCCGCTGTGGCAGTTGGAAAATGAGCCATTAAAGGGCTCAGATATCCTTACTATACACTGTCAATTTTTTCAGGTGAAAAATTCGATGTCGTCGGATCCACTCCAGTCTTTGGATTTCGATAATACACATCTAAACACATAACCACAGGTGTACACAGGTCGTAGGTACGCCTAGTTCGGCCGCTGTGGCAGTTGGAAGATGAGCCATTAAAGGGCTCAGATATCCTTACTATACACTGTCAATTTTTTCAGGTGAAAAATTCGATGTCGTCGGATCCACTCCAGTCTTTGGATTTAGATAATACACATCTAAACACATAACCACAGGTGTACACAGGTCGTAGGTACGCCTAGTTCGGCCGCTGTGGCAGTTGGAAAATGAGCCATTAAAGGGCTCAGATATCCTTACTATACACTGTCAATTTTTTCAGGTGAAAAATTCGATGTCGTCGGATCCACTCCAGTCTTTGGATTTCGATAATACACATCTAAACACATAACCACAGGTGTACACAGGTCGTAGGTACGCCTAGTTCGGCCGCTGTGGCAGTTGGAAGATGAGCCATTAAAGGGCTCAGATATCCTTACTATACACTGTCAATTTTTTCAGGTGAAAAATTCGATGTCGTCGGATCCACTCCAGTCTTTGGATTTCGATAATACACATCTAAACACATAACCACAGGTGTACACAGGTCGTAGGTACGCCTAGTTCGGCCGCTGTGGCAGTTGGAAGATGAGCCATTAAAGGGCTCACATATCCTTACTATACACTGTCAATTTTTTCAGGTGAAAAATTCGATGTCGTCGGATCCACTCCAGTCTTTGGATTTCGATAATACACATCTAAACACATAACCACAGGTGTACACAGGTCGTAGGTACGCCTAGTTCGGCCGCTGTGGCAGTTGGAAGATGAGCCATTAAAGGGCTCAGATATCCTTACTATACACTGTCAATTTTTTCAGGTGAAAAATTCGATGTCGTCGGATCCACTCCAGTCTTTGGATTTCGATAATACACATCTAAACACATAACCACAGGTGTACACAGGTCGTAGGTACGCCTAGTTCGGCCGCTGTGGCAGTTGGAAGATGAGCCATTAAAGGGCTCAGATATCCTTACTATACACTGTCAATTTTTTCAGGTGAAAAATTCGATGTCGTCGGATCCACTCCAGTCTTTGGATTTCGATAATACACATCTAAACACATAACCACAGGTGTACACAGGTCGTAGGTACGCCTAGTTCGGCCGCTGTGGCAGTTGGAAAATGAGCCATTAAAGGGCTCAGATATCCTTACTATACACTGTCAATTTTTTCAGGTGAAAAATTCGATGTCGTCGGATCCACTCCAGTCTTTGGATTTCGATAATACACATCTAAACACATAACCACAGGTGTACACAGGTCGTAGGTACGCCTAGTTCGGCCGTTGTGGCAGTTGGAAGATGAGCCATTAAAGGGCTCAGATATCCTTACTATACACTGTCAATTTTTTCAGGTGAAAAATTCGATGTCGTCGGATCCACTCCAGTCTTTGGATTTCGATAATACACATCTAAACACATAACCACAGGTGTACACAGGTCGTAGGTACGCCTAGTTCGGCCGCTGTGGCAGTTGGAAGATGAGCCATTAAAGGGCTCAGATATCCTTACTATACACTGTCAATTTTTTCAGGTGAAAAATTCGATGTCGTCGGATCCACTCCAGTCTTTGGATTTCGATAATACACATCTAAACACATAACCACAGGTGTACACAGGTCGTAGGTACGCCTAGTTCGGCCGCTGTGGCAGTTGGAAGATGAGCCATTAAAGGGCTCAGATATCCTTACTATACACTGTCAATTTTTTCAGGTGAAAAATTCGATGTCGTCGGATCCACTCCAGTCTTTGGATTTCGATAATACACATCTAAACACATAACCACAGGTGTACACAGGTCGTAGGTACGCCTAGTTCGGCCGCTGTGGCAGTTGGAAAATGAGCCATTAAAGGGCTCAGATATCCTTACTATACACTGTCAATTTTTTCAGGTGAAAAATTCGATGTCGTCGGATCCACTCCAGTCTTTGGATTTCGATAATACACATCTAAACACATAACCACAGGTATACACAGGTCGTAGGTACGCCTAGTTCGGCCGCTGTGGCAGTTGGAAGATGAGCCATTAAAGGGCTCATATATTCTTACTATACACTGTCAATTTTTTCAGGTGAAAAATTCGATGTCGTCGGATCCACTCCAGTCTTTGGATTTCGATAATACACATCTAAACACATAACCACAGGTGTACACAGGTCGTAGGTACGCCTAGTTCGGCCGCTGTGGCAGTTGGAAGATGAGCCATTAAAGGGCTCAGATATCCTTACTATACACTGTCAATTTTTTCAGGTGAAAAATTCGATGTCGTCGGATCCACTCCAGTCTTTGGATTTCGATAATACACATCTAAACACATAACCACAGGTGTACACAGGTCGTAGGTACGCCTAGTTCGGCCGCTGTGGCAGTTGGAAAATGAGCCATTAAAGGGCTCAGATATCCCTACTATACACTGTCAATTTTTCAGGTGAAAAATTCGATGTCGTCGGATCCACTCCAGTCTTTGGATTTCGATAATACACATCTAAACACATAACCACAGGTGTACACAGGTCGTAGGTACGCCTAGTTCGGCCGCTGTGGCAGTTGGAAGATGAGCCATTAAAGGGCTCAGATATCCTTACTATACACTGTCAATTTTTTCAGGTGAAAAATTCGATGTCGTCGGATCCACTCCAGTCTTTGGATTTCGATAATACACATCTAAACACATAACCACAGGTGTACACAGGTCGTAGGTACGCCTAGTTCGGCCGCTGTGGCAGTTGGAAGATGAGCCATTAAAGGGCTCAGATATCCTTACTATACACTGTCAATTTTTTCAGGTGAAAAATTCGATGTCGTCGGATCCACTCCAGTCTTTGGATTTCGATAATACACATCTAAACACATAACCACAGGTGTACACAGGTCGTAGGTACGCCTAGTTCGGCCGCTGTGGCAGTTGGAAAATGAGCCATTAAAGGGCTCAGATATCCTTACTATACACTGTCAATTTTTTCAGGTGAAAAATTCGATGTCGTCGGATCCACTCCAGTCTTTGGATTTCGATAATACACATCTAAACACATAACCACAGGTGTACACAGGTCGTAGGTACGCCTAGTTCGGCCGCTGTGGCAGTTGGAAGATGAGCCATTAAAGGGCTCAGATATCCTTACTATACACTGTCAATTTTTTCAGGTGAAAAATTCGATGTCGTCGGATCCACTCCAGTCTTTGGATTTCGATAATACACATCTAAACACATAACCACAGGTGTACACAGGTCGTAGGTACGCCTAGTTCGGCCGCTGTGGCAGTTGGAAGATGAGCCATTAAAGGGCTCAGATATCCTTACTATACACTGTCAATTTTTTCAGGTGAAAAATTCGATGTCGTCGGATCCACTCCAGTCTTTGGATTTCGATAATACACATCTAAACACATAACCACAGGTGTACACAGGTCGTAGGTACGCCTAGTTCGGCCGCTGTGGCAGTTGGAAAATGAGCCATTAAAGGGCTCAGATATCCTTACTATACACTGTCAATTTTTTCAGGTGAAAAATTCGATGTCGTCGGATCCACTCCAGTCTTTGGATTTCGATAATACACATCTAAACACATAACCACAGGTGTACACAGGTCGTAGGCACGCCTAGTTCGGCCGCTGTGGCAGTTGGAAAATGAGCCATTAAAGGGCTCAGATATCCTTACTATACACTGTCAATTTTTTCAGGTGAAAAATTCGATGTCGTCGGATCCACTCCAGTCTTTGGATTTCGATAATACACATCTAAACACATAACCACAGGTGTACACAGGTCGTAGGTACGCCTAGTTCGGCCGCTGTGGCAGTTGGAAGATGAGCCATTAAAGGGCTCAGATATCCTTACTATACACTGTCAATTTTTTCAGGTGAAAAATTCGATGTCGTCGGATCCACTCCAGTCTTTGGATTTCGATAATACACATCTAAACACATAACCACAGGTGTACACAGGTCGTAGGTACGCCTAGTTCGGCCGCTGTGGCAGTTGGAAGATGAGCCATTAAAGGGCTCAGATATCCTTACTATACACTGTCAATTTTTTCAGGTGAAAAATTCGATGTCGTCGGATCCACTCCAGTCTTTGGATTTCGATAATACACATCTAAACACATAACCACAGGTGTACACAGGTCGTAGGTACGCCTAGTTCGGCCGCTGTGGCAGTTGGAAGATGAGCCATTAAAGGGCTCAGATATCCTTACTATACACTGTCAATTTTTTCAGGTGAAAAATTCGATGTCGTCGGATCCACTCCAGTCTTTGGATTTCGATAATACACATCTAAACACATAACCACAGGTGTACACAGGTCGTAGGTACGCCTAGTTCGGCCGCTGTGGCAGTTGGAAGATGAGCCATTAAAGGGCTCAGATATCCTTACTATACACTGTCAATTTTTTCAGGTGAAAAATTCGATGTCGTCGGATCCACTCCAGTCTTTGGATTTCGATAATACACATCTAAATACATAACCACAGGTATACACAGGTCGTAGGTACGCCTAGTTCGGCCGCTGTGGCAGTTGGAAGATGAGCCATTAAAGGGCTCAGATATCCTTACTATACACTGTCAATTTTTTCAGGTGAAAAATTCGATGTCGTCGGATCCACCCCAGTCTTTGGATTTCGATAATACACATCTAAACATATAACCACAGGTGTACACAGGTCGTAGGTACTCCTAGTTCGGCCGCTGTGGCAGTTGGAAGATGAGCCATTAAAGGACTCAGATATCCTTACTATACACTGTCAATTTTTTCAGGTGAAAAATTCGATGTCGTCGGATCCACCCCAGTCTTTGGATTTCGATAATACACATCTAAACATATAACCACAGGTGTACACAGGTCGTAGGTACGCCTAGTTCGGCCGCTGTGGCAGTTGGAAGATGAGCCATTAAAGGGCTCAGATATCCTTACTATACACTGTCAATTTTTTCAGGTGAAAAATTCGATGTCGTCGGATCCACCCCAGTCTTTGGATTTCGATAATACACATCTAAACATATAACCACAGGTGTACACAGGTCGTAGGTACGCCTAGTTCGGCCGCTGTGGCAGTTGGAAGATGAGCCATTAAAGGGCTCAGATATCCTTACTATACACTGTCAATTTTTTCAGGTGAAAAATTCGATGTCGTCGGATCCACCCCAGTCTTTGGATTTCGATAATACACATCTAAACATATAACCACAGGTGTACACAGGTCGTAGGTACGCCTAGTTCGGCCGCTGTGGCAGTTGGAAGATGAGCCATTAAAGGGCTCAGATATCCTTACTATACACTGTCAATTTTTTCAGGTGAAAAATTCGATGTCGTCGGATCCACTCCAGTCTTTGGATTTCGATAATACACATCTAAACACATAACCACAGGTGTACACAGGTCGTAGGTACGCCTAGTTCGGCCGCTGTGGCAGTTGGAAGATGAGCCATTAAAGGGCTCAGATATCCTTACTATACACTGTCAATTTTTTCAGGTGAAAAATTCGATGTCGTCGGATCCACTCCAGTCTTTGGATTTCGATAATACACATCTAAACACATAACCACAGGTGTACACAGGTCGTAGGTACGCCTAGTTCGGCCGCTGTGGCAGTTGGAAAATGAGCCATTAAAGGGCTCAGATATCCTTACTATACACTGTCAATTTTTTCAGGTGAAAAATTCGATGTCGTCGGATCCACTCCAGTCTTTGGATTTCGATAATACACATCTAAACACATAACCACAGGTGTACACAGGTCGTAGGTACGCCTAGTTCGGCCGCTGTGGCAGTTGGAAGATGAGCCATTAAAGGGCTCAGATATCCTTACTATACACTGTCAATTTTTTCAGGTGAAAAATTCGATGTCGTCGGATCCACTCCAGTCTTTGGATTTCGATAATACACATCTAAACACATAACCACAGGTGTACACAGGTCGTAGGTACGCCTAGTTCGGCCGCTGTGGCAGTTGGAAGATGAGCCATTAAAGGGCTCAGATATCCTTACTATACACTGTCAATTTTTTCAGGTGAAAAATTCGATGTCGTCGGATCCACTCCAGTCTTTGGATTTCGATAATACACATCTAAACACATAACCACAGGTGTACACAGGTCGTAGGCACGCCTAGTTCGGCCGCTGTGGCAGTTGGAAAATGAGCCATTAAAGGGCTCAGATATCCTTACTATACACTGTCAATTTTTTCAGGTGAAAAATTCGATGTCGTCGGATCCACTCCAGTCTTTGGATTTCGATAATACACATCTAAACACATAACCACAGGTGTACACAGGTCGTAGGTACGCCTAGTTCGGCCGCTGTGGCAGTTGGAAGATGAGCCATTAAAGGGCTCAGATATCCTTACTATACACTGTCAATTTTTTCAGGTGAAAAATTCGATGTCGTCGGATCCACTCCAGTCTTTGGATTTCGATAATACACATCTAAACACATAACCACAGGTGTACACAGGTCGTAGGTACGCCTAGTTCGGCCGCTGTGGCAGTTGGAAGATGAGCCATTAAAGGGCTCAGATATCCTTACTATACACTGTCAATTTTTTCAGGTGAAAAATTCGATGTCGTCGGATCCACTCCAGTCTTTGGATTTCGATAATACACATCTAAACACATAACCACAGGTGTACACAGGTCGTAGGTACGCCTAGTTCGGCCGCTGTGGCAGTTGGAAGATGAGCCATTAAAGGGCTCAGATATCCTTACTGTCAATTTTTTCAGGTGAAAAATTCGATGTCGTCGGATCCACTCCAGTCTTTGGATTTCGATAACACACATCTAAACACATAACCACAGGTGTACACAGGTCGTAGGTACGCCTAGTTCGGCCGCTGTGGCAGTTGGAAGATGAGCCATTAAAGGGCTCAGATATCCTTACTATACACTGTCAATTTTTTCAGGTGAAAAATTCGATGTCGTCGGATCCACTCCAGTCTTTGGATTTCGATAATACACATCTAAACACATAACCACAGGTGTACACAGGTCGTAGGTACGCCTAGTTCGGCCGCTGTGGCAGTTGGAAGATGAGCCATTAAAGGGCTCAGATATCCTTACTATACACTGTCAATTTTTTCAGGTGAAAAATTCGATGTCGTCGGATCCACTCCAGTCTTTGGATTTCGATAATACACATCTAAACACATAACCACAGGTGTACACAGGTCGTAGGTACGCCTAGTTCGGCCGCTGTGGCAGTTGGAAGATGAGCCATTAAAGGGCTCAGATATCCTTACTATACACTGTCAATTTTTTCAGGTGAAAAATTCGATGTCGTCGGATCCACTCCAGTCTTTGGATTTCGATAATACACATCTAAACACATAACCACAGGTGTACACAGGTCGTAGGTACGCCTAGTTCGGCCGCTGTGGCAGTTGGAAGATGAGCCATTAAAGGGCTCAGATATCCTTACTATACACTGTCAATTTTTTCAGGTGAAAAATTCGATGTCGTCGGATCCACCCCAGTCTTTGGATTTCGATAATACACATCTAAACATATAACCACAGGTGTACACAGGTCGTAGGTACGCCTAGTTCGGCCGCTGTGGCAGTTGGAAGATGAGCCATTAAAGGGCTCAGATATCCTTACTATACACTGTCAATTTTTTCAGGTGAAAAATTCGATGTCGTCGGATCCACCCCAGTCTTTGGATTTCGATAATACACATCTAAACATATAACCACAGGTGTACACAGGTCGTAGGTACGCCTAGTTCGGCCGCTGTGGCAGTTGGAAGATGAGCCATTAAAGGGCTCAGATATCCTTACTATACACTGTCAATTTTTTCAGGTGAAAAATTCGATGTCGTCGGATCCACCCCAGTCTTTGGATTTCGATAATACACATCTAAACATATAACCACAGGTGTACACAGGTCGTAGGTACGCCTAGTTCGGCCTCTGTGGCAGTTGGAAGATGAGCCATTAAAGGGCTCAGATATCCTTACTATACACTGTCAATTTTTTCAGGTGAAAAATTCGATGTCGTCGGATCCACCCCAGTCTTTGGATTTCGATAATACACATCTAAACATATAACCACAGGTGTACACAGGTCGTAGGTACGCCTAGTTCGGCCGCTGTGGCAGTTGGAAGATGAGCCATTAAAGGGCTCAGATATCCTTACTATACACTGTCAATTTTTTCAGGTGAAAAATTCGATGTCGTCGGATCCACTCCAGTCTTTGGATTTCGATAATACACATCTAAACACATAACCACAGGTGTACACAGGTCGTAGGTACGCCTAGTTCGGCCGCTGTGGCAGTTGGAAGATGAGCCATTAAAGGGCTCAGATATCCTTACTATACACTGTCAATTTTTTCAGGTGAAAAATTCGATGTCGTCGGATCCACTCCAGTCTTTGGATTTCGATAATACACATCTAAACACATAACCACAGGTGTACACAGGTCGTAGGTACGCCTAGTTCGGCCGCTGTGGCAGTTGGAAGATGAGCCATTAAAGGGCTCAGATATCCTTTTTCAGGTGAAAAATTCGATGTCGTCGGATCCACCCCAGTCTTTGGATTTCGATAATACACATCTAAACATATAACCACAGGTGTACACAGGTCGTAGGTACGCCTAGTTCGGCCGCTGTGGCAGTTGGAAGATGAGCCATTGAAGGGCTCAGATATCCTTACTATACACTGTCAATTTTTTCAGGTGAAAAATTCGATGTCGTCGGATCCACCCCAGTCTTTGGATTTCGATAATACACATCTAAACATATAACCACAGGTGTACACAGGTCGTAGGTACGCCTAGTTCGGCCGCTGTGGCAGTTGGAAGATGAGCTATTAAAGGGCTCAGATATCCTTACTATACACTGTCAATTTTTTCAGGTGAAAAATTCGATGTCGTCGGATCCACTCCAGTCTTTGGATTTCGATAATACACATCTAAACACATAACCACAGGTGTACACAGGTCGTAGGTACGCCTAGTTCGGCCGCTGTGGCAGTTGGAAGATGAGCCATTAAAGGGCTCAGATATCCTTACTATACACTGTCAATTTTTTCAGGTGAAAAATTCGATGTCGTCGGATCCACTCCAGTCTTTGGATTTCGATAATACACATCTAAACACATAACCACAGGTGTACACAGGTCGTAGGTACGCCTAGTTCGGCCGCTGTGGCAGTTGGAAGATGAGCCATTAAAAGGCTCAGATATCCTTACTATACACTGTCAATTTTTTCAGGTGAAAAATTCGATGTCGTCGGATCCACTCCAGTCTTTGGATTTCGATAATACACATCTAAACACATAACCACAGGTGTACACAGGTCGTAGGTACGCCTAGTTCGGCCGCTGTGGCAGTTGGAAGATGAGCCATTAAAGGGCTCAGATATCCTTACTATACACTGTCAATTTTTTCAGGTGAAAAATTCGATGTCGTCGGATCCAGTCCAGTCTTTGGATTTCGATAATACACATCTAAACACATAACCACAGGTGTACACAGGTCGTAGGTACGCCTAGTTCGGCCGCTGTGGCAGTTGGAAGATGAGCCATTAAAGGGCTCAGATATCCTTACTATACACTGTCAATTTTTTCAGGTGAAAAATTCGATGTCGTCGGATCCACTCCAGTCTTTGGATTTCGATAATACACATCTAAACACATAACCACAGGTGTACACAGGTCGTAGGTACGCCTAGTTCGGCCGCTGTGGCAGTTGGAAGATGAGCCATTAAAGGGCTCAGATATCCTTACTATACACTGTCAATTTTTTCAGGTGAAAAATTCGATGTCGTCGGATCCACTCCAGTCTTTGGATTTCGATAATACACATCTAAACACATAACCACAGGTGTACACAGGTCGTAGGTACGCCTAGTTCGGCCGCTGTGGCAGTTGGAAGATGAGCCATTAAAGGGCTCAGATATCCTTACTATACACTGTCAATTTTTTCAGGTGAAAAATTCGATGTCGTCGGATCCACCCCAGTCTTTGGATTTCGATAATACACATCTAAACACATAACCACAGGTGTACACAGGTCGTAGGTACGCCTAGTTCGGCCGCTGTGGCAGTTGGAAGATGAGCCATTAAAGGGCTCAGATATCCTTACTATACACTGTCAATTTTTTCAGGTGAAAAATTCGATGTCGTCGGATCCACTCCAGTCTTTGGATTTCGATAATACACATCTAAACACATAACCACAGGTGTACACAGGTCGTAGGTACGCCTAGTTCGGCCGCTGTGGCAGTTGGAAGATGAGCCATTAAAGGACTCAGATATCCTTACTATACATTGTCAATTTTTTCAGGTGAAAAATTCGATGTCGTCGGATCCAGTCCAGTCTTTGGATTTCGATAATACACATCTAAACACATAACCACAGGTGTACACAGGTCGTAGGTACGCCTAGTTCGGCCGCTGTGGCAGTTGGAAGATGAGCCATTAAAGGGCTCAGATATCCTTACTATACACTGTCAATTTTTTCAGGTGAAAAATTCGATGTCGTCGGATCCACCCCAGTCTTTGGATTTCGATAATACACATCTAAACACATAACCACAGGTGTACACAGGTCGTAGGTACGCCTAGTTCGGCCGCTGTGGCAGTTGGAAGATGAGCCATTAAAGGACTCAGATATCCTTACTATACATTGTCAATTTTTTCAGGTGAAAAATTCGATGTCGTCGGATCCACCCCAGTCTTTGGATTTCGATAATACACATCTAAACACATAACCACAGGTGTACACAGGTCGTAGGTACGCCTAGTTCGGCCGCTGTGGCAGTTGGAAGATGAGCCATTAAAGGGCTCAGATATCCTTACTATACACTGTCAATTTTTTCAGGTGAAAAATTCGATGTCGTCGGATCCACCCCAGTCTTTGGATTTCGATAATACACATCTAAACACATAACCACAGGTGTACACAGGTCGTAGGTACGCCTAGTTCGGCCGCTGTGGCAGTTGGAAGATGAGCCATTAAAGGGCTCAGATATCCTTACTATACACTGTCAATTTTTTCAGGTGAAAAATTCGATGTCGTCGGATCCACCCCAGTCTTTGGATTTCGATAATACACATCTAAACACATAACCACAGGTGTACACAGGTCGTAGGTACGCCTAGTTCGGCCGCTGTGGCAGTTGGAAGATGAGCCATTAAAGGGCTCAGATATCGTTACTATACACTGTCAATTTTTTCAGGTGAAAAATTCGATGTCGTCGGATCCACTCCAGTCTTTGGATTTCGATAATACACATCTAAACACATAACCACAGGTGTACACAGGTCGTAGGTACGCCTAGTTCGGCCGCTGTGGCAGTTGGAAGATGAGCCATTAAAGGGCTCAGATATCCTTACTATACACTGTCAATTTTTTCAGGTGAAAAATTCGATGTCGTCGGATCCAGTCCAGTCTTTGGATTTCGATAATACACATCTAAACACATAACCACAGGTGTACACAGGTCGTAGGTACGCCTAGTTCGGCCGCTGTTGCAGTTGGAAGATGAGCCATTAAAGGGCTCAGATATCCTTACTATACACTGTCAATTTTTTCAGGTGAAAAATTCGATGTCGTCGGATCCACTCCAGTCTTTGGATTTCGATAATACACATCTAAACACATAACCACAGGTGTACACAGGTCGTAGGTACGCCTAGTTCGGCCGCTGTGGCAGTTGGAAGATGAGCCATTAAAGGGCTCAGATATCCTTACTATACACTGTCAATTTTTTCAGGTGAAAAATTCGATGTCGTCGGATCCACCCCAGTCTTTGGATTTCGATAATACACATCTAAACACATAACCACAGGTGTACACAGGTCGTAGGTACGCCTAGTTCGGCCGCTGTGGCAGTTGGAAGATGAGCCATTAAAGGGCTCAGATATCCTTACTATACACTGTCAATTTTTTCAGGTGAAAAATTCGATGTCGTCGGATCCACCCCAGTCTTTGGATTTCGATAATACACATCTAAACACATAACCACAGGTGTACACAGGTCGTAGGTACGCCTAGTTCGGCCGCTGTTGCAGTTGGAAGATGAGCCATTAAAGGGCTCAGATATCCTTACTATACACTGTCAATTTTTTCAGGTGAAAAATTCGATGTCGTCGGATCCACCCCAGTCTTTGGATTTCGATAATACACATCTAAACACATAACCACAGGTGTACACAGGTCGTAGGTACGCCTAGTTCGGCCGCTGTGGCAGTTGGAAGATGAGCCATTAAAGGGCTCAGATATCCTTACTATACACTGTCAATTTTTTCAGGTGAAAAATTCGATGTCGTCGGATCCACTCCAGTCTTTGGATTTCGATAATACACATCTAAACACATAACCACAGGTGTACACAGGTCGTAGGTACGCCTAGTTCGGCCGCTGTGGCAGTTGGAAGATGAGCCATTAAAGGGCTCAGATATCCTTACTATACACTGTCAATTTTTTCAGGTGAAAAATTCGATGTCGTCGGATCCACCCCAGTCTTTGGATTTCGATAATACACATCTAAACACATAACCACAGGTGTACACAGGTCGTAGGTACGCCTAGTTCGGCCGCTGTGGCAGTTGGAAGATGAGCCATTAAAGGGCTCAGATATCCTTACTATACACTGTCAATTTTTTCAGGTGAAAAATTCGATGTCGTCGGATCCACCCCAGTCTTTGGATTTCGATAATACACATCTAAACACATAACCACAGGTGTACACAGGTCGTAGGTACGCCTAGTTCGGCCGCTGTTGCAGTTGGAAGATGAGCCATTAAAGGGCTCAGATATCCTTACTATACACTGTCAATTTTTTCAGGTGAAAAATTCGATGTCGTCGGATCCACCCCAGTCTTTGGATTTCGATAATACACATCTAAACACATAACCACAGGTGTACACAGGTCGTAGGTACGCCTAGTTCGGCCGCTGTGGCAGTTGGAAGATGAGCCATTAAAGGGCTCAGATATCCTTACTATACACTGTCAATTTTTTCAGGTGAAAAATTCGATGTCGTCGGATCCACCCCAGTCTTTGGATTTCGATAATACACATCTAAACACATAACCACAGGTGTACACAGGTCGTAGGTACGCCTAGTTCGGCCGCTGTGGCAGTTGGAAGATGAGCCATTAAAGGGCTCAGATATCCTTACTATACACTGTCAATTTTTTCAGGTGAAAAATTCGATGTCGTCGGATCCACTCCAGTCTTTGGATTTCGATAATACACATCTAAACACATAACCACAGGTGTACACAGGTCGTAGGTACGCCTAGTTCGGCCGCTGTGGCAGTTGGAAGATGAGCCATTAAAGGGCTCAGATATCCTTACTATACATTGTCAATTTTTTCAGGTGAAAAATTCGATGTCGTCGGATCCACTCCAGTCTTTGGATTTCGATAATACACATCTAAACACATAACCACAGGTGTACACAGGTCGTAGGTACGCCTAGTTCGGCCGCTGTGGCAGTTGGAAGATGAGCCATTAAAGGGCTCAGATATCCTTACTATACACTGTCAATTTTTTCAGGTGAAAAATTCGATGTCGTCGGATCCACTCCAGTCTTTGGATTTCGATAATACACATCTAAACACATAACCACAGGTGTACACAGGTCGTAGGTACGCCTAGTTCGGCCGCTGTGGCAGTTGGAAGATGAGCCATTAAAGGGCTCAGATATCCTTACTATACACTGTCAATTTTTTCAGGTGAAAAATTCGATGTCGTCGGATCCACCCCAGTCTTTGGATTTCGATAATACACATCTAAACACATAACCACAGGTGTACACAGGTCGTAGGTACGCCTAGTTCGGCCGCTGTGGCAGTTGGAAGATGAGCCATTAAAGGGCTCAGATATCCTTACTATACACTGTCAATTTTTTCAGGTGAAAAATTCGATGTCGTCGGATCCACTCCAGTCTTTGGATTTCGATAATACACATCTAAACACATAACCACAGGTGTACACAGGTCGTAGGTACGCCTAGTTCGGCCGCTGTGGCAGTTGGAAGATGAGCCACGAAAAGGGCTCAGATATCCTTACTATACACTGTCAATTTTTTTAGGTGAAAAATTCGATGTCGTCGGATCCACCCCAGTCTTTGGATTTCGATAATACACATCTAAACACATAACCACAGGTGTACACAGGTCGTAGGTACGCCTAGTTCGGCCGCTGTGGCAGTTGGAAGATGAGCCATTAAAGGGCTCAGATATCCTTACTATACACTGTCAATTTTTTCAGGTGAAAAATTCGATGTCGTCGGATCCACTCCAGTCTTTGGATTTCGATAATACACATCTAAACACATAACCACAGGTGTACACAGGTCGTAGGTACGCCTAGTTCGGCCGCTGTGGCAGTTGGAAGATGAGCCATTAAAGGGCTCAGATATCCTTACTATACACTGTCAATTTTTTCAGGTGAAAAATTCGATGTCGTCGGATCCACTCCAGTCTTTGGATTTCGATAATACACATCTAAACACATAACCACAGGTGTACACAGGTCGTAGGTACGCCTAGTTCGGCCGCTGTGGCAGTTGGAAGATGAGCCATTAAAGGGCTCAGATATCCTTACTATACACTGTCAATTTTTTCAGGTGAAAAATTCGATGTCGTCGGATCCACCCCAGTCTTTGGATTTCGATAATACACATCTAAACACATAACCACAGGTGTACACAGGTCGTAGGTACGCCTAGTTCGGCCGCTGTGGCAGTTGGAAGATGAGCCATTAAAGGGCTCAGATATCCTTACTATACACTGTCAATTTTTTCAGGTGAAAAATTCGATGTCGTCGGATCCACCCCAGTCTTTGGATTTCGATAATACACATCTAAACACATAACCACAGGTGTACACAGGTCGTAGGTACGCCTAGTTCGGCCGCTGTGGCAGTTGGAAGATGAGCCATTAAAGGGCTCAGATATCCTTACTATACACTGTCAATTTTTTCAGGTGAAAAATTCGATGTCGTCGGATCCACCCCAGTCTTTGGATTTCGATAATACACATCTAAACACATAACCACAGGTGTACACAGGTCGTAGGTACGCCTAGTTCGGTCGCTGTTGCAGTTGGAAGATGAGCCATTAAAGGG
This sequence comes from Eristalis pertinax, assembly GCA_907269125.1. NCBI lineage: Eukaryota > Metazoa > Arthropoda > Insecta > Diptera > Syrphidae > Eristalis > Eristalis pertinax. The sequence continues at coordinate 2,328,609 of OU026148.1, read as the reverse complement.
CTCAGATATCCTTACTATACACTGTCAATTTTTTCAGGTGAAAAATTCGATGTCGTCGGATCCACTCCAGTCTTTGGATTTCGATAATACACATCTAAACACATAACCACAGGTGTACACAGGTCGTAGGTACGCCTAGTTCGGCCGCTGTGGCAGTTGGAAGATGAGCCATTAAAGGGCTCAGATATCCTTACTATACACTGTCAATTTTTTCAGGTGAAAAATTCGATGTCGTCGGATCCACTCCAGTCTTTGGATTTCGATAATACACATCTAAACACATAACCACAGGTGTACACAGGTCGTAGGTACGCCTAGTTCGGCCGCTGTGGCAGTTGGAAGATGAGCCATTAAAGGGCTCAGATATCCTTACTATACACTGTCAATTTTTTCAGGTGAAAAATTCGATGTCGTCGGATCCATCCCAGTCTTTGGATTTCGATAATACACATCTAAACACATAACCACAGGTGTACACAGGTCGTAGGTACGCCTAGTTCGGCCGCTGTTGCAGTTGGAAGATGAGCCATTAAAGGGCTCAGATATCCTTACTATACACTGTCAATTTTTTCAGGTGAAAAATTCGATGTCGTCGGATCCACTCCAGTCTTTGGATTTCGATAATACACATCTAAACACATAACCACAGGTGTACACAGGTCGTAGGTACGCCTAGTTCGGCCGCTGTGGCAGTTGGAAGATGAGCCATTAAAGAGCTCAGATATCCTTACTATACACTGTCAATTTTTTCAGGTGAAAAATTCGATGTCGTCGGATCCACCCCAGTCTTTGGATTTCGATAATACACATCTAAACACATAACCACAGGTGTACACAGGTCGTAGGTACGCCTAGTTCGGCCGCTGTTGCAGTTGGAAGATGAGCCATTAAAGGGCTCAGATATCCTTACTATACACTGTCAATTTTTTCAGGTGAAAAATTCGATGTCGTCGGATCCACTCCAGTCTTTGGATTTCGATAATACACATCTAAACACATAACCACAGGTGTACACAGGTCGTAGGTACGCCTAGTTCGGCCGCTGTGGCAGTTGGAAGATGAGCCATTAAAGGGCTCAGATATCCTTACTATACACTGTCAATTTTTTCAGGTGAAAAATTCGATGTCGTCGGATCCACCCCAGTCTTTGGATTTCGATAATACACATCTAAACACATAACCACAGGTGTACACAGGTCGTAGGTACGCCTAGTTCGGCCGCTGTTGCAGTTGGAAGATGAGCCATTAAAGGGCTCAGATATCCTTACTATACACTGACAATTTTTTCAGGTGAAAAATTCGATGTCGTCGGATCCACTCCAGTCTTTGGATTTCGATAATACACATCTAAACACATAACCACAGGTGTACACAGGTCGTAGGTACGCCTAGTTCGGCCGCTGTGGCAGTTGGAAGATGAGCCATTAAAGGGCTCAGATATCCTTACTATACACTGTCAATTTTTTCAGGTGAAAAATTCGATGTCGTCGGATCCACTCCAGTCTTTGGATTTCGATAATACACATCTAAACACATAACCACAGGTGTACACAGGTCGTAGGTACGCCTAGTTCGGCCGCTGTGGCAGTTGGAAGATGAGCCATTAAAGGGCTCAGATATCCTTACTATACACTGTCAATTTTTTCAGGTGAAAAATTCGATGTCGTCGGATCCACCCCAGTCTTTGGATTTCGATAATACACATCTAAACACATAACCACAGGTGTACACAGGTCGTAGGTACGCCTAGTTCGGCCGCTGTGGCAGTTGGAAGATGAGCCATTAAAGGGCTCAGATATCCTTACTATACACTGTCAATTTTTTCAGGTGAAAAATTCGATGTCGTCGGATCCACCCCAGTCTTTGGATTTCGATAATACACATCTAAACACATAACCACAGGTGTACACAGGTCGTAGGTACGCCTAGTTCGGCCGCTGTGGCAGTTGGAAGATGAGCCATTAAAGGGCTCAGATATCCTTACTATACACTGTCAATTTTTTCAGGTGAAAAATTCGATGTCGTCGGATCCACCCCAGTCTTTGGATTTCGATAATACACATCTAAACACATAACCACAGGTGTACACAGGTCGTAGGTACGCCTAGTTCGGCCGCTGTTGCAGTTGGAAGATGAGCCATTAAAGGGCTCAGATATCCTTACTATACACTGTTAATTTTTTCAGGTGAAAAATTCGATGTCGTCGGATCCACTCCAGTCTTTGGATTTCGATAATACACATCTAAACACATAACCACAGGTGTACACAGGTCGTAGGTACGCCTAGTTCGGCCGCTGTGGCAGTTGGAAGATGAGCCATTAAAGGGCTCAGATATCCTTACTATACACTGTCAATTTTTTCAGGTGAAAAATTCGATGTCGTCGGATCCACCCCAGTCTTTGGATTTCGATAATACACATCTAAACACATAACCACAGGTGTACACAGGTCGTAGGTACGCCTAGTTCGGCCGCTGTGGCATTTGGAAGATGAGCCATTAAAGGGCTCAGATATCCTTACTATACACTGTCAATTTTTTCAGGTGAAAAATTCGATGTCGTCGGATCCACTCCAGTCTTTGGATTTCGATAATACACATCTAAACACATAACCACAGGTGTACACAGGTCGTAGGTACGCCTAGTTCGGCCGCTGTGGCAGTTGGAAGATGAGCCATTAAAGGGCTCAGATATCCTTACTATACACTGTCAATTTTTTCAGGTGAAAAATTCGATGTCGTCGGATCCACTCCAGTCTTTGGATTTCGATAATACACATCTAAACACATAACCACAGGTGTACACAGGTCGTAGGTACGCCTAGTTCGGCCGCTGTGGCAGTTGGAAGATGAGCCATTAAAGGGCTCAGATATCCTTACTATACACTGTCAATTTTTTCAGGTGAAAAATTCGATGTCGTCGGATCCACCCCAGTCTTTGGATTTCGATAATACATATCTAAACACATAACCACAGGTGTACACAGGTCGTAGGTACGCCTAGTTCGGCCGCTGTGGCAGTTGGAAGATGAGCCATTAAAGGGCTCAGATATCCTTACTATACACTGTCAATTTTTTCAGGTGAAAAATTCGATGTCGTCGGATCCACCCCAGTCTTTGGATTTCGATAATACACATCTAAACACATAACCACAGGTGTACACAGGTCGTAGGTACGCCTAGTTCGGTCGCTGTTGCAGTTGGAAGATGAGCCATTAAAGGGCTCAGATATCCTTACTATACACTGTCAATTTTTTCAGGTGAAAAATTCGATGTCGTCGGATCCACTCCAGTCTTTGGATTTCGATAATACACATCTAAACACATAACCACAGGTGTACACAGGTCGTAGGTACGCCTAGTTCGGCCGCTGTGGCAGTTGGAAGATGAGCCATTAAAGGGCTCAGATATCCTTACTATACACTGTCAATTTTTTCAGGTGAAAAATTCGATGTCGTCGGATCCACTCCAGTCTTTGGATTTCGATAATACACATCTAAACACATAACCACAGGTGTACACAGGTCGTAGGTACGCCTAGTTCGGCCGCTGTGGCAGTTGGAAGATGAGCCATTAAAGGGCTCAGATATCCTTACTATACACTGTCAATTTTTTCAGGTGAAAAATTCGATGTCGTCGGATCCACCCCAGTCTTTGGATTTCGATAATACACATCTAAACACATAACCACAGGTGTACACAGGTCGTAGGTACGCCTAGTTCGGCCGCTGTGGCAGTTGGAAGATGAGCCATTAAAGGGCTCAGATATCCTTACTATACACTGTCAATTTTTTCAGGTGAAAAATTCGATGTCGTCGGATCCACCCCAGTCTTTGGATTTCGATAATACACATCTAAACACATAACCACAGGTGTACACAGGTCGTAGGTACGCCTAGTTCGGCCGCTGTTGCAGTTGGAAGATGAGCCATTTAAGGGCTCAGATATCCTTACTATACACTGTCAATTTTTTCAGGTGAAAAATTCGATGTCGTCGGATCCACCCCAGTCTTTGGATTTCGATAATACACATCTAAACACATAACCACAGGTGTACACAGGTCGTAGGTACGCCTAGTTCGACCGCTGTGGCAGTTGGAAGATGAGCCATTAAAGGGCTCAGATATCCTTACTATACACTGCCAATTTTTTCAGGTGAAAAATTCGATGTCGTCGGATCCACCCCAGTCTTTAGATTTCGATAATACACATCTAAACACATAACCACAGGTGTACACAGGTCGTAGGTACGCCTAGTTCGGCCGCTGTGGCAGTTGGAAGATGAGCCATTAAAGGGCTCAGATATCCTTACTATACACTGTCAATTTTTTCAGGTGAAAAATTCGATGTCGTCGGATCCACCCCAGTCTTTGGATTTCGATAATACACATCTAAACACATAACCACAGGTGTACACAGGTCGTAGGTACGCCTAGTTCGGCCGCTGTGGCAGTTGGAAGATGAGCCATTAAAGGGCTCAGATATCCTTACTATACACTGTCAATTTTTTCAGGTGAAAAATTCGATGTCGTCGGATCCACCCCAGTCTTTGGATTTCGATAATACACATCTAAACACATAACCACAGGTGTACACAGGTCGTAGGTACGCCTAGTTCGGCCGCTGTTGCAGTTGGAAGATGAGCCATTAAAGGGCTCAGATATCCTTACTATACACTGTCAATTTTTTCAGGTGAAAAATTCGATGTCGTCGGATCCACTCCAGTCCTTGGATTTCGATAATACACATCTAAACACATAACCACAGGTGTACACAGGTCGTAGGTACGCCTAGTTCGGCCGCTGTGGCAGTTGGAAGATGAGCCATTAAAGGGCTCAGATATCCTTACTATACACTGTCAATTTTTTCAGGTGAAAAATTCGATGTCGTCGGATCCACCCCAGTCTTTGGATTTCGATAATACACATCTAAACACATAACCACAGGTGTAGACAGGTCGTAGGTACGCCTAGTTCGGCCGCTGTTGCAGTTGGAAGATGAGCCATTTAAGGGCTCAGATATCCTTACTATACACTGTCAATTTTTTCAGGTGAAAAATTCGATGTCGTCGGATCCACTCCAGTCTTTGGATTTCGATAATACACATCTAAACACATAACCACAGGTGTACACAGGTCGTAGGTACGCCTAGTTCGGCCGCTGTGGCAGTTGGAAGATGAGCCATTAAAGGGCTCAGATATCCTTACTATACACTGTCAATTTTTTCAGGTGAAAAATTCGATGTCGTCGGATCCACCCCAGTCTTTGGATTTCGATAATACACATCTAAACACATAACCACAGGTGTACACAGGTCGTAGGTACGCCTAGTTCGGCCGCTGTTGCAGTTGGAAGATGAGCCATTAAAGGGCTCAGATATCCTTACTATACACTGTTAATTTTTTCAGGTGAAAAATTCGATGTCGTCGGATCCACTCCAGTCTTTGGATTTCGATAATACACATCTAAACACATAACCACAGGTGTACACAGGTCGTAGGTACGCCTAGTTCGGCCGCTGTGGCAGTTGGAAGATGAGCCATTAAAGGGCTCAGATATCCTTACTATACACTGTCAATTTTTTCAGGTGAAAAATTCGATGTCGTCGGATCCACCCCAGTCTTTGGATTTCGATAATACACATCTAAACACATAACCACAGGTGTACACAGGTCGTAGGTACGCCTAGTTCGGCCGCTGTGGCATTTGGAAGATGAGCCATTAAAGGGCTCAGATATCCTTACTATACACTGTCAATTTTTTCAGGTGAAAAATTCGATGTCGTCGGATCCACTCCAGTCTTTGGATTTCGATAATACACATCTAAACACATAACCACAGGTGTACACAGGTCGTAGGTACGCCTAGTTCGGCCGCTGTGGCAGTTGGAAGATGAGCCATTAAAGGGCTCAGATATCCTTACTATACACTGTCAATTTTTTCAGGTGAAAAATTCGATGTCGTCGGATCCACTCCAGTCTTTGGATTTCGATAATACACATCTAAACACATAACCACAGGTGTACACAGGTCGTAGGTACGCCTAGTTCGGCCGCTGTGGCAGTTGGAAGATGAGCCATTAAAGGGCTCAGATATCCTTACTATACACTATACACTGTCAATTTTTTCAGGTGAAAAATTCGATGTCGTCGGATCCACCCCAGTCTTTGGATTTCGATAATACACATCTAAACACATAACCACAGGTGTACACAGGTCGTAGGTACGCCTAGTTCGGCCGCTGTTGCAGTTGGAAGATGAGCCATTAAAGGGCTCAGATATCCTTACTATACACTGTCAATTTTTTCAGGTGAAAAATTCGATGTCGTCGGATCCACCCCAGTCTTTGGATTTCGATAATACACATCTAAACACATAACCACAGGTGTACACAGGTCGTAGGTACGCCTAGTTCGGCCGCTGTGGCAGTTGGAAGATGAGCCATTAAAGGGCTCAGATATCCTTACTATACACTGTCAATTTTTTCAGGTGAAAAATTCGATGTCGTCGGATCCACCCCAGTCTTTGGATTTCGATAATACACATCTAAACACATAACCACAGGTGTACACAGGTCGTAGGTACGCCTAGTTCGGTCGCTGTTGCAGTTGGAAGATGAGCCATTAAAGGGCTCAGATATCCTTACTATACACTGTCAATTTTTTCAGGTGAAAAATTCGATGTCGTCGGATCCACTCCAGTCTTTGGATTTCGATAATACACATCTAAACACATAACCACAGGTGTACACAGGTCGTAGGTACGCCTAGTTCGGCCGCTGTGGCAGTTGGAAGATGAGCCATTAAAGGGCTCAGATATCCTTACTATACACTGTCAATTTTTTCAGGTGAAAAATTCGATGTCGTCGGATCCACTCCAGTCTTTGGATTTCGATAATACACATCTAAACACATAACCACAGGTGTACACAGGTCGTAGGTACGCCTAGTTCGGCCGCTGTGGCAGTTGGAAGATGAGCCATTAAAGGGCTCAGATATCCTTACTATACACTGTAAATTTTTTCAGGTGAAAAATTCGATGTCGTCGGATCCACCCCAGTCTTTGGATTTCGATAATACACATCTAAACACATAACCACAGGTGTACACAGGTCGTAGGTACGCCTAGTTCGGCCGCTGTGGCAGTTGGAAGATGAGCCATTAAAGGGCTCAGATATCCTTACTATACACTGTCAATTTTTTCAGGTGAAAAATTCGATGTCGTCGGATCCACTCCAGTCTTTGGATTTCGATAATACACATCTAAACACATAACCACAGGTGTACACAGGTCGTAGGTACGCCTAGTTCGGCCGCTGTGGCAGTTGGAAGATGAGCCATTAAAGGGCTCAGATATCCTTACTATACACTGTCAATTTTTTCAGGTGAAAAATTCGATGTCGTCGGATCCACCCCAGTCTTTGGATTTCGATAATACACATCTAAACACATAACCACAGGTGTACACAGGTCGTAGGTACGCCTAGTTCGGCCGCTGTGGCAGTTGGAAGATGAGCCATTAAAGGGCTCAGATATCCTTACTATACACTGTCAATTTTTTCAGGTGAAAAATTCGATGTCGTCGGATCCACTCCAGTCTTTGGATTTCGATAATACACATCTAAACACATAACCACAGGTGTACACAGGTCGTAGGTACGCCTAGTTCGGCCGCTGTGGCAGTTGGAAGATGAGCCATTAAAGGGCTCAGATATCCTTACTATACACTGTCAATTTTTTCAGGTGAAAAATTCGATGTCGTCGGATCCACCCCAGTCTTTGGATTTCGATAATACACATCTAAACACATAACCACAGGTGTACACAGGTCGTAGGTACGCCTAGTTCGGCCGCTGTGGCAGTTGGAAGATGAGCCATTAAAGGGCTCAGATATCCTTACTATACACTGTCAATTTTTTCAGGTGAAAAATTCGATGTCGTCGGATCCACCCCAGTCTTTGGATTTCGATAATACACATCTAAACACATAACCACAGGTGTACACAGGTCGTAGGTACGCCTAGTTCGACCGCTGTGGCAGTTGGAAGATGAGCCATTAAAGGGCTCAGATATCCTTACTATACACTGCCAATTTTTTCAGGTGAAAAATTCGATGTCGTCGGATCCACCCCAGTCTTTGGATTTCGATAATACACATCTAAACACATAACCACAGGTGTACACAGGTCGTAGGTACGCCTAGTTCGGCCGCTGTGGCAGTTGGAAGATGAGCCATTAAAGGGCTCAGATATCCTTACTATACACTGTCAATTTTTTCAGGTGAAAAATTCGATGTCGTCGGATCCACCCCAGTCTTTGGATTTCGATAATACACATCTAAACACATAACCACAGGTGTACACAGGTCGTAGGTACGCCTAGTTCGGCCGCTGTGGCAGTTGGAAGATGAGCCATTAAAGGGCTCAGATATCCTTACTATACACTGTCAATTTTTTCAGGTGAAAAATTCGATGTCGTCGGATCCACCCCAGTCTTTGGATTTCGATAATACACATCTAAACACATAACCACAGGTGTACACAGGTCGTAGGTACGCCTAGTTCGGCCGCTGTTGCAGTTGGAAGATGAGCCATTAAAGGGCTCAGATATCCTTACTATACACTGTCAATTTTTTCAGGTGAAAAATTCGATGTCGTCGGATCCGCTCCAGTCTTTGGATTTCGATAATACACATCTAAACACATAACCACAGGTGTACACAGGTCGTAGGTACGCCTAGTTCGGCCGCTGTGGCAGTTGGAAGATGAGCCATTAAAGGGCTCAGATATCCTTACTATACACTGTCAATTTTTTCAGGTGAAAAATTCGATGTCGTCGGATCCACTCCAGTCTTTGGATTTCGATAATACACATCTAAACACATAACCACAGGTGTACACAGGTCGTAGGTACGCCTAGTTCGGCCGCTGTGGCAGTTGGAAGATGAGCCATTAAAGGGCTCAGATATCCTTACTATACACTGTCAATTTTTTCAGGTGAAAAATTCGATGTCGTCGGATCCACCCCAGTCTTTGGATTTCGATAATACACATCTAAACACATAACCACAGGTGTACACAGGTCGTAGGTACGCCTAGTTCGGCCGCTGTGGCAGTTGGAAGATGAGCCATTAAAGGGCTCAGATATCCTTACTATACACTGTCAATTTTTTCAGGTGAAAAATTCGATGTCGTCGGATCCACCCCAGTCTTTGGATTTCGATAATACACATCTAAACACATAACCACAGGTGTACACAGGTCGTAGGTACGCCTAGTTCGGCCGCTGTTGCAGTTGGAAGATGAGCCATTAAAGGGCTCAGATATCCTTACTATACACTGTCAATTTTTTCAGGTGAAAAATTCGATGTCGTCGGATCCACCCCAGTCTTTGGATTTCGATAATACACATCTAAACACATAACCACAGGTGTACACAGGTCGTAGGTACGCCTAGTTCGGCCGCTGTGGCAGTTGGAAGATGAGCCATTAAAGGGCTCAGATATCCTTACTATACACTGTCAATTTTTTCAGGTGAAAAATTCGATGTCGTCGGATCCACCCCAGTCTTTGGATTTCGATAATACACATCTAAACACATAACCACAGGTGTACACAGGTCGTAGGTACGCCTAGTTCGGCCGCTGTGGCAGTTGGAAGATGAGCCATTAAAGGGCTCAGATATCCTTACTATACACTGTCAATTTTTTCAGGTGAAAAATTCGATGTCGTCGGATCCACCCCAGTCTTTGGATTTCGATAATACACATCTAAACACATAACCACAGGTGTACACAGGTCGTAGGTACGCCTAGTTCGGCCGCTGTTGCAGTTGGAAGATGAGCCCTTTAATGGCTCAGATATCCTTACTATACACTGTCAATTTTTTCAGGTGAAAAATTCGATGTCGTCGGATCCACTCCAGTCTTTGGATTTCGATAATACACATCTAAACACATAACCACAGGTGTACACAGGTCGTAGGTACGCCTAGTTCGGCCGCTGTGGCAGTTGGAAGATGAGCCATTAAAGGGCTCAGATATCCTTACTATACACTGTCAATTTTTTCAGGTGAAAAATTCGATGTCGTCGGATCCACCCCAGTCTTTGGATTTCGATAATACACATCTAAACACATAACCACAGGTGTACACAGGTCGTAGGTACGCCTAGTTCGACCGCTGTGGCAGTTGGAAGATGAGCCATTAAAGGGCTCAGATATCCTTACTATACACTGCCAATTTTTTCAGGTGAAAAATTCGATGTCGTCGGATCCACCCCAGTCTTTGGATTTCGATAATACACATCTAAACACATAACCACAGGTGTACACAGGTCGTAGGTACGCCTAGTTCGGCCGCTGTGGCAGTTGGAAGATGAGCCATTAAAGGGCTCAGATATCCTTACTATACACTGTCAATTTTTTCAGGTGAAAAATTCGATGTCGTCGGATCCACCCCAGTCTTTGGATTTCGATAATACACATCTAAACACATAACCACAGGTGTACACAGGTCGTAGGTACGCCTAGTTCGGCCGCTGTGGCAGTTGGAAGATGAGCCATTAAAGGGCTCAGATATCCTTACTATACACTGTCAATTTTTTCAGGTGAAAAATTCGATGTCGTCGGATCCACTCCAGTCTTTGGATTTCGATAATACACATCTAAACACATAACCACAGGTGTACACAGGTCGTAGGTACGCCTAGTTCGGCCGCTGTGGCAGTTGGAAGATGAGCCATTAAAGGGCTCAGATATCCTTACTATACACTGTCAATTTTTTCAGGTGAAAAATTCGATGTCGTCGGATCCACTCCAGTCTTTGGATTTCGATAATACACATCTAAACACATAACCACAGGTGTACACAGGTCGTAGGTACGCCTAGTTCGGCCGCTGTGGCAGTTGGAAGATGAGCCATTAAAGGGCTCAGATATCCTTACTATACACTGTCAATTTTTTCAGGTGAAAAATTCGATGTCGTCGGATCCACCCCAGTCTTTGGATTTCGATAATACACATCTAAACACATAACCACAGGTGTACACAGGTCGTAGGTACGCCTAGTTCGGCCGCTGTGGCAGTTGGAAGATGAGCCATTAAAGGGCTCAGATATCCTTACTATACACTGTCAATTTTTTCAGGTGAAAAATTCGATGTCGTCGGATCCACCCCAGTCTTTGGATTTCGATAATACACATCTAAACACATAACCACAGGTGTACACAGGTCGTAGGTACGCCTAGTTCGGCCGCTGTGGCAGTTGGAAGATGAGCCATTAAAGGGCTCAGATATCCTTACTATACACTGTCAATTTTTTCAGGTGAAAAATTCGATGTCGTCGGATCCACCCCAGTCTTTGGATTTCGATAATACACATCTAAACACATAACCACAGGTGTACACAGGTCGTAGGTACGCCTAGTTCGGCCGCTGTGGCAGTTGGAAGATGAGCCATTAAAGGGCTCAGATATCCTTACTATACACTGTCAATTTTTTCAGGTGAAAAATTCGATGTCGTCGGATCCACCCCAGTCTTTGGATTTCGATAATACACATCTAAACACATAACCACAGGTGTACACAGGTCGTAGGTACGCCTAGTTCGGCCGCTGTGGCAGTTGGAAGATGAGCCATTAAAGGGCTCAGATATCCTTACTATACACTGTCAATTTTTTCAGGTGAAAAATTCGATGTCGTCGGATCCACTCCAGTCTTTGGATTTCGATAATACACATCTAAACACATAACCACAGGTGTACACAGGTCGTAGGTACGCCTAGTTCGGCCGCTGTGGCAGTTGGAAGATGAGCCATTAAAGGGCTCAGATATCCTTACTATACACTGTCAATTTTTTCAGGTGAAAAATTCGATGTCGTCGGATCCACCCCAGTCTTTGGATTTCGATAATACACATCTAAACACATAACCACAGGTGTACACAGGTCGTAGGTACGCCTAGTTCGGCCGCTGTGGCAGTTGGAAGATGAGCCATTAAAGGGCTCAGATATCCTTACTATACACTGTCAATTTTTTCAGGTGAAAAATTCGATGTCGTCGGATCCACCCCAGTCTTTGGATTTCGATAATACACATCTAAACACATAACCACAGGTGTACACAGGTCGTAGGTACGCCTAGTTCGGCCGCTGTGGCAGTTGGAAGATGAGCCATTAAAGGGCTCAGATATCCTTACTATACACTGTCAATTTTTTCAGGTGAAAAATTCGATGTCGTCGGATCCACCCCAGTCTTTGGATTTCGATAATACACATCTAAACACATAACCACAGGTGTACACAGGTCGTAGGTACGCCTAGTTCGGCCGCTGTGGCAGTTGGAAGATGAGCCATTAAAGGGCTCAGATATCCTTACTATACACTGTCAATTTTTTCAGGTGAAAAATTCGATGTCGTCGGATCCACCCCAGTCTTTGGATTTCGATAATACACATCTAAACACATAACCACAGGTGTACACAGGTCGTAGGTACGCCTAGTTCGGCCGCTGTGGCAGTTGGAAGATGAGCCATTAAAGGGCTCAGATATCCTTACTATACACTGTCAATTTTTTCAGGTGAAAAATTCGATGTCGTCGGATCCACTCCAGTCTTTGGATTTCGATAATACACATCTAAACACATAACCACAGGTGTACACAGGTCGTAGGTACGCCTAGTTCGGCCGCTGTGGCAGTTGGAAGATGAGCCATTAAAGGGCTCAGATATCCTTACTATACACTGTCAATTTTTTCAGGTGAAAAATTCGATGTCGTCGGATCCACCCCAGTCTTTGGATTTCGATAATACACATCTAAACACATAACCACAGGTGTACACAGGTCGTAGGTACGCCTAGTTCGGCCGCTGTGGCAGTTGGAAGATGAGCCATTAAAGGGCTCAGATATCCTTACTATACACTGTCAATTTTTTCAGGTGAAAAATTCGATGTCGTCGGATCCACCCCAGTCTTTGGATTTCGATAATACACATCTAAACACATAACCACAGGTGTACACAGGTCGTAGGTACGCCTAGTTCGGCCGCTGTGGCAGTTGGAAGATGAGCCATTAAAGGGCTCAGATATCCTTACTATACACTGTCAATTTTTTCAGGTGAAAAATTCGATGTCGTCGGATCCACTCCAGTCTTTGGATTTCGATAATACACATCTAAACACATAACCACAGGTGTACACAGGTCGTAGGTACGCCTAGTTCGGCCGCTGTGGCAGTTGGAAGATGAGCCATTAAAGGGCTCAGATATCCTTACTATACACTGTCAATTTTTTCAGGTGAAAAATTCGATGTCGTCGGATCCACCCCAGTCTTTGGATTTCGATAATACACATCTAAACACATAACCACAGGTGTACACAGGTCGTAGGTACGCCTAGTTCGGCCGCTGTGGCAGTTGGAAGATGAGCCATTAAAGGGCTCAGATATCCTTACTATACACTGTCAATTTTTTCAGGTGAAAAATTCGATGTCGTCGGATCCACCCCAGTCTTTGGATTTCGATAATACACATCTAAACACATAACCACAGGTGTACACAGGTCGTAGGTACGCCTAGTTCGGCCGCTGTGGCAGTTGGAAGATGAGCCATTAAATTGCTCAGATATCCTTACTATACACTGTCAATTTTTTCAGGTGAAAAATTCGATGTCGTCGGATCCACCCCAGTCTTTGGATTTCGATAATACACATCTAAACACATAACCACAGGTGTACACAGGTCGTAGGTACGCCTAGTTCGGCCGCTGTGGCAGTTGGAAGATGAGCCATTAAAGGGCTCAGATATCCTTACTATACACTGTCAATTTTTTCAGGTGAAAAATTCGATGTCGTCGGATCCACCCCAGTCTTTGGATTTCGATAATACACATCTAAACACATAACCACAGGTGTACACAGGTCGTAGGTACGCCTAGTTCGGCCGCTGTGGCAGTTGGAAGATGAGCCATTAAAGGGCTCAGATATCCTTACTATACACTGTCAATTTTTTCAGGTGAAAAATTCGATGTCGTCGGATCCACCCCAGTCTTTGGATTTCGATAATACACATCTAAACACATAACCACAGGTGTACACAGGTCGTAGGTACGCCTAGTTCGGCCGCTGTGGCAGTTGGAAGATGAGCCATTAAAGGGCTCAGATATCCTTACTATACACTGTCAATTTTTTCAGGTGAAAAATTCGATGTCGTCGGATCCACCCCAGTCTTTGGATTTCGATAATACACATCTAAACACATAACCACAGGTGTACACAGGTCGTAGGTACGCCTAGTTCGGCCGCTGTGGCAGTTGGAAGATGAGCCATTAAAGGGCTCAGATATCCTTACTATACACTGTCAATTTTTTCAGGTGAAAAATTCGATGTCGTCGGATCCACCCCAGTCTTTGGATTTCGATAATACACATCTAAACACATAACCACAGGTGTACACAGGTCGTAGGTACGCCTAGTTCGGCCGCTGTGGCAGTTGGAAGATGAGCCATTAAAGGGCTCAGATATCCTTACTATACACTGTCAATTTTTTCAGGTGAAAAATTCGATGTCGTCGGATCCACCCCAGTCTTTGGATTTCGATAATACACATCTAAACACATAACCACAGGTGTACACAGGTCGTAGGTACGCCTAGTTCGGCCGCTGTGGCAGTTGGAAGATGAGCCATTAAAGGGCTCAGATATCCTTACTATACACTGTCAATTTTTTCAGGTGAAAAATTCGATGTCGTCGGATCCACCCCAGTCTTTGGATTTCGATAATACACATCTAAACACATAACCACAGGTGTACACAGGTCGTAGGTACGCCTAGTTCGGCCGCTGTGGCAGTTGGAAGATGAGCCATTAAAGGGCTCAGATATCCTTACTATACACTGTCAATTTTTTCAGGTGAAAAATTCGATGTCGTCGGATCCACCCCAGTCTTTGGATTTCGATAATACACATCTAAACACATAACCACAGGTGTACACAGGTCGTAGGTACGCCTAGTTCGGCCGCTGTGGCAGTTGGAAGATGAGCCATTAAAGGGCTCAGATATCCTTACTATACACTGTCAATTTTTTCAGGTGAAAAATTCGATGTCGTCGGATCCACCCCAGTCTTTGGATTTCGATAATACACATCTAAACACATAACCACAGGTGTACACAGGTCGTAGGTACGCCTAGTTCGGCCGCTGTGGCAGTTGGAAGATGAGCCATTAAAGGGCTCAGATATCCTTACTATACACTGTCAATTTTTTCAGGTGAGAAATTCGATGTCGTCGGATCCACTCCAGTCTTTGGATTTCGATAATACACATCTAAACACATAACCACAGGTGTACACAGGTCGTAGGTACGCCTAGTTCGGCCGCTGTGGCAGTTGGAAGATGAGCCATTAAAGGGCTCAGATATCCTTACTATACACTGTCAATTTTTTCAGGTGAAAAATTCGATGTCGTCGGATCCACCCCAGTCTTTGGATTTCGATAATACACATCTAAACACATAACCACAGGTGTACACAGGTCGTAGGTACGCCTAGTTCGGCCGCTGTGGCAGTTGGAAGATGAGCCATTAAAGGGCTCAGATATCCTTACTATACACTGTCAATTTTTTCAGGTGAAAAATTCGATGTCGTCGGATCCACCCCAGTCTTTGGATTTCGATAATACACATCTAAACACATAACCACAGGTGTACACAGGTCGTAGGTACGCCTAGTTCGGCCGCTGTGGCAGTTGGAAGATGAGCCATTAAAGGGCTCAGATATCCTTACTATACACTGTCAATTTTTTCAGGTGAAAAATTCGATGTCGTCGGATCCACTCCAGTCTTTGGATTTCGATAATACACATCTAAACACATAACCACAGGTGTACACAGGTCGTAGGTACGCCTAGTTCGGCCGCTGTGGCAGTTGGAAGATGAGCCATTAAAGGGCTCAGATATCCTTACTATACACTGTCAATTTTTTCAGGTGAAAAATTCGATGTCGTCGGATCCACCCCAGTCTTTGGATTTCGATAATACACATCTAAACACATAACCACAGGTGTACACAGGTCGTAGGTACGCCTAGTTCGGCCGCTGTGGCAGTTGGAAGATGAGCCATTAAAGGGCTCAGATATCCTTACTATACACTGTCAATTTTTTCAGGTGAAAAATTCGATGTCGTCGGATCCACCCCAGTCTTTGGATTTCGATAATACACATCTAAACACATAACCACAGGTGTACACAGGTCGTAGGTACGCCTAGTTCGGCCGCTGTGGCAGTTGGAAGATGAGCCATTAAAGGGCTCAGATATCCTTACTATACACTGTCAATTTTTTCAGGTGAAAAATTCGATGTCGTCGGATCCACCCCAGTCTTTGGATTTCGATAATACACATCTAAACACATAACCACAGGTGTACACAGGTCGTAGGTACGCCTAGTTCGGCCGCTGTGGCAGTTGGAAGATGAGCCATTAAAGGGCTCAGATATCCTTACTATACACTGTCAATTTTTTCAGGTGAAAAATTCGATGTCGTCGGATCCACCCCAGTCTTTGGATTTCGATAATACACATCTAAACACATAACCACAGGTGTACACAGGTCGTAGGTACGCCTAGTTCGGCCGCTGTGGCAGTTGGAAGATGAGCCATTAAAGGGCTCAGATATCCTTACTATACACTGTCAATTTTTTCAGGTGAAAAATTCGATGTCGTCGGATCCACTCCAGTCTTTGGATTTCGATAATACACATCTAAACACATAACCACAGGTGTACACAGGTCGTAGGTACGCCTAGTTCGGCCGCTGTGGCAGTTGGAAGATGAGCCATTAAAGGGCTCAGATATCCTTACTATACACTGTCAATTTTTTCAGGTGAAAAATTCGATGTCGTCGGATCCACCCCAGTCTTTGGATTTCGATAATACACATCTAAACACATAACCACAGGTGTACACAGGTCGTAGGTACGCCTAGTTCGGCCGCTGTGGCAGTTGGAAGATGAGCCATTAAAGGGCTCAGATATCCTTACTATACACTGTCAATTTTTTCAGGTGAAAAATTCGATGTCGTCGGATCCACCCCAGTCTTTGGATTTCGATAATACACATCTAAACACATAACCACAGGTGTACACAGGTCGTAGGTACGCCTAGTTCGGCCGCTGTGGCAGTTGGAAGATGAGCCATTAAAGGGCTCAGATATCCTTACTATACACTGTCAATTTTTTCAGGTGAAAAATTCGATGTCGTCGGATCCACCCCAGTCTTTGGATTTCGATAATACACATCTAAACACATAACCACAGGTGTACACAGGTCGTAGGTACGCCTAGTTCGGCCGCTGTGGCAGTTGGAAGATGAGCCATTAAAGCGCTCAGATATCCTTACTATACACTGTCAATTTTTTCAGGTGAAAAATTCGATGTCGTCGGATCCACCCCAGTCTTTGGATTTCGATAATACACATCTAAACACATAACCACAGGTGTACACAGGTCGTAGGTACGCCTAGTTCGGCCGCTGTGGCAGTTGGAAGATGAGCCATTAAAGGGCTCAGATATCCTTACTATACACTGTCAATTTTTTCAGGTGAAAAATTCGATGTCGTCGGATCCACCCCAGTCTTTGGATTTCGATAATACACATCTAAACACATAACCACAGGTGTACACAGGTCGTAGGTACGCCTAGTTCGGCCGCTGTGGCAGTTGGAAGATGAGCCATTAAAGGGCTCAGATATCCTTACTATACACTGTCAATTTTTTCAGGTGAAAAATTCGATGTCGTCGGATCCACTCCAGTCTTTGGATTTCGATAATACACATCTAAACACATAACCACAGGTGTACACAGGTCGTAGGTACGCCTAGTTCGGCCGCTGTGGCAGTTGGAAGATGAGCCATTAAAGGGCTCAGATATCCTTACTATACACTGTCAATTTTTTCAGGTGAAAAATTCGATGTCGTCGGATCCACCCCAGTCTTTGGATTTCGATAATACACATCTAAACACATAACCACAGGTGTACACAGGTCGTAGGTACGCCTAGTTCGGCCGCTGTGGCAGTTGGAAGATGAGCCATTAAAGGGCTCAGATATCCTTACTATACACTGTCAATTTTTTCAGGTGAAAAATTCGATGTCGTCGGATCCACCCCAGTCTTTGGATTTCGATAATACACATCTAAACACATAACCACAGGTGTACACAGGTCATAGGTACGCCTAGTTCGGCCGCTGTGGCAGTTGGAAGATGAGCCATTAAAGGGCTCAGATATCCTTACTATACACTGTCAATTTTTTCAGGTGAAAAATTCGATGTCGTCGGATCCACCCCAGTCTTTGGATTTCGATAATACACATCTAAACACATAACCACAGGTGTACACAGGTCGTAGGTACGCCTAGTTCGGCCGCTGTGGCAGTTGGAAGATGAGCCATTAAAGGGCTCAGATATCCTTACTATACACTGTCAATTTTTTCAGGTGAAAAATTCGATGTCGTCGGATCCACCCCAGTCTTTGGATTTCGATAATACACATCTAAACACATAACCACAGGTGTACACAGGTCGTAGGTACGCCTAGTTCGGCCGCTGTGGCAGTTGGAAGATGAGCCATTAAAGGGCTCAGATATCCTTACTATACACTGTCAATTTTTTCAGGTGAAAAATTCGATGTCGTCGGATCCACCCCAGTCTTTGGATTTCGATAATACACATCTAAACACATAACCACAGGTGTACACAGGTCGTAGGTACGCCTAGTTCGGCCGCTGTGGCAATTGGAAGATGAGCCATTAAAGGGCTCAGATATCCTTACTATACACTGTCAATTTTTTCAGGTGAAAAATTCGATGTCGTCGGATCCACCCCAGTCTTTGGATTTCGATAATACACATCTAAACACATAACCACAGGTGTACACAGGTCGTAGGTACGCCTAGTTCGGCCGCTGTGGCAGTTGGAAGATGAGCCATTAAAGGGCTCAGATATCCTTACTATACACTGTCAATTTTTTCAGGTGAAAAATTCGATGTCGTCGGATCCACTCCAGTCTTTGGATTTCGATAATACACATCTAAACACATAACCACAGGTGTACACAGGTCGTAGGTACGCCTAGTTCGGCCGCTGTGGCAGTTGGAAGATGAGCCATTAAAGGGCTCAGATATCCTTACTATACACTGTCAATTTTTTCAGGTGAAAAATTCGATGTCGTCGGATCCACCCCAGTCTTTGGATTTCGATAATACACATCTAAACACATAACCACAGGTGTACACAGGTCGTAGGTACGCCTAGTTCGGCCGCTGTGGCAGTTGGAAGATGAGCCATTAAAGGGCTCAGATATCCTTACTATACACTGTCAATTTTTTCAGGTGAAAAATTCGATGTCGTCGGATCCACCCCAGTCTTTGGATTTCGATAATACACATCTAAACACATAACCACAGGTGTACACAGGTCGTAGGTACGCCTAGTTCGGCCGCTGGGGCAGTTGGAAGATGAGCCATTAAAGGGCTCAGATATCCTTACTATACACTGTCAATTTTTTCAGGTGAAAAATTCGATGTCGTCGGATCCACCCCAGTCTTTGGATTTCGATAATACACATCTAAACACATAACCACAGGTGTACACAGGTCGTAGGTACGCCTAGTTCAGCCGCTGTGGCAGTTGGAAGATGAGCCATTAAAGGGCTCAGATATCCTTACTATACACTGTCAATTTTTTCAGGTGAAAAATTCGATGTCGTCGGATCCACCCCAGTCTTTGGATTTCGATAATACACATCTAAACACATAACCACAGGTGTACACAGGTCGTAGGTACGCCTAGTTCGGCCGCTGTGGCAGTTGGAAGATGAGCCATTAAAGGGCTCAGATATCCTTACTATACACTGTCAATTTTTTCAGGTGAAAAATTCGATGTCGTCGGATCCACCCCAGTCTTTGGATTTCGATAATACACATCTAAACACATAACCACAGGTGTACACAGGTCGTAGGTACGCCTAGTTCGGCCGCTGTGGCAGTTGGAAGATGAGCCATTAAAGGGCTCAGATATCCTTACTATACACTGTCAATTTTTTCAGGTGAAAAATTCGATGTCGTCGGATCCACCCCAGTCTTTGGATTTCGATAATACACATCTAAACACATAACCACAGGTGTACACAGGTCGTAGGTACGCCTAGTTCGGCCGCTGTGGCAGTTGGAAGATGAGCCATTAAAGGGCTCAGATATCCTTACTATACACTGTCAATTTTTTCAGGTGAAAAATTCGATGTCGTCGGATCCACCCCAGTCTTTGGATTTCGATAATACACATCTAAACACATAACCACAGGTGTACACAGGTCGTAGGTACGCCTAGTTCGGCCGCTGTGGCAGTTGGAAGATGAGCCATTAAAGGGCTCAGATATCCTTACTATACACTGTCAATTTTTTCAGGTGAAAAATTCGATGTCGTCGGATCCACCCCAGTCTTTGGATTTCGATAATACACATCTAAACACATAACCACAGGTGTACACAGGTCGTAGGTACGCCTAGTTCGGCCGCTGTGGCAGTTGGAAGATGAGCCATTAAAGGGCTCAGATATCCTTACTATACACTGTCAATTTTTTCAGGTGAAAAATTCGATGTCGTCGGATCCACCCCAGTCTTTGGATTTCGATAATACACATCTAAACACATAACCACAGGTGTACACAGGTCGTAGGTACGCCTAGTTCGGCCGCTGTGGCAGTTGGAAGATGAGCCATTAAAGGGCTCAGATATCCTTACTATACACTGTCAATTTTTTCAGGTGAAAAATTCGATGTCGTCGGATCCACCCCAGTCTTTGGATTTCGATAATACACATCTAAACACATAACCACAGGTGTACACAGGTCGTAGGTACGCCTAGTTCGGCCGCTGTGGCAGTTGGAAGATGAGCCATTAAAGGGCTCAGATATCCTTACTATACACTGTCAATTTTTTCAGGTGAAAAATTCGATGTCGTCGGATCCACCCCAGTCTTTGGATTTCGATAATACACATCTAAACACATAACCACAGGTGTACACAGGTCGTAGGTACGCCTAGTTCGGCCGCTGTGGCAGTTGGAAGATGAGCCATTAAAGGGCTCAGATATCCTTACTATACACTGTCAATTTTTTCAGGTGAAAAATTCGACGTCGTCGGATCCACCCCAGTCTTTGGATTTCGATAATACACATCTAAACACATAACCACAGGTGTACACAGGTCGTAGGTACGCCTAGTTCGGCCGCTGTGGCAGTTGGAAGATGAGCCATTAAAGGGCTCAGATATCCTTACTATACACTGTCAATTTTTTCAGGTGAAAAATTCGATGTCGTCGGATCCACCCCAGTCTTTGGATTTCGATAATACACATCTAAACACATAACCACAGGTGTACACAGGTCGTAGGTACGCCTAGTTCGGCCGCTGTGGCAGTTGGAAGATGAGCCATTAAAGGGCTCAGATATCCTTACTATACACTGTCAATTTTTTCAGGTGAAAAATTCGATGTCGTCGGATCCACCCCAGTCTTTGGATTTCGATAATACACATCTAAACACATAACCACAGGTGTACACAGGTCGTAGGTACGCCTAGTTCGGCCGCTGTGGCAGTTGGAAGATGAGCCATTAAAGGGCTCAGATATCCTTACTATACACTGTCAATTTTTTCAGGTGAAAAATTCGATGTCGTCGGATCCACCCCAGTCTTTGGATTTCGATAATACACATCTAAACACATAACCACAGGTGTACACAGGTCGTAGGTACGCCTAGTTCGGCCGCTGTGGCAGTTGGAAGATGAGCCATTAAAGGGCTCAGATATCCTTACTATACACTGTCAATTTTTTCAGGTGAAAAATTCGATGTCGTCGGATCCACCCCAGTCTTTGGATTTCGATAATACACATCTAAACACATAACCACAGGTGTACACAGGTCGTAGGTACGCCTAGTTCGGCCGCTGTGGCAGTTGGAAGATGAGCCATTAAAGGGCTCAGATATCCTTACTATACACTGTCAATTTTTTCAGGTGAAAAATTCGATGTCGTCGGATCCACCCCAGTCTTTGGATTTCGATAATACACATCTAAACACATAACCACAGGTGTACACAGGTCGTAGGTACGCCTAGTTCGGCCGCTGTGGCAGTTGGAAGATGAGCCATTAAAGGGCTCAGATATCCTTACTATACACTGTCAATTTTTTCAGGTGAAAAATTCGATGTCGTCGGATCCACCCCAGTCTTTGGATTTCGATAATACACATCTAAACACATAACCACAGGTGTACACAGGTCGTAGGTACGCCTAGTTCGGCCGCTGTGGCAGTTGGAAGATGAGCCATTAAAGGGCTCAGATATCCTTACTATACACTGTCAATTTTTTCAGGTGAAAAATTCGATGTCGTCGGATCCACCCCAGTCTTTGGATTTCGATAATACACATCTAAACACATAACCACAGGTGTACACAGGTCGTAGGTACGCCTAGTTCGGCCGCTGTGGCAGTTGGAAGATGAGCCATTAAAGGGCTCAGATATCCTTACTATACACTGTCAATTTTTTCAGGTGAAAAATTCGATGTCGTCGGATCCACCCCAGTCTTTGGATTTCGATAATACACATCTAAACACATAACCACAGGTGTACACAGGTCGTAGGTACGCCTAGTTCGGCCGCTGTGGCAGTTGGAAGATGAGCCATTAAAGGGCTCAGATATCCTTACTATACACTGTCAATTTTTTCAGGTGAAAAATTCGATGTCGTCGGATCCACCCCAGTCTTTGGATTTCGATAATACACATCTAAACACATAACCACAGGTGTACACAGGTCGTAGGTACGCCTAGTTCGGCCGCTGTGGCAGTTGGAAGATGAGCCATTAAAGGGCTCAGATATCCTTACTATACACTGTCAATTTTTTCAGGTGAAAAATTCGATGTCGTCGGATCCACCCCAGTCTTTGGATTTCGATAATACACATCTAAACACATAACCACAGGTGTACACAGGTCGTAGGTACGCCTAGTTCGGCCGCTGTGGCAGTTGGAAGATGAGCCATTAAAGGGCTCAGATATCCTTACTATACACTGTCAATTTTTTCAGGTGAAAAATTCGATGTCGTCGGATCCACCCCAGTCTTTGGATTTCGATAATACACATCTAAACACATAACCACAGGTGTACACAGGTCGTAGGTACGCCTAGTTCGGCCGCTGTGGCAGTTGGAAGATGAGCCATTAAAGGGCTCAGATATCCTTACTATACACTGTCAATTTTTTCAGGTGAAAAATTCGATGTCGTCGGATCCACCCCAGTCTTTGGATTTCGATAATACACATCTAAACACATAACCACAGGTGTACACAGGTCGTAGGTACGCCTAGTTCGGCCGCTGTGGCAGTTGGAAGATGAGCCATTAAAGGGCTCAGATATCCTTACTATACACTGTCAATTTTTTCAGATGAAAAATTCGATGTCGTCGGATCCACTCCAGTCTTTGGATTTCGATAATACACATCTAAACACATAACCACAGGTGTACACAGGTCGTAGGTACGCCTAGTTCGGCCGCTGTGGCAGTTGGAAGATGAGCCATTAAAGGGCTCAGATATCCTTACTATACACTGTCAATTTTTTCAGGTGAAAAATTCGATGTCGTCGGATCCACCCCAGTCTTTGGATTTCGATAATACACATCTAAACACATAACCACAGGTGTACACAGGTCGTAGGTACGCCTAGTTCGGCCGCTGTGGCAGTTGGAAGATGAGCCATTAAAGGGCTCAGATATCCTTACTATACACTGTCAATTTTTTCAGGTGAAAAATTCGATGTCGTCGGATCCACCCCAGTCTTTGGATTTCGATAATACACATCTAAACACATAACCACAGGTGTACACAGGTCGTAGGTACGCCTAGTTCGGCCGCTGTGGCAGTTGGAAGATGAGCCATTAAAGGGCTCAGATATCCTTACTATACACTGTCAATTTTTTCAGGTGAAAAATTCGATGTCGTCGGATCCACCCCAGTCTTTGGATTTCGATAATACACATCTAAACACATAACCACAGGTGTACACAGGTCGTAGGTACGCCTAGTTCGGCCGCTGTGGCAGTTGGAAGATGAGCCATTAAAGGGCTCAGATATCCTTACTATACACTGTCAATTTTTTCAGGTGAAAAATTCGATGTCGTCGGATCCACCCCAGTCTTTGGATTTCGATAATACACATCTAAACACATAACCACAGGTGTACACAGGTCGTAGGTACGCCTAGTTCGGCCGCTGTGGCAGTTGGAAGATGAGCCATTAAAGGGCTCAGATATCCTTACTATACACTGTCAATTTTTTCAGGTGAAAAATTCGATGTCGTCGGATCCACCCCAGTCTTTGGATTTCGATAATACACATCTAAACACATAACCACAGGTGTACACAGGTCGTAGGTACGCCTAGTTCGGCCGCTGTGGCAGTTGGAAGATGAGCCATTAAAGGGCTCAGATATCCTTACTATACACTGTCAATTTTTTCAGGTGAAAAATTCGA
Source organism: Eristalis pertinax (assembly GCA_907269125.1). Lineage (NCBI taxonomy): Eukaryota > Metazoa > Arthropoda > Insecta > Diptera > Syrphidae > Eristalis > Eristalis pertinax. The sequence goes on along the minus strand of OU026148.1, from coordinate 2,304,029 downwards.
TGTCGTCGGATCCACCCCAGTCTTTGGATTTCGATAATACACATCTAAACACATAACCACAGGTGTACACAGGTCGTAGGTACGCCTAGTTCGGCCGCTGTGGCAGTTGGAAGATGAGCCATTAAAGGGCTCAGATATCCTTACTATACACTGTCAATTTTTTCAGGTGAAAAATTCGATGTCGTCGGATCCACCCCAGTCTTTGGATTTCGATAATACACATCTAAACACATAACCACAGGTGTACACAGGTCGTAGGTACGCCTAGTTCGGCCGCTGTGGCAGTTGGAAGATGAGCCATTAAAGGGCTCAGATATCCTTACTATACACTGTCAATTTTTTCAGGTGAAAAATTCGATGTCGTCGGATCCACTCCAGTCTTTGGATTTCGATAATACACATCTAAACACATAACCACAGGTGTACACAGGTCGTAGGTACGCCTAGTTCGGCCGCTGTGGCAGTTGGAAGATGAGCCATTAAAGGGCTCAGATATCCTTACTATACACTGTCAATTTTTTCAGGTGAAAAATTCGATGTCGTCGGATCCACCCCAGTCTTTGGATTTCGATAATACACATCTAAACACATAACCACAGGTGTACACAGGTCGTAGGTACGCCTAGTTCGGCCGCTGTGGCAGTTGGAAGATGAGCCATTAAAGGGCTCAGATATCCTTACTATACACTGTCAATTTTTTCAGGTGAAAAATTCGATGTCGTCGGATCCACCCCAGTCTTTGGATTTCGATAATACACATCTAAACACATAACCACAGGTGTACACAGGTCGTAGGTACGCCTAGTTCGGCCGCTGTGGCAGTTGGAAGATGAGCCATTAAAGGGCTCAGATATCCTTACTATACACTGTCAATTTTTTCAGGTGAAAAATTCGATGTCGTCGGATCCACCCCAGTCTTTGGATTTCGATAATACACATCTAAACACATAACCACAGGTGTACACAGGTCGTAGGTACGCCTAGTTCGGCCGCTGTGGCAGTTGGAAGATGAGCCATTAAAGGGCTCAGATATCCTTACTATACACTGTCAATTTTTTCAGGTGAAAAATTCGATGTCGTCGGATCCACCCCAGTCTTTGGATTTCGATAATACACATCTAAACACATAACCACAGGTGTACACAGGTCGTAGGTACGCCTAGTTCGGCCGCTGTGGCAGTTGGAAGATGAGCCATTAAAGGGCTCAGATATCCTTACTATACACTGTCAATTTTTTCAGGTGAAAAATTCGATGTCGTCGGATCCACCCCAGTCTTTGGATTTCGATAATACACATCTAAACACATAACCACAGGTGTACACAGGTCGTAGGTACGCCTAGTTCGGCCGCTGTGGCAGTTGGAAGATGAGCCATTAAAGGGCTCAGATATCCTTACTATACACTGTCAATTTTTTCAGGTGAAAAATTCGATGTCGTCGGATCCACCCCAGTCTTTGGATTTCGATAATACACATCTAAACACATAACCACAGGTGTACACAGGTCGTAGGTACGCCTAGTTCGGCCGCTGTGGCAGTTGGAAGATGAGCCATTAAAGGGCTCAGATATCCTTACTATACACTGTCAATTTTTTCAGGTGAAAAATTCGATGTCGTCGAATCCACCCCAGTCTTTGGATTTCGATAATACACATCTAAACACATAACCACAGGTGTACACAGGTCGTAGGTACGCCTAGTTCGGCCGCTGTGGCAGTTGGAAGATGAGCCATTAAAGGGCTCAGATATCCTTACTATACACTGTCAATTTTTTCAGGTGAAAAATTCGATGTCGTCGGATCCACCCCAGTCTTTGGATTTCGATAATACACACCTAAACACATAACCACAGGTGTACACAGGTCGTAGGTACGCCTAGTTCGGCCGCTGTGGCAGTTGGAAGATGAGCCATTAAAGGGCTCAGATATCCTTACTATACACTGTCAATTTTTTCAGGTGAAAAATTCGATGTCGTCGGATCCACCCCAGTCTTTGGATTTCGATAATACACATCTAAACACATAACCACAGGTGTACACAGGTCGTAGGTACGCCTAGTTCGGCCGCTGTGGCAGTTGGAAGATGAGCCATTAAAGGGCTCAGATATCCTTACTATACACTGTCAATTTTTTCAGGTGAAAAATTCGATGTCGTCGGATCCACCCCAGTCTTTGGATTTCGATAATACACATCTAAACACATAACCACAGGTGTACACAGGTCGTATGTACGCCTAGTTCGGCCGCTGTGGCAGTTGGAAGATGAGCCATTAAAGGGCTCAGATATCCTTACTATACACTGTCAATTTTTTCAGGTGAAAAATTCGATGTCGTCGGATCCACCCCAGTCTTTGGATTTCGATAATACACATCTAAACACATAACCACAGGTGTACACAGGTCGTAGGTACGCCTAGTTCGGCCGCTGTGGCAGTTGGAAGATGAGCCATTAAAGGGCTCAGATATCCTTACTATACACTGTCAATTTTTTCAGGTGAAAAATTCGATGTCGTCGGATCCACTCCAGTCTTTGGATTTCGATAATACACATCTAAACACATAACCACAGGTGTACACAGGTCGTAGGTACGCCTAGTTCGGCCGCTGTGGCAGTTGGAAGATGAGCCATTAAAGGGCTCAGATATCCTTACTATACACTGTCAATTTTTTCAGGTGAAAAATTCGATGTCGTCGGATCCACCCCAGTCTTTGGATTTCGATAATACACATCTAAACACATAACCACAGGTGTACACAGGTCGTAGGTACGCCTAGTTCGGCCGCTGTGGCAGTTGGAAGATGAGCCATTAAAGGGCTCAGATATCCTTACTATACACTGTCAATTTTTTCAGGTGAAAAATTCGATGTCGTCGGATCCACCCCAGTCTTTGGATTTCGATAATACACATCTAAACACATAACCACAGGTGTACACAGGTCGTAGGTACGCCTAGTTCGGCCGCTGTGGCAGTTGGAAGATGAGCCATTAAAGGGCTCAGATATCCTTACTATACACTGTCAATTTTTTCAGGTGAAAAATTCGATGTCGTCGGATCCACTCCAGTCTTTGGATTTCGATAATACACATCTAAACACATAACCACAGGTGTACACAGGTCGTAGGTACGCCTAGTTCGGCCGCTGTGGCAGTTGGAAGATGAGCCATTAAAGGGCTCAGATATCCTTACTATACACTGTCAATTTTTTCAGGTGAAAAATTCGATGTCGTCGGATCCACCCCAGTCTTTGGATTTCGATAATACACATCTAAACACATAACCACAGGTGTACACAGGTCGTAGGTACGCCTAGTTCGGCCGCTGTGGCAGTTGGAAGATGAGCCATTAAAGGGCTCAGATATCCTTACTATACACTGTCAATTTTTTCAGGTGAAAAATTCGATGTCGTCGGATCCACCCCAGTCTTTGGATTTCGATAATACACATCTAAACACATAACCACAGGTGTACACAGGTCGTATGTACGCCTAGTTCGGCCGCTGTGGCAGTTGGAAGATGAGCCATTAAAGGGCTCAGATATCCTTACTATACACTGTCAATTTTTTCAGGTGAAAAATTCGATGTCGTCGGATCCACCCCAGTCTTTGGATTTCGATAATACACATCTAAACACATAACCACAGGTGTACACAGGTCGTAGGTACGCCTAGTTCGGCCGCTGTGGCAGTTGGAAGATGAGCCATTAAAGGGCTCAGATATCCTTACTATACACTGTCAATTTTTTCAGGTGAAAAATTCGATGTCGTCGGATCCACTCCAGTCTTTGGATTTCGATAATACACATCTAAACACATAACCACAGGTGTACACAGGTCGTAGGTACGCCTAGTTCGGCCGCTGTGGCAGTTGGAAGATGAGCCATTAAAGGGCTCAGATATCCTTACTATACACTGTCAATTTTTTCAGGTGAAAAATTCGATGTCGTCGGATCCACCCCAGTCTTTGGATTTCGATAATACACATCTAAACACATAACCACAGGTGTACACAGGTCGTAGGTACGCCTAGTTCGGCCGCTGTGGCAGTTGGAAGATGAGCCATTAAAGGGCTCAGATATCCTTACTATACACTGTCAATTTTTTCAGGTGAAAAATTCGATGTCGTCGGATCCACCCCAGTCTTTGGATTTCGATAATACACATCTAAACACATAACCACAGGTGTACACAGGTCGTAGGTACGCCTAGTTCGGCCGCTGTGGCAGTTGGAAGATGAGCCATTAAAGGGCTCAGATATCCTTACTATACACTGTCAATTTTTTCAGGTGAAAAATTCGATGTCGTCGGATCCACCCCAGTCTTTGGATTTCGATAATACACATCTAAACACATAACCACAGGTGTACACAGGTCGTAGGTACGCCTAGTTCGGCCGCTGTGGCAGTTGGAAGATGAGCCATTAAAGGGCTCAGATATCCTTACTATACACTGTCAATTTTTTCAGGTGAAAAATTCGATGTCGTCGGATCCACCCCAGTCTTTGGATTTCGATAATACACATCTAAACACATAACCACAGGTGTACACAGGTCGTAGGTACGCCTAGTTCGGCCGCTGTGGCAGTTGGAAGATGAGCCATTAAAGGGCTCAGATATCCTTACTATACACTGTCAATTTTTTCAGGTGAAAAATTCGATGTCGTCGGATCCACCCCAGTCTTTGGATTTCGATAATACACATCTAAACACATAACCACAGGTGTACACAGGTCGTAGGTACGCCTAGTTCGGCCGCTGTGGCAGTTGGAAGATGAGCCATTAAAGGGCTCAGATATCCTTACTATACACTGTCAATTTTTTCAGGTGAAAAATTCGATGTCGTCGGATCCACCCCAGTCTTTGGATTTCGATAATACACATCTAAACACATAACCACAGGTGTACACAGGTCGTAGGTACGCCTAGTTCGGCCGCTGTGGCAGTTGGAAGATGAGCCATTAAAGGGCTCAGATATTCTTACTATACACTGTCAATTTTTTCAGGTGAAAAATTCGATGTCGTCGGATCCACCCCAGTCTTTGGATTTCGATAATACACATCTAAACACATAACCACAGGTGTACACAGGTCGTAGGTACGCCTAGTTCGGCCGCTGTGGCAGTTGGAAGATGAGCCATTAAAGGGCTCAGATATCCTTACTATACACTGTCAATTTTTTCAGGTGAAAAATTCGATGTCGTCGGATCCACCCCAGTCTTTGGATTTCGATAATACACATCTAAACACATAACCACAGGTGTACACAGGTCGTAGGTACGCCTAGTTCGGCCGCTGTGGCAGTTGGAAGATGAGCCATTAAAGGGCTCAGATATCCTTACTATACACTGTCAATTTTTTCAGGTGAAAAATTCGATGTCGTCGGATCCACCCCAGTCTTTGGATTTCGATAATACACATCTAAACACATAACCACAGGTGTACACAGGTCGTAGGTACGCCTAGTTCGGCCGCTGTGGCAGTTGGAAGATGAGCCATTAAAGGGCTCAGATATCCTTACTATACACTGTCAATTTTTTCAGGTGAAAAATTCGATGTCGTCGGATCCACTCCAGTCTTTGGATTTCGATAATACACATCTAAACACATAACCACAGGTGTACACAGGTCGTAGGTACGCCTAGTTCGGCCGCTGTGGCAGTTGGAAGATGAGCCATTAAAGGGCTCAGATATCCTTACTATACACTGTCAATTTTTTCAGGTGAAAAATTCGATGTCGTCGGATCCACCCCAGTCTTTGGATTTCGATAATACACATCTAAACACATAACCACAGGTGTACACAGGTCGTAGGTACGCCTAGTTCGGCCGCTGTGGCAGTTGGAAGATGAGCCATTAAAGGGCTCAGATATCCTTACTATACACTGTCAATTTTTTCAGGTGAAAAATTCGATGTCGTCGGATCCACTCCAGTCTTTGGATTTCGATAATACACATCTAAACACATAACCACAGGTGTACACAGGTCGTAGGTACGCCTAGTTCGGCCGCTGTGGCAGTTGGAAGATGAGCCATTAAAGGGCTCAGATATCCTTACTATACACTGTCAATTTTTTCAGGTGAAAAATTCGATGTCGTCGGATCCACCCCAGTCTTTGGATTTCGATAATACACATCTAAACACATAACCACAGGTGTACACAGGTCGTAGGTACGCCTAGTTCGGCCGCTGTGGCAGTTGGAAGATGAGCCATTAAAGGGCTCAGATATCCTTACTATACACTGTCAATTTTTTCAGGTGAAAAATTCGATGTCGTCGGATCCACCCCAGTCTTTGGATTTCGATAATACACATCTAAACACATAACCACAGGTGTACACAGGTCGTAGGTACGCCTAGTTCGGCCGCTGTGGCAGTTGGAAGATGAGCCATTAAAGGGCTCAGATATCCTTACTATACACTGTCAATTTTTTCAGGTGAAAAATTCGATGTCGTCGGATCCACCCCAGTCTTTGGATTTCGATAATACACATCTAAACACATAACCACAGGTGTACACAGGTCGTAGGTACGCCTAGTTCGGCCGCTGTGGCAGTTGGAAGATGAGCCATTAAAGGGCTCAGATATCCTTACTATACACTGTCAATTTTTTCAGGTGAAAAATTCGATGTCGTCGGATCCACCCCAGTCTTTGGATTTCGATAATACACATCTAAACACATAACCACAGGTGTACACAGGTCGTAGGTACGCCTAGTTCGGCCGCTGTGGCAGTTGGAAGATGAGCCATTAAAGGGCTCAGATATCCTTACTATACACTGTCAATTTTTTCAGGTGAAAAATTCGATGTCGTCGGATCCACCCCAGTCTTTGGATTTCGATAATACACATCTAAACACATAACCACAGGTGTACACAGGTCGTAGGTACGCCTAGTTCGGCCGCTGTGGCAGTTGGAAGATGAGCCATTAAAGGGCTCAGATATCCTTACTATACACTGTCAATTTTTTCAGGTGAAAAATTCGATGTCGTCGGATCCACCCCAGTCTTTGGATTTCGATAATACACATCTAAACACATAACCACAGGTGTACACAGGTCGTAGGTACGCCTAGTTCGGCCGCTGTGGCAGTTGGAAGATGAGCCATTAAAGGGCTCAGATATCCTTACTATACACTGTCAATTTTTTCAGGTGAAAAATTCGATGTCGTCGGATCCACCCCAGTCTTTGGATTTCGATAATACACATCTAAACACATAACCACAGGTGTACACAGGTCGTAGGTACGCCTAGTTCGGCCGCTGTGGCAGTTGGAAGATGAGCCATTAAAGGGCTCAGATATCCTTACTATACACTGTCAATTTTTTCAGGTGAAAAATTCGATGTCGTCGGATCCACCCCAGTCTTTGGATTTCGATAATACACATCTAAACACATAACCACAGGTGTACACAGGTCGTAGGTACGCCTAGTTCGGCCGCTGTGGCAGTTGGAAGATGAGCCATTAAAGGGCTCAGATATCCTTACTATACACTGTCAATTTTTTCAGGTGAAAAATTCGATGTCGTCGGATCCACCCCAGTCTTTGGATTTCGATAATACACATCTAAACACATAACCACAGGTGTATACAGGTCGTAGGTACGCCTAGTTCGGCCGCTGTGGCAGTTGGAAGATGAGCCATTAAAGGGCTCAGATATCCTTACTATACACTGTCAATTTTTTCAGGTGAAAAATTCGATGTCGTCGGATCCACCCCAGTCTTTGGATTTCGATAATACACATCTAAACACATAACCACAGGTGTACACAGGTCGTAGGTACGCCTAGTTCGGCCGCTGTGGCAGTTGGAAGATGAGCCATTAAAGGGCTCAGATATCCTTACTATACACTGTCAATTTTTTCAGGTGAAAAATTCGATGTCGTCGGATCCACCCCAGTCTTTGGATTTCGATAATACACATCTAAACACATAACCACAGGTGTACACAGGTCGTAGGTACGCCTAGTTCGGCCGCTGTGGCAGTTGGAAGATGAGCCATTAAAGGGCTCAGATATCCTTACTATACACTGTCAATTTTTTCAGGTGAAAAATTCGATGTCGTCGGATCCACCCCAGTCTTTGGATTTCGATAATACACATCTAAACACATAACCACAGGTGTACACAGGTCGTAGGTACGCCTAGTTCGGCCGCTGTGGCAGTTGGAAGATGAGCCATTAAAGGGCTCAGATATCCTTACTATACACTGTCAATTTTTTCAGGTGAAAAATTCGATGTCGTCGGATCCACCCCAGTCTTTGGATTTCGATAATACACATCTAAACACATAACCACAGGTGTACACAGGTCGTAGGTACGCCTAGTTCGGCCGCTGTGGCAGTTGGAAGATGAGCCATTAAAGGGCTCAGATATCCTTACTATACACTGTCAATTTTTTCAGGTGAAAAATTCGATGTCGTCGGATCCACCCCAGTCTTTGGATTTCGATAATACACATCTAAACACATAACCACAGGTGTACACAGGTCGTAGGTACGCCTAGTTCGGCCGCTGTGGCAGTTGGAAGATGAGCCATTAAAGGGCTCAGATATCCTTACTATACACTGTCAATTTTTTCAGGTGAAAAATTCGATGTCGTCGGATCCACTCCAGTCTTTGGATTTCGATAATACACATCTAAACACATAACCACAGGTGTACACAGGTCGTAGGTACGCCTAGTTCGGCCGCTGTGGCAGTTGGAAGATGAGCCATTAAAGGGCTCAGATATCCTTACTATACACTGTCAATTTTTTCAGGTGAAAAATTCGATGTCGTCGGATCCACCCCAGTCTTTGGATTTCGATAATACACATCTAAACACATAACCACAGGTGTACACAGGTCGTAGGTACGCCTAGTTCGGCCGCTGTGGCAGTTGGAAGATGAGCCATTAAAGGGCTCAGATATCCTTACTATACACTGTCAATTTTTTCAGGTGAAAAATTCGATGTCGTCGGATCCACCCCAGTCTTTGGATTTCGATAATACACATCTAAACACATAACCACAGGTGTACACAGGTCGTAGGTACGCCTAGTTCGGCCGCTGTGGCAGTTGGAAGATGAGCCATTAAAGGGCTCAGATATCCTTACTATACACTGTCAATTTTTTCAGGTGAAAAATTCGATGTCGTCGGATCCACCCCAGTCTTTGGATTTCGATAATACACATCTAAACACATAACCACAGGTGTACACAGGTCGTAGGTACGCCTAGTTCGGCCGCTGTGGCAGTTGGAAGATGAGCCATTAAAGGGCTCAGATATCCTTACTATACACTGTCAATTTTTTCAGGTGAAAAATTCGATGTCGTCGGATCCACCCCAGTCTTTGGATTTCGATAATACACATCTAAACACATAACCACAGGTGTACACAGGTCGTAGGTACGCCTAGTTCGGCCGCTGTGGCAGTTGGAAGATGAGCCATTAAAGGGCTCAGATATCCTTACTATACACTGTCAATTTTTTCAGGTGAAAAATTCGATGTCGTCGGATCCACCCCAGTCTTTGGATTTCGATAATACACATCTAAACACATAACCACAGGTGTACACAGGTCGTAGGTACGCCTAGTTCGGCCGCTGTGGCAGTTGGAAGATGAGCCATTAAAGGGCTCAGATATCCTTACTATACACTGTCAATTTTTTCAGGTGAAAAATTCGATGTCGTCGGATCCACCCCAGTCTTTGGATTTCGATAATACACATCTAAACACATAACCACAGGTGTACACAGGTCGTAGGTACGCCTAGTTCGGCCGCTGTGGCAGTTGGAAGATGAGCCATTAAAGGGCTCAGATATCCTTACTATACACTGTCAATTTTTTCAGGTGAAAAATTCGATGTCGTCGGATCCACTCCAGTCTTTGGATTTCGATAATACACATCTAAACACATAACCACAGGTGTACACAGGTCGTAGGTACGCCTAGTTCGGCCGCTGTGGCAGTTGGAAGATGAGCCATTAAAGGGCTCAGATATCCTTACTATACACTGTCAATTTTTTCAGGTGAAAAATTCGATGTCGTCGGATCCACCCCAGTCTTTGGATTTCGATAATACACATCTAAACACATAACCACAGGTGTACACAGGTCGTAGGTACGCCTAGTTCGGCCGCTGTGGCAGTTGGAAGATGAGCCATTAAAGGGCTCAGATATCCTTACTATACACTGTCAATTTTTTCAGGTGAAAAATTCGATGTCGTCGGATCCACCCCAGTCTTTCGATTTCGATAATACACATCTAAACACATAACCACAGGTGTACACAGGTCGTAGGTACGCCTAGTTCGGCCGCTGTGGCAGTTGGAAGATGAGCCATTAAAGGGCTCAGATATCCTTACTATACACTGTCAATTTTTTCAGGTGAAAAATTCGATGTCGTCGGATCCACTCCAGTCTTTGGATTTCGATAATACACATCTAAACACATAACCACAGGTGTACACAGGTCGTAGGTACGCCTAGTTCGGCCGCTGTGGCAGTTGGAAGATGAGCCATTAAAGGGCTCAGATATCCTTACTGTACACTGTCAATTTTTTCAGGTGAAAAATTCGATGTCGTCGGATCCACCCCAGTCTTTGGATTTCGATAATACACATCTAAACACATAACCACAGGTGTACACAGGTCGTAGGTACGCCTAGTTCGGCCGCTGTGGCAGTTGGAAGATGAGCCATTAAAGGGCTCAGATATCCTTACTATACACTGTCAATTTTTTCAGGTGAAAAATTCGATGTCGTCGGATCCACCCCAGTCTTTGGATTTCGATAATACACATCTAAACACATAACCACAGGTGTACACAGGTCGTAGGTACGCCTAGTTCGGCCGCTGTGGCAGTTGGAAGATGAGCCATTAAAGGGCTCAGATATCCTTACTATACACTGTCAATTTTTTCAGGTGAAAAATTCGATGTCGTCGGATCCACCCCAGTCTTTGGATTTCGATAATACACATCTAAACACATAACCACAGGTGTACACAGGTCGTAGGTACGCCTAGTTCGGCCGCTGTGGCAGTTGGAAGATGAGCCATTAAAGGGCTCAGATATCCTTACTATACACTGTCAATTTTTTCAGGTGAAAAATTCGATGTCGTCGGATCCACCCCAGTCTTTGGATTTCGATAATACACATCTAAACACATAACCACAGGTGTACACAGGTCGTAGGTACGCCTAGTTCGGCCGCTGTGGCAGTTGGAAGATGAGCCATTAAAGGGCTCAGATATCCTTACTATACACTGTCAATTTTTTCAGGTGAAAAATTCGATGTCGTCGGATCCACCCCAGTCTTTGGATTTCGATAATACACATCTAAACACATAACCACAGGTGTACACAGGTCGTAGGTACGCCTAGTTCGGCCGCTGTGGCAGTTGGAAGATGAGCCATTAAAGGGCTCAGATATCCTTACTATACACTGTCAATTTTTTCAGGTGAAAAATTCGATGTCGTCGGATCCACCCCAGTCTTTGGATTTCGATAATACACATCTAAACACATAACCACAGGTGTACACAGGTCGTAGGTACGCCTAGTTCGGCCGCTGTGGCAGTTGGAAGATGAGCCATTAAAGGGCTCAGATATCCTTACTATACACTGTCAATTTTTTCAGGTGAAAAATTCGATGTCGTCGGATCCACCCCAGTCTTTGGATTTCGATAATACACATCTAAACACATAACCACAGGTGTACACAGGTCGTAGGTACGCCTAGTTCGGCCGCTGTGGCAGTTGGAAGATGAGCCATTAAAGGGCTCAGATATCCTTACTATACACTGTCAATTTTTTCAGGTGAAAAATTCGATGTCGTCGGATCCACCCCAGTCTTTGGATTTCGATAATACACATCTAAACACATAACCACAGGTGTACACAGGTCGTAGGTACGCCTAGTTCGGCCGCTGTGGCAGTTGGAAGATGAGCCATTAAAGGGCTCAGATATCCTTACTATACACTGTCAATTTTTTCAGGTGAAAAATTCGATGTCGTCGGATCCACCCCAGTCTTTGGATTTCGATAATACACATCTAAACACATAACCACAGGTGTACACAGGTCGTAGGTACGCCTAGTTCGGCCGCTGTGGCAGTTGGAAGATGAGCCATTAAAGGGCTCAGATATCCTTACTATACACTGTCAATTTTTTCAGGTGAAAAATTCGATGTCGTCGGATCCACCCCAGTCTTTGGATTTCGATAATACACATCTAAACACATAACCACAGGTGTACACAGGTCGTAGGTACGCCTAGTTCGGCCGCTGTGGCAGTTGGAAGATGAGCCATTAAAGGGCTCAGATATCCTTACTATACACTGTCAATTTTTTCAGGTGAAAAATTCGATGTCGTCGGATCCACCCCAGTCTTTGGATTTCGATAATACACATCTAAACACATAACCACAGGTGTACACAGGTCGTAGGTACGCCTAGTTCGGCCGCTGTGGCAGTTGGAAGATGAGCCATTAAAGGGCTCAGATATCCTTACTATACACTGTCAATTTTTTCAGGTGAAAAATTCGATGTCGTCGGATCCACCCCAGTCTTTGGATTTCGATAATACACATCTAAACACATAACCACAGGTGTACACAGGTCGTAGGTACGCCTAGTTCGGCCGCTGTGGCAGTTGGAAGATGAGCCATTAAAGGGCTCAGATATCCTTACTATACACTGTCAATTTTTTCAGGTGAAAAATTCGATGTCGTCGGATCCACCCCAGTCTTTGGATTTCGATAATACACATCTAAACACATAACCACAGGTGTACACAGGTCGTAGGTACGCCTAGTTCGGCCGCTGTGGCAGTTGGAAGATGAGCCATTAAAGGGCTCAGATATCCTTACTATACACTGTCAATTTTTTCAGGTGAAAAATTCGATGTCGTCGGATCCACCCCAGTCTTTGGATTTCGATAATACACATCTAAACACATAACCACAGGTGTACACAGGTCGTAGGTACGCCTAGTTCGGCCGCTGTGGCAGTTGGAAGATGAGCCATTAAAGGGCTCAGATATCCTTACTATACACTGTCAATTTTTTCAGGTGAAAAATTCGATGTCGTCGGATCCACCCCAGTCTTTGGATTTCGATAATACACATCTAAACACATAACCACAGGTGTACACAGGTCGTAGGTACGCCTAGTTCGGCCGCTGTGGCAGTTGGAAGATGAGCCATTAAAGGGCTCAGATATCCTTACTATACACTGTCAATTTTTTCAGGTGAAAAATTCGATGTCGTCGGATCCACCCCAGTCTTTGGATTTCGATAATACACATCTAAACACATAACCACAGGTGTACACAGGTCGTAGGTACGCCTAGTTCGGCCGCTGTGGCAGTTGGAAGATGAGCCATTAAAGGGCTCAGATATCCTTACTATACACTGTCAATTTTTTCAGGTGAAAAATTCGATGTCGTCGGATCCACCCCAGTCTTTGGATTTCGATAATACACATCTAAACACATAACCACAGGTGTACACAGGTCGTAGGTACGCCTAGTTCGGCCGCTGTGGCAGTTGGAAGATGAGCCATTAAAGGGCTCAGATATCCTTACTATACACTGTCAATTTTTTCAGGTGAAAAATTCGATGTCGTCGGATCCACCCCAGTCTTTGGATTTCGATAATACACATCTAAACACATAACCACAGGTGTACACAGGTCGTAGGTACGCCTAGTTCGGCCGCTGTGGCAGTTGGAAGATGAGCCATTAAAGGGCTCAGATATCCTTACTATACACTGTCAATTTTTTCAGGTGAAAAATTCGATGTCGTCGGATCCACCCCAGTCTTTGGATTTCGATAATACACATCTAAACACATAACCACAGGTGTACACAGGTCGTAGGTACGCCTAGTTCGGCCGCTGTGGCAGTTGGAAGATGAGCCATTAAAGGGCTCAGATATCCTTACTATACACTGTCAATTTTTTCAGGTGAAAAATTCGATGTCGTCGGATCCACCCCAGTCTTTGGATTTCGATAATACACATCTAAACACATAACCACAGGTGTACACAGGTCGTAGGTACGCCTAGTTCGGCCGCTGTGGCAGTTGGAAGATGAGCCATTAAAGGGCTCAGATATCCTTACTATACACTGTCAATTTTTTCAGGTGAAAAATTCGATGTCGTCGGATCCACCCCAGTCTTTGGATTTCGATAATACACATCTAAACACATAACCACAGGTGTACACAGGTCGTAGGTACGCCTAGTTCGGCCGCTGTGGCAGTTGGAAGATGAGCCATTAAAGGGCTCAGATATCCTTACTATACACTGTCAATTTTTTCAGGTGAAAAATTCGATGTCGTCGGATCCACCCCAGTCTTTGGATTTCGATAATACACATCTAAACACATAACCACAGGTGTACACAGGTCGTAGGTACGCCTAGTTCGGCCGCTGTGGCAGTTGGAAGATGAGCCATTAAAGGGCTCAGATATCCTTACTATACACTGTCAATTTTTTCAGGTGAAAAATTCGATGTCGTCGGATCCACCCCAGTCTTTGGATTTCGATAATACACATCTAAACACATAACCACAGGTGTACACAGGTCGTAGGTACGCCTAGTTCGGCCGCTGTGGCAGTTGGAAGATGAGCCATTAAAGGGCTCAGATATCCTTACTATACACTGTCAATTTTTTCAGGTGAAAAATTCGATGTCGTCGGATCCACCCCAGTCTTTGGATTTCGATAATACACATCTAAACACATAACCACAGGTGTACACAGGTCGTAGGTACGCCTAGTTCGGCCGCTGTGGCAGTTGGAAGATGAGCCATTAAAGGGCTCAGATATCCTTACTATACACTGTCAATTTTTTCAGGTGAAAAATTCGATGTCGTCGGATCCACCCCAGTCTTTGGATTTCGATAATACACATCTAAACACATAACCACAGGTGTACACAGGTCGTAGGTACGCCTAGTTCGGCCGCTGTGGCAGTTGGAAGATGAGCCATTAAAGGGCTCAGATATCCTTACTATACACTGTCAATTTTTTCAGGTGAAAAATTCGATGTCGTCGGATCCACCCCAGTCTTTGGATTTCGATAATACACATCTAAACACATAACCACAGGTGTACACAGGTCGTAGGTACGCCTAGTTCGGCCGCTGTGGCAGTTGGAAGATGAGCCATTAAAGGGCTCAGATATCCTTACTATACACTGTCAATTTTTTCAGGTGAAAAATTCGATGTCGTCGGATCCACCCCAGTCTTTGGATTTCGATAATACACATCTAAACACATAACCACAGGTGTACACAGGTCGTAGGTACGCCTAGTTCGGCCGCTGTGGCAGTTGGAAGATGAGCCATTAAAGGGCTCAGATATCCTTACTATACACTGTCAATTTTTTCAGGTGAAAAATTCGATGTCGTCGGATCCACCCCAGTCTTTGGATTTCGATAATACACATCTAAACACATAACCACAGGTGTACACAGGTCGTAGGTACGCCTAGTTCGGCCGCTGTGGCAGTTGGAAGATGAGCCATTAAAGGGCTCAGATATCCTTACTATACACTGTCAATTTTTTCAGGTGAAAAATTCGATGTCGTCGGATCCACCCCAGTCTTTGGATTTCGATAATACACATCTAAACACATAACCACAGGTGTACACAGGTCGTAGGTACGCCTAGTTCGGCCGCTGTGGCAGTTGGAAGATGAGCCATTAAAGGGCTCAGATATCCTTACTATACACTGTCAATTTTTTCAGGTGAAAAATTCGATGTCGTCGGATCCACCCCAGTCTTTGGATTTCGATAATACACATCTAAACACATAACCACAGGTGTACACAGGTCGTAGGTACGCCTAGTTCGGCCGCTGTGGCAGTTGGAAGATGAGCCATTAAAGGGCTCAGATATCCTTACTATACACTGTCAATTTTTTCAGGTGAAAAATTCGATGTCGTCGGATCCACCCCAGTCTTTGGATTTCGATAATACACATCTAAACACATAACCACAGGTGTACACAGGTCGTAGGTACGCCTAGTTCGGCCGCTGTGGCAGTTGGAAGATGAGCCATTAAAGGGCTCAGATATCCTTACTATACACTGTCAATTTTTTCAGGTGAAAAATTCGATGTCGTCGGATCCACCCCAGTCTTTGGATTTCGATAATACACATCTAAACACATAACCACAGGTGTACACAGGTCGTAGGTACGCCTAGTTCGGCCGCTGTGGCAGTTGGAAGATGAGCCATTAAAGGGCTCAGATATCCTTACTATACACTGTCAATTTTTTCAGGTGAAAAATTCGATGTCGTCGGATCCACCCCAGTCTTTGGATTTCGATAATACACATCTAAACACATAACCACAGGTGTACACAGGTCGTAGGTACGCCTAGTTCGGCCGCTGTGGCAGTTGGAAGATGAGCCATTAAAGGGCTCAGATATCCTTACTATACACTGTCAATTTTTTCAGGTGAAAAATTCGATGTCGTCGGATCCACCCCAGTCTTTGGATTTCGATAATACACATCTAAACACATAACCACAGGTGTACACAGGTCGTAGGTACGCCTAGTTCGGCCGCTGTGGCAGTTGGAAGATGAGCCATTAAAGGGCTCAGATATCCTTACTATACACTGTCAATTTTTTCAGGTGAAAAATTCGATGTCGTCGGATCCACCCCAGTCTTTGGATTTCGATAATACACATCTAAACACATAACCACAGGTGTACACAGGTCGTAGGTACGCCTAGTTCGGCCGCTGTGGCAGTTGGAAGATGAGCCATTAAAGGGCTCAGATATCCTTACTATACACTGTCAATTTTTTCAGGTGAAAAATTCGATGTCGTCGGATCCACCCCAGTCTTTGGATTTCGATAATACACATCTAAACACATAACCACAGGTGTACACAGGTCGTAGGTACGCCTAGTTCGGCCGCTGTGGCAGTTGGAAGATGAGCCATTAAAGGGCTCAGATATCCTTACTATACACTGTCAATTTTTTCAGGTGAAAAATTCGATGTCGTCGGATCCACCCCAGTCTTTGGATTTCGATAATACACATCTAAACACATAACCACAGGTGTACACAGGTCGTAGGTACGCCTAGTTCGGCCGCTGTGGCAGTTGGAAGATGAGCCATTAAAGGGCTCAGATATCCTTACTATACACTGTCAATTTTTTCAGGTGAAAAATTCGATGTCGTCGGATCCACCCCAGTCTTTGGATTTCGATAATACACATCTAAACACATAACCACAGGTGTACACAGGTCGTAGGTACGCCTAGTTCGGCCGCTGTGGCAGTTGGAAGATGAGCCATTAAAGGGCTCAGATATCCTTACTATACACTGTCAATTTTTTCAGGTGAAAAATTCGATGTCGTCGGATCCACCCCAGTCTTTGGATTTCGATAATACACATCTAAACACATAACCACAGGTGTACACAGGTCGTAGGTACGCCTAGTTCGGCCGCTGTGGCAGTTGGAAGATGAGCCATTAAAGGGCTCAGATATCCTTACTATACACTGTCAATTTTTTCAGGTGAAAAATTCGATGTCGTCGGATCCACCCCAGTCTTTGGATTTCGATAATACACATCTAAACACATAACCACAGGTGTACACAGGTCGTAGGTACGCCTAGTTCGGCCGCTGTGGCAGTTGGAAGATGAGCCATTAAAGGGCTCAGATATCCTTACTATACACTGTCAATTTTTTCAGGTGAAAAATTCGATGTCGTCGGATCCACCCCAGTCTTTGGATTTCGATAATACACATCTAAACACATAACCACAGGTGTACACAGGTCGTAGGTACGCCTAGTTCGGCCGCTGTGGCAGTTGGAAGATGAGCCATTAAAGGGCTCAGATATCCTTACTATACACTGTCAATTTTTTCAGGTGAAAAATTCGATGTCGTCGGATCCACCCCAGTCTTTGGATTTCGATAATACACATCTAAACACATAACCACAGGTGTACACAGGTCGTAGGTACGCCTAGTTCGGCCGCTGTGGCAGTTGGAAGATGAGCCATTAAAGGGCTCAGATATCCTTACTATACACTGTCAATTTTTTCAGGTGAAAAATTCGATGTCGTCGGATCCACCCCAGTCTTTGGATTTCGATAATACACATCTAAACACATAACCACAGGTGTACACAGGTCGTAGGTACGCCTAGTTCGGCCGCTGTGGCAGTTGGAAGATGAGCCATTAAAGGGCTCAGATATCCTTACTATACACTGTCAATTTTTTCAGGTGAAAAATTCGATGTCGTCGGATCCACCCCAGTCTTTGGATTTCGATAATACACATCTAAACACATAACCACAGGTGTACACAGGTCGTAGGTACGCCTAGTTCGGCCGCTGTGGCAGTTGGAAGATGAGCCATTAAAGGGCTCAGATATCCTTACTATACACTGTCAATTTTTTCAGGTGAAAAATTCGATGTCGTCGGATCCACCCCAGTCTTTGGATTTCGATAATACACATCTAAACACATAACCACAGGTGTACACAGGTCGTAGGTACGCCTAGTTCGGCCGCTGTGGCAGTTGGAAGATGAGCCATTAAAGGGCTCAGATATCCTTACTATACACTGTCAATTTTTTCAGGTGAAAAATTCGATGTCGTCGGATCCACCCCAGTCTTTGGATTTCGATAATACACATCTAAACACATAACCACAGGTGTACACAGGTCGTAGGTACGCCTAGTTCGGCCGCTGTGGCAGTTGGAAGATGAGCCATTAAAGGGCTCAGATATCCTTACTATACACTGTCAATTTTTTCAGGTGAAAAATTCGATGTCGTCGGATCCACCCCAGTCTTTGGATTTCGATAATACACATCTAAACACATAACCACAGGTGTACACAGGTCGTAGGTACGCCTAGTTCGGCCGCTGTGGCAGTTGGAAGATGAGCCATTAAAGGGCTCAGATATCCTTACTATACACTGTCAATTTTTTCAGGTGAAAAATTCGATGTCGTCGGATCCACCCCAGTCTTTGGATTTCGATAATACACATCTAAACACATAACCACAGGTGTACACAGGTCGTAGGTACGCCTAGTTCGGCCGCTGTGGCAGTTGGAAGATGAGCCATTAAAGGGCTCAGATATCCTTACTATACACTGTCAATTTTTTCAGGTGAAAAATTCGATGTCGTCGGATCCACCCCAGTCTTTGGATTTCGATAATACACATCTAAACACATAACCACAGGTGTACACAGGTCGTAGGTACGCCTAGTTCGGCCGCTGTGGCAGTTGGAAGATGAGCCATTAAAGGGCTCAGATATCCACTATACACTGTCAATTTTTTCAGGTGAAAAATTCGATGTCGTCGGATCCACCCCAGTCTTTGGATTTCGATAATACACATCTAAACACATAACCACAGGTGTACACAGGTCGTAGGTACGCCTAGTTCGGCCGCTGTGGCAGTTGGAAGATGAGCCATTAAAGGGCTCAGATATCCTTACTATACACTGTCAATTTTTTCAGGTGAAAAATTCGATGTCGTCGGATCCACCCCAGTCTTTGGATTTCGATAATACACATCTAAACACATAACCACAGGTGTACACAGGTCGTAGGTACGCCTAGTTCGGCCGCTGTGGCAGTTGGAAGATGAGCCATTAAAGGGCTCAGATATCCTTACTATACACTGTCAATTTTTTCAGGTGAAAAATTCGATGTCGTCGGATCCACCCCAGTCTTTGGATTTCGATAATACACATCTAAACACATAACCACAGGTGTACACAGGTCGTAGGTACGCCTAGTTCGGCCGCTGTGGCAGTTGGAAGATGAGCCATTAAAGGGCTCAGATATCCTTACTATACACTGTCAATTTTTTCAGGTGAAAAATTCGATGTCGTCGGATCCACCCCAGTCTTTGGATTTCGATAATACACATCTAAACACATAACCACAGGTGTACACAGGTCGTAGGTACGCCTAGTTCGGCCGCTGTGGCAGTTGGAAGATGAGCCATTAAAGGGCTCAGATATCCTTACTATACACTGTCAATTTTTTCAGGTGAAAAATTCGATGTCGTCGGATCCACCCCAGTCTTTGGATTTCGATAATACACATCTAAACACATAACCACAGGTGTACACAGGTCGTAGGTACGCCTAGTTCGGCCGCTGTGGCAGTTGGAAGATGAGCCATTAAAGGGCTCAGATATCCTTACTATACACTGTCAATTTTTTCAGGTGAAAAATTCGATGTCGTCGGATCCACCCCAGTCTTTGGATTTCGATAATACACATCTAAACACATAACCACAGGTGTACACAGGTCGTAGGTACGCCTAGTTCGGCCGCTGTGGCAGTTGGAAGATGAGCCATTAAAGGGCTCAGATATCCTTACTATACACTGTCAATTTTTTCAGGTGAAAAATTCGATGTCGTCGGATCCACCCCAGTCTTTGGATTTCGATAATACACATCTAAACACATAACCACAGGTGTACACAGGTCGTAGGTACGCCTAGTTCGGCCGCTGTGGCAGTTGGAAGATGAGCCATTAAAGGGCTCAGATATCCTTACTATACACTGTCAATTTTTTCAGGTGAAAAATTCGATGTCGTCGGATCCACCCCAGTCTTTGGATTTCGATAATACACATCTAAACACATAACCACAGGTGTACACAGGTCGTAGGTACGCCTAGTTCGGCCGCTGTGGCAGTTGGAAGATGAGCCATTAAAGGGCTCAGATATCCTTACTATACACTGTCAATTTTTTCAGGTGAAAAATTCGATGTCGTCGGATCCACCCCAGTCTTTGGATTTCGATAATACACATCTAAACACATAACCACAGGTGTACACAGGTCGTAGGTACGCCTAGTTCGGCCGCTGTGGCAGTTGGAAGATGAGCCATTAAAGGGCTCAGATATCCTTACTATACACTGTCAATTTTTTCAGGTGAAAAATTCGATGTCGTCGGATCCACCCCAGTCTTTGGATTTCGATAATACACATCTAAACACATAACCACAGGTGTACACAGGTCGTAGGTACGCCTAGTTCGGCCGCTGTGGCAGTTGGAAGATGAGCCATTAAAGGGCTCAGATATCCTTACTATACACTGTCAATTTTTTCAGGTGAAAAATTCGATGTCGTCGGATCCACCCCAGTCTTTGGATTTCGATAATACACATCTAAACACATAACCACAGGTGTACACAGGTCGTAGGTACGCCTAGTTCGGCCAAATTCATGTTTCATAAAATTCCACTGAAATCAAACAAGAGCAATTACGCACCCAATGTTCTAAAATTTCAGTGAAAAATTAAACAGCAGGCCACCAGGAATACAAAAAAAAGTTGTAGGTATGATTGTTTTCAGCCCCGATGATATGCTATTGTTGTTATCCTGAGTGGTGTGATCTTATTAACCAAAAAGCATTGCATATTATCGGGCTCAAACCTGGAATACCTTCTTATTTTTCTGCATTTCTGGTGGCCTTTTATTTCGGGGCCGAAAATTCGAATTTTGAACCGCTCTGAGTGAGCATGATCAGGGATGGTCAGCTTTTTTGAGTTTCTACTTACATTGAGTGATCCTTAAAAGTAATTTGTGTGTGTGTGGATGTGTGTGTGCGTGTGTGTGCATGTTTGTTTTATCTTTGGGTTTACTTTGTGTTGCAAGCTTCTACTATCTGTCGAGTGTAGCAGATTGAATCGACAGATGCGCCTGCGGCATAACTTAAATGCATAACTGGATCATCAAATGGATCGTGGGTGTGATTTTGTTCTACTTTGTAATACGTTATTGAATCTTTTTCACCTAAAAAAATTGACAGTGTATAGTAAGGATATCTGAGCCCTTTAATGGCTCATCTTCCAACTGCCACAGCGGCCGAACTAGGCGTACCTACGACCTGTGTACACCTGTGGTTATGTGTTTAGAT
Organism: Eristalis pertinax; assembly: GCA_907269125.1. Taxonomy (NCBI): domain Eukaryota; kingdom Metazoa; phylum Arthropoda; class Insecta; order Diptera; family Syrphidae; genus Eristalis; species Eristalis pertinax. Next base: position 2,282,113 of record OU026148.1, on the reverse strand, counting down.
GTGTAATATCGAAATTCAAAGACTGGAGTGAATCCGACGACATCGAATTTTTCACCTGAAAAAATTGACAGTGTATAGTAAGGATATCTGAGCCCTTTAATGGCTCATCTTCCAACTGCCACAGCGGCCGAACTAGGCGTACCTACGACCTGTGTACACCTGTGGTTATGTGTTTAGATGTGTAATATCGAAATTCAAAGACTGGAGTGAATCCGACGACATCGAATTTTTCACCTGAAAAAATTGACAGTGTATAGTAAGGATATCTGAGCCCTTTAATGGCTCATCTTCCAACTGCCACAGCGGCCGAACTAGGCGTACCTACGACCTGTGTACACCTGTGGTTATGTGTTTAGATGTGTAATATCGAAATTCAAAGACTGGAGTGAATCCGACGACATCGAATTTTTCACCTGAAAAAATTGACAGTGTATAGTAAGGATATCTGAGCCCTTTAATGGCTCATCTTCCAACTGCCACAGCGGCCGAACTAGGCGTACCTACGACCTGTGTACACCTGTGGTTATGTGTTTAGATGTGTAATATCGAAATTCAAAGACTGGAGTGAATCCGACGACATCGAATTTTTCACCTGAAAAAATTGACAGTGTATAGTAAGGATATCTGAGCCCTTTAATGGCTCATCTTCCAACTGCCACAGCGGCCGAACTAGGCGTACCTACGACCTGTGTACACCTGTGGTTATGTGTTTAGATGTGTAATATCGAAATTCAAAGACTGGAGTGAATCCGACGACATCGAATTTTTCACCTGAAAAAATTGACAGTGTATAGTAAGGATATCTGAGCCCTTTAATGGCTCATCTTCCAACTGCCACAGCGGCCGAACTAGGCGTACCTACGACCTGTGTACACCTGTGGTTATGTGTTTAGATGTGTAATATCGAAATTCAAAGACTGGAGTGAATCCGACGACATCGAATTTTTCACCTCAAAAAATTGGCAGTGTATAGTAAGGATATCGGAGCCCTTTAATGGCTCATCTTCCAACTGCCACAGCGGCCGAACTAGGCGTACCTGCGACCTGTGTACACCTGTGGTTATGTGTTTAGATGTGTATTATCGAAATCCAAAGACTGGAGTGGATCCGACGACATCGAATTTTTCACGTGAAAAAATTGACAGTGTATAGTAAGGATATCTGAGCCCTTTAATGGCTCATCTTCCAACTGCAACAGCGGCCGAACTAGGCGTACCTACGACCTGTGTACACCTGTGGTTATGTGTTTAGATGTGTATTATCGAAATCCAAAGACTGGAGTGGATCCGACGACATCGAATTTTTCACCTGAAAAAATTGACAGTGTATAGTAAGGATATCGGAGCCCTTTAATGGCTCATCTTCCAACTGCCACAGCGGCCGAACTAGGCGTACCTACGACCTGTGTACACCTGTGGTTATGTGTTTAGATGTGTAATATCGAAATTCAAAGACTGGAGTGGATCCGACGACATCGAATTTTTCACCTGAAAAAATTGACAGTGTATAGTAAGGATATCTGAGCCCTTTAATGGCTCATCTTCCAACTGCCACAGCGGCCGAACTAGGCGTACCTACGACCTGTGTACACCTGTGGTTATGTGTTTAGATGTGTATTATCGAAATCCAAAGACTGGAGTGGATCCGACGACATCGAATTTTTCACCTGAAAAAATTGACAGTGTATAGTAAGGATATCTGAGCCCTTTAATGGCTCATCTTCCAACTGCCACAGCGGCCGAACTAGGCGTACTTACGACCTGTGTACACCTGTGGTTATGTGTTTAGATGTGTATTATCGAAATTCAAAGACTGGAGTGGATCCGACGACATCGAATTTTTCACCTGAAAAAATTGACAGTGTATAGTAAGGATATCTGAGCCCTTTAATGGCTCATCTTCCAACTGCCACAGCGGCCGAACTAGGCGTACCTACGACCTGTGTACACCTGTGGTTATGTGTTTAGATGTGTATTATCGAAATCCAAAGACTGGAGTGGATCCGACGACATCGAATTTTTCACCTGAAAAAATTGACAGTGTATAGTAAGGATATCGGAGCCCTTTAATGGCTCATCTTCCAACTGCCACAGCGGCCGAACTAGACGTACCTACGACCTGTGTACACCTGTGGTTATGTGTTTAGATGTGTATTATCGAAATCCAAAGACTGGAGTGGATCCGACGACATCGAATTTTTCACCTGAAAAAATTGACAGTGTATAGTAAGAATATCTGAGCCCTTTAATGGCTCATCTTCCAACTGCCACAGCGGCCGAACTAGGCGTACCTACGACCTGTGTACACCTGTGGTTATGTGTTTAGATGTGTATTATCGAAATTCAAAGACTGGAGTGGATCCGACGACATCGAATTTTTCACCTGAAAAAATTGACAGTGTATAGTAAGGATATCTGAGCCCTTTAATGGCTCATATTCCAACTGCCACAGCGGCCGAACTAGGCGTACCTACGACCTGTGTACACCTGTGGTTATGTGTTTAGATGTGTAATATCGAAATTCAAAGACTGGAGTGGATCCGACGACATCGAATTTTTCACCTGAAAAAATTGACAGTGTATAGTAAGGATATCTGAGCCCTTTAATGGCTCATCTTCCAACTGCAACAGCGGCCGAACTAGGCGTACCTACGACCTGTGTACACCTGTGGTTATGTGTTTAGATGTGTAATATCGAAATTCAAAGACTGGAGTGAATCCGACGACATCGAATTTTTCACCTCAAAAAATTGGCAGTGTATAGTAAGGATATCGGAGCCCTTTAATGGCTCATCTTCCAACTGCCACAGCGGCCGAACTAGGCGTACCTACGACCTGTGTACACCTGTGGTTATGTGTTTAGATGTGTATTATCGAAATCCAAAGACTGGAGTGGATCCGACGACATCGAATTTTTCACCTGAAAAAATTGACAGTGTATAGTAAGGATATCTGAGCCCTTTAATGGCTCATCTTCCAACTGCCACAGCGGCCGAACTAGGCGTACCTACGACCTGTGTACACCTGTGGTTATGTGTTTAGATGTGTAATATCGAAATTCAAAGACTGGAGTGAATCCGACGACATCGAATTTTTCACCTGAAAAAATTGACAGTGTATAGTAAGGATATCTGAGCCCTTTAATGGCTCATCTTCCAACTGCCACAGCGGCCGAACTAGGCGTACCTACGACCTGTGTACACCTGTGGTTATGTGTTTAGATGTGTAATATCGAAATTCAAAGACTGGAGTGAATCCGACGACATCGAATTTTTCACCTCAAAAAATTGGCAGTGTATAGTAAGGATATCGGAGCCCTTTAATGGCTCATCTTCCAACTGCCACAGCGGCCGAACTAGACGTACCTACGACCTGTGTACACCTGTGGTTATGTGTTTAGATGTGTATTATCGAAATCCAAAGACTGGAGTGGATCCGACGACATCGAATTTTTCACGTGAAAAAATTGACAGTGTATAGTAAGGATATCTGAGCCCTTTAATGGCTCATCTTCCAACTGCAACAGCGGCCGAACTAGGCGTACCTACGACCTGTGTACACCTGTGGTTATGTGTTTAGATGTGTATTATCGAAATCCAAAGACTGGAGTGGATCCGACGACATCGAATTTTTCACCTGAAAAAATTGACAGTGTATAGTAAGGATATCGGAGCCCTTTAATGGCTCATCTTCCAACTGCCACAGCGGCCGAACTAGACGTACCTACGACCTGTGTACACCTGTGGTTATGTGTTTAGATGTGTATTATCGAAATCCAAAGACTGGAGTGGATCCGATGACATCGAATTTTTCACCTGAAAAAATTGACAGTGTATAGTAAGGATATCGGAGCCCTTTAATGGCTCATCTTCCAACTGCCACAGCGGCCGAACTAGGCGTACCTACGACCTGTGTACACCTGTGGTTATGTGTTTAGATGTGTATTATCGAAATCCAAAGACTGGAGTGGATCCGACGACATCGAATTTTTCACCTGAAAAAATTGACAGTGTATAGTAAGGATATCTGAGCCCTTTAATGGCTCATCTTCCAACTGCCACAGCGGCCGAACTAGGCGTACCTACGACCTGTGTACACCTGTGGTTATGTGTTTAGATGTGTAATATCGAAATTCAAAGACTGGAGTGGATCCGACGACATCGAATTTTTCACCTGAAAAAATTGACAGTGTATAGTAAGGATATCTGAGCCCTTTAATGGCTCATCTTCCAACTGCCACAGCGGCCGAACTAGGCGTACCTACGACCTGTGTACACCTGTGGTTATGTGTTTAGATGTGTATTATCGAAATCCAAAGACTGGAGTGGATCCGACGACATCGAATTTTTCACCTGAAAAAATTGACAGTGTATAGTAAGGATATCTGAGCCCTTTAATGGCTCATCTTCCAACTGCCACAGCGGCCGAACTAGGCGTACTTACGACCTGTGTACACCTGTGGTTATGTGTTTAGATGTGTATTATCGAAATTCAAAGACTGGAGTGGATCCGACGACATCGAATTTTTCACCTGAAAAAATTGACAGTGTATAGTAAGGATATCTGAGCCCTTTAATGGCTCATCTTCCAACTGCCACAGCGGCCGAACTAGGCGTACCTACGACCTGTGTACACCTGTGGTTATGTGTTTAGATGTGTATTATCGAAATCCAAAGACTGGAGTGGATCCGACGACATCGAATTTTTCACCTGAAAAAATTGACAGTGTATAGTAAGGATATCGGAGCCCTTTAATGGCTCATCTTCCAACTGCCACAGCGGCCGAACTAGACGTACCTACGACCTGTGTACACCTGTGGTTATGTGTTTAGATGTGTATTATCGAAATCCAAAGACTGGAGTGGATCCGACGACATCGAATTTTTCACCTGAAAAAATTGACAGTGTATAGTAAGAATATCTGAGCCCTTTAATGGCTCATCTTCCAACTGCCACAGCGGCCGAACTAGGCGTACCTACGACCTGTGTACACCTGTGGTTATGTGTTTAGATGTGTATTATCGAAATTCAAAGACTGGAGTGGATCCGACGACATCGAATTTTTCACCTGAAAAAATTGACAGTGTATAGTAAGGATATCTGAGCCCTTTAATGGCTCATATTCCAACTGCCACAGCGGCCGAACTAGGCGTACCTACGACCTGTGTACACCTGTGGTTATGTGTTTAGATGTGTAATATCGAAATTCAAAGACTGGAGTGGATCCGACGACATCGAATTTTTCACCTGAAAAAATTGACAGTGTATAGTAAGGATATCTGAGCCCTTTAATGGCTCATCTTCCAACTGCAACAGCGGCCGAACTAGGCGTACCTACGACCTGTGTACACCTGTGGTTATGTGTTTAGATGTGTAATATCGAAATTCAAAGACTGGAGTGAATCCGACGACATCGAATTTTTCACCTCAAAAAATTGGCAGTGTATAGTAAGGATATCGGAGCCCTTTAATGGCTCATCTTCCAACTGCCACAGCGGCCGAACTAGGCGTACCTACGACCTGTGTACACCTGTGGTTATGTGTTTAGATGTGTATTATCGAAATCCAAAGACTGGAGTGGATCCGACGACATCGAATTTTTCACCTGAAAAAATTGACAGTGTATAGTAAGGATATCTGAGCCCTTTAATGGCTCATCTTCCAACTGCCACAGCGGCCGAACTAGGCGTACCTACGACCTGTGTACACCTGTGGTTATGTGTTTAGATGTGTAATATCGAAATTCAAAGACTGGAGTGGATCCGACGACATCGAATTTTTCACCTGAAAAAATTGACAGTGTATAGTAAGGATATCTGAGCCCTTTAATGGCTCATCTTCCAACTGCCACAGCGGCCGAACTAGGCGTACCTACGACCTGTGTACACCTGTGGTTATGTGTTTAGATGTGTATTATCGAAATCCAAAGACTGGAGTGGATCCGACGACATCGAATTTTTCACCTGAAAAAATTGACAGTGTATAGTAAGGATATCTGAGCCCTTTAATGGCTCATCTTCCAACTGCCACAGCGGCCGAACTAGGCGTACTTACGACCTGTGTACACCTGTGGTTATGTGTTTAGATGTGTATTATCGAAATCCAAAAGACTGGAGTGGATCCGACGACATCGAATTTTTCACCTGAAAAAATTGACAGTGTATAGTAAGGATATCTGAGCCCTTTAATGGCTCATCTTCCAACTGCCACAGCGGCCGAACTAGGCGTACCTACGACCTGTGTACACCTGTGGTTATGTGTTTAGATGTGTATTATCGAAATCCAAAGACTGGAGTGGATCCGACGACATCGAATTTTTCACCTGAAAAAATTGACAGTGTATAGTAAGGATATCGGAGCCCTTTAATGGCTCATCTTCCAACTGCCACAGCGGCCGAACTAGACGTACCTACGACCTGTGTACACCTGTGGTTATGTGTTTAGATGTGTATTATCGAAATCCAAAGACTGGAGTGGATCCGACGACATCGAATTTTTCACCTGAAAAAATTGACAGTGTATAGTAAGGATATCTGAGCCCTTTAATGGCTCATCTTCCAACTGCCACAGCGGCGGAACTAGGCGTACCTACGACCTGTGTACACCTGTGGTTATGTGTTTAGATGTGTATTATCGAAATTCAAAGACTGGAGTGGATCCGACGACATCGAATTTTTCACCTGAAAAAATTGACAGTGTATAGTAAGGATATCTGAGCCCTTTAATGGCTCATATTCCAACTGCCACAGCGGCCGAACTAGGCGTACCTACGACCTGTGTACACCTGTGGTTATGTGTTTAGATGTGTAATATCGAAATTCAAAGACTGGAGTGGATCCGACGACATCGAATTTTTCACCTGAAAAAATTGACAGTAAGGATATCTGAGCCCTTTAATGGCTCATCTTCCAACTGCAACAGCGCCGAACTAGGCGTACCTACGACCTGTGTACACCTGTGGTTATGTGTTTAGATGTGTATTATCGAAATTCAAAGACTGGAGTGGATCCGACGACATCGAATTTTTCACCTGAAAAAATTTACAGTGTATAGTAAGGATATCGGAGCCCTTTAATGGCTCATCTTCCAACTGCCACAGCGGCCGAACTAGGCGTACCTACGACCTGTGTACACCTGTGGTTATGTGTTTAGATGTGTATTATCGAAATCCAAAGACTGGAGTGGATCCGACGACATCGAATTTTTCACCTGAAAAAATTGACAGTGTATAGTAAGGATATCTGAGCCCTTTAATGGCTCATCTTCCAACTGCCACAGCGGCCGAACTAGGCGTACTTACGACCTGTGTACACCTGTGGTTATGTGTTTAGATGTGTATTATCGAAATTCAAAGACTGGGGTGGATCCGACGACATCGAATTTTCACCTAAAAAAATTGACAGTGTATAGTAAGGATATCTGAGCCCTTTAATGGCTCATCTTCCAACTGCAACAGCGGCCGAACTAGGCGTACCTACGACCTGTGTACACCTGTGGTTATGTGTTTAGATGTGTATTATCGAAATTCAAAGACTGGAGTGGATCCGACGACATCGAATTTTTCACCTGAAAAAATTTACAGTGTATAGTAAGGATATCGGAGCCCTTTAATGGCTCATCTTCCAACTGCCACAGCGGCCGAACTAGGCGTACCTACGACCTGTGTACACCTGTGGTTATGTGTTTAGATGTGTATTATCGAAATCCAAAGACTGGAGTGGATCCGACGACATCGAATTTTTCACCTGAAAAAATTGACAGTGTATAGTAAGGATATCTGAGCCCTTTAATGGCTCATCTTCCAACTGCCACAGCGGCCGAACTAGGCGTACCTACGACCTGTGTACACCTGTGGTTATGTGTTTAGATGTGTAATATCGAAATTCAAAGACTGGAGTGAATCCGACGACATCGAATTTTTCACCTGAAAAAATTGACAGTGTATAGTAAGGATATCTGAGCCCTTTAATGGCTCATCTTCCAACTGCCACAGCGGCCGAACTAGGCGTACCTACGACCTGTGTACACCTGTGGTTATGTGTTTAGATGTGTAATATCGAAATTCAAAGACTGGAGTGAATCCGACGACATCGAATTTTTCACCTGAAAAAATTGACAGTGTATAGTAAGGATATCGGAGCCCTTTAATGGCTCATCTTCCAACTGCCACAGAGGCCGAACTAGGCGTACCTACGACCTGTGTACACCTGTGGTTATGTGTTTAGATGTGTATTATCGAAATCCAAAGACTGGAGTGGATCCGACGACATCGAATTTTTCACCTGAAAAAATTGACAGTGTATAGTAAGGATATCGGAGCCCTTTAATGGCTCATCTTCCAACTGCCACAGCGGCCGAACTAGACGTACCTACGACCTGTGTACACCTGTGGTTATGTGTTTAGATGTGTAATATCGAAATTCAAAGACTGGAGTGGATCCGACGACATCGAATTTTTCACCTGAAAAAATTGACAGTGTATAGTAAGGATATCTGAGCCCTTTAATGGCTCATCTTCCAACTGCAACAGCGGCCGAACTAGGCGTACCTACGACCTGTGTACACCTGTGGTTATGTGTTTAGATGTGTATTATCGAAATTCAAAGACTGGGGTGGATCCGACGACATCGAATTTTTCACCTGAAAAAATTGACAGTGTATAGTAAGGATATCTGAGCCCTTTAATGGCTCATCTTCCAACTGCCACAGCGGCCGAACTAGGCGTACCTACGACCTGTGTACACCTGTGGTTATGTGTTTAGATGTGTATTATCGAAATTCAAAGACTGGAGTGGATCCGACGACATCGAATTTTTCACCTGAAAAAATTTACAGTGTATAGTAAGGATATCGGAGCCCTTTAATGGCTCATCTTCCAACTGCCACAGCGGCCGAACTAGGCGTACCTACGACCTGTGTACACCTGTGGTTATGTGTTTAGATGTGTATTATCGAAATTCAAAGACTGGAGTGGATCCGACGACATCGAATTTTTCACCTGAAAAAATTGACAGTGTATAGTAAGGATATCTGAGCCCTTTAATGGCTCATCTTCCAACTGCAACAGCGGCCGAACTAGGCGTACCTACGACCTGTGTACACCTGTGGTTATGTGTTTAGATGTGTATTATCGAAATTCAAAGACTGGAGTGGATCCGACGACATCGAATTTTTCACCTGAAAAAATTTACAGTGTATAGTAAGGATATCGGAGCCCTTTAATGGCTCATCTTCCAACTGCCACAGCGGCCGAACTAGGCGTACCTACGACCTGTGTACACCTGTGGTTATGTGTTTAGATGTGTATTATCGAAATCCAAAGACTGGAGTGGATCCGACGACATCGAATTTTTCACCTGAAAAAATTGACAGTGTATAGTAAGGATATCTGAGCCCTTTAATGGCTCATCTTCCAACTGCCACAGCGGCCGAACTAGGCGTACTTACGACCTGTGTACACCTGTGGTTATGTGTTTAGATGTGTATTATCGAAATTCAAAGACTGGGGTGGATCCGACGACATCGAATTTTTCACCTAAAAAAATTGACAGTGTATAGTAAGGATATCTGAGCCCTTTAATGGCTCATCTTCCAACTGCAACAGCGGCCGAACTAGGCGTACCTACGACCTGTGTACACCTGTGGTTATGTGTTTAGATGTGTATTATCGAAATTCAAAGACTGGAGTGGATCCGACGACATCGAATTTTTCACCTGAAAAAATTGACAGTGTATAGTAAGGATATCGGAGCCCTTTAATGGCTCATCTTCCAACTGCCACAGCGGCCGAACTAGGCGTACCTACGACCTGTGTACACCTGTGGTTATGTGTTTAGATGTGTATTATCGAAATCCAAAGACTGGAGTGGATCCGACGACATCGAATTTTTCACCTGAAAAAATTGACAGTGTATAGTAAGGATATCTGAGCCCTTTAATGGCTCATCTTCCAACTGCCACAGCGGCCGAACTAGGCGTACCTACGACCTGTGTACACCTGTGGTTATGTGTTTAGATGTGTAATATCGAAATTCAAAGACTGGAGTGAATCCGACGACATCGAATTTTTCACCTGAAAAAATTGACAGTGTATAGTAAGGATATCTGAGCCCTTTAATGGCTCATCTTCCAACTGCCACAGCGGCCGAACTAGGCGTACCTACGACCTGTGTACACCTGTGGTTATGTGTTTAGATGTGTAATATCGAAATTCAAAGACTGGAGTGAATCCGACGACATCGAATTTTTCACCTGAAAAAATTGACAGTGTATAGTAAGGATATCGGAGCCCTTTAATGGCTCATCTTCCAACTGCCACAGAGGCCGAACTAGGCGTACCTACGACCTGTGTACACCTGTGGTTATGTGTTTAGATGTGTATTATCGAAATCCAAAGACTGGAGTGGATCCGACGACATCGAATTTTTCACCTGAAAAAATTGACAGTGTATAGTAAGGATATCGGAGCCCTTTAATGGCTCATCTTCCAACTGCCACAGCGGCCGAACTAGACGTACCTACGACCTGTGTACACCTGTGGTTATGTGTTTAGATGTGTAATATCGAAATTCAAAGACTGGAGTGGATCCGACGACATCGAATTTTTCACCTGAAAAAATTGACAGTGTATAGTAAGGATATCTGAGCCCTTTAATGGCTCATCTTCCAACTGCAACGAACCGAACTGGGCGTACCTACGACCTGTGTACACCTGTGGTTATGTGTTTAGATGTGTATTATCGAAATTCAAAGACTGGGGTGGATCCGACGACATCGAATTTTTCACCTGAAAAAATTGACAGTGTATAGTAAGGATATCTGAGCCCTTTAATGGCTCATCTTCCAACTGCCACAGCGGCCGAACTAGGCGTACCTACGACCTGTGTACACCTGTGGTTATGTGTTTAGATGTGTATTATCGAAATTCAAAGACTGGAGTGGATCCGACGACATCGAATTTTTCACCTGAAAAAATTTACAGTGTATAGTAAGGATATCGGAGCCCTTTAATGGCTCATCTTCCAACTGCCACAGCGGCCGAACTAGGCGTACCTACGACCTGTGTACACCTGTGGTTATGTGTTTAGATGTGTATTATCGAAATCCAAAGACTGGAGTGGATCCGACGACATCGAATTTTTCACCTGAAAAAATTTACAGTGTATAGTAAGGATATCTGAGCCCTTTAATGGCTCATCTTCCAACTGCAACAGCGGCCGAACTAGGCGTACCTACGACCTGTGTACACCTGTGGTTATGTGTTTAGATGTGTATTATCGAAATCCAAAGACTGGGGTGGATCCGACGACATCGAATTTTTCACCTGAAAAAATTGACAGTGTATAGTAAGGATATCGGAGCCCTTTAATGGCTCATCTTCCAACTGCCACAGCGGCCGAACTAGACGTACCTACGACCTGTGTACACCTGTGGTTATGTGTTTAGATGTGTAATATCGAAATTCAAAGACTGGAGTGGATCCGACGACATCGAATTTTTCACCTGAAAAAATTGACAGTGTATAGTAAGGATATCTGAGCCCTTTAATGGCTCATCTTCCAACTGCAACAGCGGCCGAACTAGGCGTACCTACGACCTGTGTACACCTGTGGTTATGTGTTTAGATGTGTATTATCGAAATTCAAAGACTGGGGTGGATCCGACGACATCGAATTTTTCACCTGAAAAAATTGACAGTGTATAGTAAGGATATCTGAGCCCTTTAATGGCTCATCTTCCAACTGCCACAGCGGCCGAACTAGGCGTACCTACGACCTGTGTACACCTGTGGTTATGTGTTTAGATGTGTATTATCGAAATCCAAAGACTGGAGTGGATCCGACGACATCGAATTTTTCACCTGAAAAAATTGACAGTGTATAGTAAGGATATCTGAGCCCTTTAATGGCTCATCTTCCAACTGCCACAGCGGCCGAACTAGGCGTACTTACGACCTGTGTACACCTGTGGTTATGTGTTTAGATGTGTAATATCGAAATTCAAAGACTGGAGTGGATCCGACGACATCGAATTTTTCACCTGAAAAAATTGACAGTGTATAGTAAGGATATCTGAGCCCTTTAATGGCTCATCTTCCAACTGCCACAGCGGCCGAACTAGGCGTACCTACGACCTGTGTACACCTGTGGTTATGTGTTTAGATGTGTATTATCGAAATCCAAAGACTGGAGTGGATCCGACGACATCGAATTTTTCACCTGAAAAAATTGACAGTGTATAGTAAGGATATCTGAGCCCTTTAATGGCTCATCTTCCAACTGCAACAGCGGCCGAACTAGGCGTACCTACGACCTGTGTACACCTGTGGTTATGTGTTTAGATGTGTATTATCGAAATTCAAAGACTGGAGTGGATCCGACGACATCGAATTTTTCACCTGAAAAAATTGACAGTGTATAGTAAGGATATCGGAGCCCTTTAATGGCTCATCTTCCAACTGCCACAGCGGCCGAACTAGGCGTACCTACGACCTGTGTACACCTGTGGTTATGTGTTTAGATGTGTATTATCGAAATCCAAAGACTGGAGTGGATCCGACGACATCGAATTTTTCACCTGAAAAAATTGACAGTGTATAGTAAGGATATCTGAGCCCTTTAATGGCTCATCTTCCAACTGCAACAGCGGCCGAACTAGGCGTACCTACGACCTGTGTACACCTGTGGTTATGTGTTTAGATGTGTATTATCGAAATTCAAAGACTGGAGTGGATCCGACGACATCGAATTTTTCACCTGAAAAAATTTACAGTGTATAGTAAGGATATCTGAGCCCTTTAATGGCTCATCTTCCAACTGCCACAGCGGCCGAACTAGGCGTACCTACGACCTGTGTACACCTGTGGTTATGTGTTTAGATGTGTAATATCGAAATTCAAAGACTGGAGTGAATCCGACGACATCGAATTTTTCACCTGAAAAAATTGACAGTGTATAGTAAGGATATCTGAGCCCTTTAATGGCTCATCTTCCAACTGCCACAGCGGCCGAACTAGGCGTACCTACGACCTGTGTACACCTGTGGTTATGTGTTTAGATGTGTAATATCGAAATTCAAAGACTGGAGTGAATCCGACGACATCGAATTTTTCACCTGAAAAAATTGACAGTGTATAGTAAGGATATCTGAGCCCTTTAATGGCTCATCTTCCAACTGCAACAGCGGCCGAACTAGGCGTACCTACGACCTGTGTACACCTGTGGTTATGTGTTTAGATGTGTATTATCGAAATCCAAAGACTGGAGTGGATCCGACGACATCGAATTTTTCACCTGAAAAAATTGACAGTGTATAGTAAGGATATCTGAGCCCTTTAATGGCTCATCTTCCAACTGCCACAGCGGCCGAACTAGGCGTACTTACGACCTGTGTACACCTGTGGTTATGTGTTTAGATGTGTATTATCGAAATTCAAAGACTGGAGTGGATCCGACGACATCGAATTTTTCACCTGAAAAAATTGACAGTGTATAGTAAGGATATCTGAGCCCTTTAATGGCTCATCTTCCAACTGCCACAGCGGCCGAACTAGGCGTACCTACGACCTGTGTACACCTGTGGTTATGTGTTTAGATGTGTATTATCGAAATTCAAAGACTGGAGTGGATCCGACGACATCGAATTTTTCACCTGAAAAAATTGACAGTGTATAGTAAGGATATCTGAGCCCTTTAATGGCTCATATTCCAACTGCCACAGCGGCCGAACTAGGCGTACCTACGACCTGTGTACACCTGTGGTTATGTGTTTAGATGTGTATTATCGAAATCCAAAGACTGGAGTGGATCCGACGACATCGAATTTTTCACCTGAAAAAATTGACAGTGTATAGTAAGGATATCTGAGCCCTTTAATGGCTCATCTTCCAACTGCAACAGCGGCCGAACTAGGCGTACCTACGACCTGTGTACACCTGTGGTTATGTGTTTAGATGTGTATTATCGAAATCCAAAGACTGGAGTGGATCCGACGACATCGAATTTTTCACCTGAAAAAATTGACAGGGGATAGTAAGGATATCTGAGCCCTTTAATGGCTCATCTTCCAACTGCAACAGCGGCCGAACTAGGCGTACCTACGACCTGTGTACACCTGTGGTTATGTGTTTAGATGTGTATTATCGAAATTCAAAGACTGGAGTGGATCCGACGACATCGAATTTTTCACCTGAAAAAATTTACAGTGTATAGTAAGGATATCGGAGCCCTTTAATGGCTCATCTTCCAACTGCCACAGCGGCCGAACTAGGCGTACCTACGACCTGTGTACACCTGTGGTTATGTGTTTAGATGTGTATTATCGAAATCCAAAGACTGGAGTGGATCCGACGACATCGAATTTTTCACCTGAAAAAATTGACAGTGTATAGTAAGGATATCTGAGCCCTTTAATGGCTCATCTTCCAACTGCCACAGCGGCCGAACTAGGCGTACTTACGACCTGTGTACACCTGTGGTTATGTGTTTAGATGTGTATTATCGAAATTCAAAGACTGGGGTGGATCCGACGACATCGAATTTTTCACCTAAAAAAATTGACAGTGTATAGTAAGGATATCTGAGCCCTTTAATGGCTCATCTTCCAACTGCCACAGCGGCCGAACTAGGCGTACCTACGACCTGTGTACACCTGTGGTTATGTGTTTAGATGTGTATTATCGAAATCCAAAGACTGGAGTGGATCCGACGACATCGAATTTTTCACCTGAAAAAATTGACAGTGTATAGTAAGGATATCTGAGCCCTTTAATGGCTCATCTTCCAACTGCCACAGCGGCCGAACTAGGCGTACCTACGACCTGTGTACACCTGTGGTTATGTGTTTAGATGTGTATTATCGAAATTCAAAGACTGGAGTGGATCCGACGACATCGAATTTTTCACCTGAAAAAATTGACAGTGTATAGTAAGGATATCGGAGCCCTTTAATGGCTCATCTTCCAACTGCCACAGCGGCCGAACTAGGCGTACCTACGACCTGTGTACACCTGTGGTTATGTGTTTAGATGTGTATTATCGAAATTCAAAGACTGGAGTGGATCCGACGACATCGAATTTTTCACCTGAAAAAATTGACAGTGTATAGTAAGGATATCGGAGCCCTTTAATGGCTCATCTTCCAACTGCCACAGCGGCCGAACTAGGCGTACCTACGACCTGTGTACACCTGTGGTTATGTGTTTAGATGTGTATTATCGAAATCCAAAGACTGGAGTGGATCCGACGACATCGAATTTTTCACCTGAAAAAATTGACAGTGTATAGTAAGGATATCTGAGCCCTTTAATGGCTCATCTTCCAACTGCCACAGCGGCCGAACTAGGCGTACTTACGACCTGTGTACACCTGTGGTTATGTGTTTAGATGTGTATTATCGAAATTCAAAGACTGGGGTGGATCCGACGACATCGAATTTTTCACCTGAAAAAATTGACAGTGTATAGTAAGGATATCTGAGCCCTTTAATGGCTCATCTTCCAACTGCCACAGCGGCCGAACTAGGCGTACCTACGACCTGTGTACACCTGTGGTTATGTGTTTAGATGTGTATTATCGAAATCCAAAGACTGGAGTGGATCCGACGACATCGAATTTTTCACCTGAAAAAATTGACAGTGTATAGTAAGGATATCTGAGCCCTTTAATGGCTCATCTTCCAACTGCCACAGCGGCCGAACTAGGCGTACCTACGACCTGTGTACACCTGTGGTTATGTGTTTAGATGTGTATTATCGAAACCCAAAGACTGGAGTGGATCCGACGACATCGAATTTTTCACCTGAAAAAATTGACAGTGTATAGTAAGGATATCTGAGCCCTTTAATGGCTCATCTTCCAACTGTACAATTGCTTATTTCACTTGTGTTCTTGCACCCTATGAGTTGCATGTCGTGTTGCAAAAACTCGTACAGACGTGCATGAGGGATGCCTACGTCTACCCTGGCTGCTCGGCTGGGTATGACGGCGTACACAAACACAAACCCAAACCCAAACAATAAACAAACACGGCACGCACGTGGCTCTCGGTTACCATATGAACGGTTTGTGCGCATGATCCTGCACTGACAGCTAACAGCTAGAACCATTCATCAGAGGTCGCCTCAGTCGCACAGAGGGTGATTCTTCCTGCAAACGATGTCCTGTCGGTTTCAGTTGGGATGGAAAAATTGACTGGGCGAAGTGTGTTCCTTTTTTTCGATCTACATTAAATAAGTTTCCCAGTTTCGACTTGTAACCCAAATTTATACATAATTAACTTGTTTAGTGCTAGATAAAGCGAATTTATCTATTTGAAGTATGTAGTTATCTAATTTTTGTGGGACATGTTTACAAAGAAAGCTCGGTTTGCTTTCGCCACCATCGCCGAGTGCAGGCAGATACGATTCATTGTTTGTTAGCTTCGTGGGAATCCTTTGGAGCATGGCCAAGAAAATACCCTTCAATGTGGTATTCGCATCAGGTAAGTGGTCAATTCGATGAAAGGGTCATTGCATTTATTAGATAACAAAGAAATCTCGAAGATAGCACAATGGTAATGCTCGCCTACAAGGACTAATCATTGGCTGTGAAAAAGTGTGTGGTCGCAGGATGATACGACACTCCACCAGTAGATAAATCGATAAGTCAAAAAAGGGAAAGAAAAAAACAAGCTGCTGATGATGAAACCCGCAAGAGGTTGTTGTGTTCTGTTCATATTCCTCACAAAATGGATTGCCGCTGCAACTGCACTCGAACAGATTTCACCACAGGATAATAGTCGAACAGAAATATACCTTTTCACTGCCTTCTGCGGAGTGGGGCTAAGGAGCTGTTTATTGATTTGAAAATTTCCTTGGCCCTCCCTCCCCCCACCGAGAGGTTGAGAGCGTGTGATGAAGGCCTAATTAATATTTTATACGCTCGAAAGGATTTGCAATGCAAACGTGGGGCAGGGAGGGGGGTTCCTTTATTGTTTCCCATGTAGGAGCAGCTCCCTCGCATGACTAAGATGTTTTCTTTCTTGTTTCGACGACGACGCGGAATGGCATGGGCTGAGGGGCTCTCTCTCTTATGATGACACTCGTGTAATTTGCGGACTCGGTTAATGTTTAAGTGCTCTTAGCCTTATTGAAAGATTTCGCAACAACCGCTCCAGCAAGTTCAAAAGGCATTTGGCAAACGGCGTGCAGCAAGTCTCCTGTGATGACCTTTAGAAATCGACCTGTTTCCGTGGCGTTGTACACTTGGATTGCTAGAATGGCGAACACACAGACGCACAATTTTGATGTCATATCCTTAGTCGATCGGAATTCAATCCATTCGGTCTTCGAAAGCTGTGAACGTGTTCCCATCCACGACTTCACTTTCACTGAACTCGTTTTTCAATGCGAATGGGATTGAATCTGTGTATATACGTGGTCCCCCATTAATCTCCTTCGACCAACAGAATCACTTCTCCAAATCCGATGATGAATAGAACATTAAATTCCATTGTACAGACTGCAGGCACAATCGCCAGGATAATTGAATACGTTTTGTAGTTGTAGCCAGGATTGCTGTTGGCCCCGTGCCAGCGCACACCAAAAACTGATTTTTTCCATCAAGTGCTAGACGTCGCAGATAGCCTGCCTCGGAGGCAAGTGGTTTCTCCTAAATTACAATAATGAAGGAAAATCCGACGCATTCGAAAAAAGAAAACAGAAAAAAACACCCTTTATTGCAGCACTTTTTTTTTCATTCTCGTCTCCAGCTTATTTCTTGTACTTCAATTTGCCAAGCAATGACCTTGCAGGTCCGATGATTGTCAGCAGCCAAACAATCAGTGTCACTGAGCTTATAAATGGAATGAAATGTGAGTCCACGTACTTATAGAAGAACTTTGTGTTGTAGCCAAGGAAGATGGTCGACATGGCAACGGTGAATGTAACAAGTCCGAATAGATTGTGTCGCAGTTTGATTTCCGCCGGTTTAAGGAACTTCTTAAGTACGCCTGGGAATAGATTCGCCATGCCGCCGAGAATGCTGGCCAAACACATTAAGACTGTTGCAAGGCCTGAAAGAAAACTCACAAATAAAACTGAATGAATACCGAAGGAGAAGGAGGTGGATTGCTTACCGAATTTGCTGTGGATTGTTGTGAAGTGCACATCAGTCTTGGTCATTTTACCAATTCCCGCCAGCAGTCCCATGGAACCGCCAACAATTTGCATTCCCGTATGCATTCGGGATTTGGTTTTATGCGACAAATTCCTCGTCAGAAGATTCTCTGGATAGTGACACATGAGCGCTTCAGCGGCCAGCAAGTGGAACTGTCAGAGAAGAGAAATTTTACTCATCAACATTAGCACATCACAGCTGACCTTCAACCTGGACCTGGAGCGATCATTCAATAAACGATTCTGGAATCTGTTTCATTTTGAATGGAAGCACCCACGACATTGATTTATTTGCCGCAGTTAGAACTTTGCAATTATCGGCAAGCCCCGCACACTATTGACAACACTCTGTTATCTGTTTTTTTTTGAAGAGTAGAGTTATCAAATCGAAAATGATTGTTTGGCACGATTGCCTAATCTGCTGACGTGTAGCTATGCAAAGAACGCTCGTGCCAACATTGAAGGGAGCATATTTTCGGAACATGCTGAAGCCGTGTAGCATCTGTAAGGACGCCGGCTACCTGTTGAGGATCTCGCTCATGAACTCTCGCCTTTTTTTATCTTCATTTTTAAGAGAAAACAATTGTTTCACTCCGACATCCAATTGATCAGAGATACGTGCGTACAAACAAACACGCACACACACAAGTGTCTGTATATATTTTTAGAAAAAAAAAACTACTCAATAATAATCATGCGACTGGAAGAAAGCGAAGCCGGCCAACGGAGCAGCTGCCGCACGAACAAATGTTGATGTTATGTCATTACACAAACAAATTATCACTCAACTAAACACACACATACCCCGGTTGTCGCGAGCAACGCATGCAATGCTGTATCGGAAAAGCTAAGGCTCTTCGCCAAGAAGGTCATATAAATGACCACGAATCCGATCAAAATATGATTGAGGGTATTCAGGAGTGCTTGCAATTGCTTCCATTTCGATACAGGAGGAGCTTCCTTTTTAACGCTCGATTTAGATGCGGTCTTCTGCGCCATTGTACAGTTCTTTAGAGTAGATCACTTTTGAAACTGACACACAGTCCCGCAGATACTTCTCGTTCGAGCGCCAGTCATGACCGTGAGTAGAATTTGTTCTGAGCGCCCACTGGAACGAGTGGAACTCGTATCATATTCTAATTAGACGTCGGGAATAAGCAAAAATGCGAAGAGTTCGGTGGTGGTTCTCTTTGCTGTTCTGGCAAAGTCATTCATATTCGTTAGCATTTTGATTGGGGACAGCGAACGAATTTGGGCAAAATGAATTCGTTTGAATGATTTGCAGCGATTTCTTTTAAGTGAATGATGTGCGTTTCGCGAAATCTAGCAGCGTCAGGAATTAGGTTTAATCCAGTTCAAGGTTCAGCGCTTAATTAGAGCAGCTGACAGCTGGTAGCAAGCGTATCTAGAATTGATATCGAGTAACGTTCAGTTTCACTTGAAATGTGTATCGCATGGCAGACTAATATTCACATGTGTGCACCTACCCCAATGGTTCCCATGAATGTGTGAACGGCGGTGTCCTCGAAATTCAGGCTCTTGCAGAGATACGTCACATATCCAGCCACGAAGAGGATAAGAATGTGATTTAGATTGTTGAGGATTCTCTGTAGCTGCACCCATGGCGGTAACTTCTTCGCGACCGATCCTTTCGACTTGGATTTGCTCATTTTGCGCCCGTCTCTAGACTCGTGTAGGTCACTTGAAATACTGATTTTCGCCCCTTGAACAGCATTTTCACCAGCTTGATAAGACAACACGATTGATAAGCGCACTAACTATCGTCAGATATCTGCTAAACCTTATTTCTTATCACACACACAGGTGAGGACCCCTCGTTTCCGGCAAGTGAGCTGAACACCCACGGCCCAACTGTGCACGGTTGGCGAAGCAGTCCCGGCAACAATATTAACCCGCACGATATAGTCTTACGTTTTCACAAACCGGCCAAAATATGTCGCATACAAATCTTAGCCCACCAGTATATGATTCGTGAGTATTCGGCGCGTCCACTTGGCCCCGTCTGACTAACCGTTCGTTTTGCAGCTGAAAAAGTTGAACTGTGGCTTCACTATTCTCCCAAGGGGATACCAAGCACTCCCTCCAGCCAATGTTTTGATTTCTTAGGATTTATTGCGCTTTCCGATAATGCCGGCACGAATTTCAAATCTCGCGAGTTACAGAGTGTGACTGTGACTCCGAGAAAGGGCACCCACTTGAAGTTGCGTCTGAGCACGCCGCACAGGAACGATTACAACACGGACGGGCAGATTGCTCTGATAGCTGTCAATGTGTTGGGCGAGGACCTCGAGTCCAATGTCAATGGCGAGGACACGACCGGAGACGTACAGTTGTCGGAGAATGGCGAACCAATTCTTGCGTCGATTTGTGATGATCTGCTGTTTTCTATGTACGTCGAGGAGTCCATTGCGGACATCATCCGTGAGATGGAGGAGAAGAAATCAAAGGCAGTGAACGATGAGCGATTTGAGTATGCAAGGAAATTGAAGCTCTGCATGACGTCGTTGAAGGCAGCAGGAGAACGCCTGGGGCGCTATGCTCTGGCGAAAAGGCAGGCGGTTCAGCAGGAAGACTTTACCACGGCGAAACTGCGAAAGGAGCAGATCGAAATGTACAAGGGTTCGGTGTTGAAACAGCTCATGGTTGATCAGTTGCTTGAACGAAGCGGCATTGTCCCCGACAACGATCTCGCGTGTGAGGTTTACTCTTCGAAACCAGCTCTGCCAGTGGCGCCCAGTCTGCAGGAGGTTGCCACGGCACTGGCTGAAGCACATTTTGCCGCAACAATGAGTCCGAAGAGTGCACAAGAAGATAAATCCTCAACCGATGGCGGAAGCTCCGGCGGCGGTGGAGGAGTTGGCGCACAAAGCACAGCCAGCGATACGCATTCCACCCATTCGACTGGAAGTCACAGGAAATCCCACGATGAAATCCCGAACTCGCCGAAGCTTAATATTGGGCGCAGCCCCAGTCGTGGCTCGCCCATGTCCAGCCATCAGGGATCGCTGAGGCGGAGAAACAAGAGCGCTCCGAGGAACAGCTATGAGGACTACGAGGAGAGGGCCATTCCGACGCTGCGACAGTAAGTAGAATCGAAGTCGGGTCTCTTGTGTAGGCTTAAATGTCGGTGTCGTAACTTGTTTCTGTAGAGACTGTACGTATTTTAGCTCGAGTTTGCATGGGCCTTGGAGCTAAAACCGCTTTAGTTGTACATACATACATAAACATACACAAAAAAGACATTTTCCTGAATACTCTCTCAATGGTGGTTCTCCTTAAGTTGTGGTTGTTATCATATTGAAATTTCAGTTCACATACTAATGAATTTTTAAGGGAATGTCAAGGCACTGCGCTGCTAGAGGCGGATCCAAACAGAGGACGGTCTCGTTTGAACGATCGGGAGCGACGGCAGGCTGCGTTGCCCATACTGGTGTTCGGCAATGAATTGGTAAGTGTCGCTTGAGTTCTCCTCAGACTTAGTAATACCGTCTATCGTATTGTAGGTGGAGCAATTCTACTCGCGGCAATTCCAAGACCGAGAGGACGGACTGACGCGATTGCGTAACTTCTTGAAGGGTCAAGAAACCGAAGGCGAGTGTGCCGCCGGAGCGAACAAGGTTGCGCGTAGTGCGGCGCTGTTGTTGCATCGAGCCGTCCGAGATGCTGTTTACTCAGTTTTTAATCAGGCTACGGAGACTGTTAGAGTGCTGTTCCTAGAGTTCGTTCCGGGCAGAGTGTCGCAAAGTGAGGTGGCCCGTTGCGTGGATCGCCTTCTGCCAGAATTGCTGGCCAAAAGCGGCGATCCCTCTCCACGAATTCATACTCTGGCACAGCACACGATTCTGAGTATAGCCGCATGCCCGGAAGTGAGTGAACAGCACTTAGTAGCGCCGGCATTGTCGCGTACGGTCAGCTCCGCAACACATCCAAGGCTGGCGCTCAGCCGTATGCAGATGTTGGAGCAGCTGGTGCTGAGCCAAGGCATCAGCACGGACAAGCACAGTGGCTTGACTTGTCGGGCGTTGTCCGAGTGCGGATGCTCGGGTATTCATCATCCGGCCGAGCCGGTGCGGAAGGTTGCCGAGCGCATTCTTCTGCTGGTGTACAAAGTGAATCCGCGACTGGTGAGAAAGCAACTGCCGCCAGACGATGACATCACGAGGAGGAATTTGCTCTACAGGCAACTGTTCACCGAGTTCGACAAGCTGGACATGGAAAGGAAGAAGGAAATGCTGGAGGCGAACAAGCACTTCTCAGGGCCGTCCAGTGATCCGATTTCACCTCCGTCGAATAGGACCAATGACAAGCGGCAAGCATCGCGCCTGGAACAGGCCGATAAGACAATGTATGACAGCCAGATGGGTTTTGTCTTTGGCTCGAAGAGTCCCGACTCGCAGTCAAGCCCAATGCGGCGGTCAGAGACGAGAATTCTGAAGAGCAAGAGTGGTCACTCGATAAGTGCTGCAACTGGAGCTGACAGCAACGGATATCCAGCTGGGGCGCCGTGCAACGGGAAGCAGGAATACAATGAGAAAGTAAAGCAGTCGATGATATCAAGTAATTCGAGAAAGAGTTCCAATTCAAACTCAAACTCTGAATCGCTGGAGGAGCCTGATGTGATGTAAGAACGAGAGAGAGAGAGAGGAGGAGATTATGTTTTGAATGTTTTCTTGAATTTCAGACGATGCCCATTTTGTGATTGGTCCTGTCACGGTGAGCAGGCGCACTTGGACAGGCATTACTGGAAGAATTGCCCCTTTCTGACGAAATGTCCGCAATGCAGTCATGTCTTGGAAGTGGCTGCCCTCAACTATCATCTGACAAGTATGACTATGCCCGAGTTTGTGGTGTTGCGGATGTTAACTTTGATTTTTGTTTCAGATGAGTGCGAAGCAAAGAATAGTTACATAACCTGCGATAGATGTACGGAATCTGTGCACAAGCAACTGTACGAGTTGCATCAGATGGAGGACTACTGTCGGGGTGTGTGCGATACGCTAAAGCGGGTGGTTTTCTTGTTTGTCACACTAAGTCCCTTTACTTTACACTTTCAGAGCTTAAGACGGGCGCAGCACGTTGTCCCCTCTGCCACGATGACGTACACCTGCCCTTGGATGGCGGCTGGAAATTGCATTTACTCAGCTCCTCCGGTTGCCCAGGCAACGCTAGACGCAGGGTCAAAAAACAAACCAATTAAGTGTGTTATTTACCTAACTTCGCTAACATCGTAAAACAATCGCAAAATCTTATTAACTAAACAGCGCTGTCTCTTGCCTTCTTTTTTTTTGTCTGGTCATCAAAAAAACAAAAAAAAAAAAGAGATGTTTTTCGAAATATTACAATAACTGATGACAAATGAAACTAAATCATTGATCGCTCGTTAGGGAAATGTGCAATTTCAAATGCAATTAAAATCTATTCAAATACAAATCTCATCACAATTTTTTGAGCTTAACAAGGAAAAAAAAATTAATACGAAATGTTAAATAAATTATAAAATATATCTGAAATATATTTTTAGTCATTTTAAGGTAAACCACAAACACACTCTCACACAAAATACGAGAAAGTACGAAATGTTTAACCGTCACATACCTATACACACACATGCATATACCATATACGTATCTAAAGTTGATTTGTTAAAGATTAGAAATTTGTTTGCTTTAGTTAGACTTGTGTACTTTGATTAGATTCGTGGCGTTTTGTGAAAGAACCCACTTGTTTCCTATTTTTCTATAGTTTAGTTAGTAGGAGCCTATGTATACTTATATTTATGTTAACTATTTTTTACTCGATTGTGATTGATTTAGAGTAGAGGTCCGAGGGAGATCTAATTTTGTGAATAATTTAGTCACGACATGATATATTTAAGCGATTAGTTGATTGTACTACTCGAACGTAGAAGTTTTTTTTGTATTGATTTCTATTTTGTGTCGAATTCTTACGTCCGTTTTACCGAAACCCATCCAATAAATATAAACAAATATGAGAACACGAACCTATTTCAATGGAAAAAAAGCAACAAATTACATCATAACTACCGGTGAAACATTTGAATAAAAACTACTATGCAAAATGAATGCTATTTGTCTTTTTTTGGCCCCATTTTTTTTTCAAATCAAACGATTGAAATTGATTTTGAAAAAAAAAACGTGATGATCTCATCCAATCCGATCCACCTTACCGACTCGCCGCATCCACAGAACTGTTTACCCAATCGCATCTCACTGACTCGACACTGTCATTCTGCTGACAGTTTTCACATAAAAACGTCGCACCACCACTTGAGACAGCCCAAAAAGCTGCCCTGCCGCACATACAACGAGTACATTTCCGAGTTGCATTACCTGGTGGTCTAGAAGCGGGGGAAGTCAGTGAAATTAATTGGGCCGGCTATATTCTAATATAAATTACTAATAAGGGCATTTTGCACTAATTAAATTCCGTGGATTTGTCACAATAATGATGCACCATTGGTGTAGAGCGGTGTCCCTTTGAATTTTTGTATTCTCACTTTCCTTCCGTGTCCTGTGCGGAGACAACAAAGGTGGCGCGTCAATCCTTTTAGAAAAAAACACAAGACAACTTTTAAAAGAGGCTATTTCAAGCGAACGACTATTTAAATTTCAATCATGACGCTACAGGATTTACTCGACCACACGTACCTATCGAAGGAGGAACTTACCGGGTTCGATAATTACAAGGTAAGTGCATGCAGGCCCCCTTTCATTTCGCTCGAGTCCTTATGGGATCTTTTTTGCTTTCCAGTACAATGCGATAGACACGTCGCCGTTGAGCGTACATGTGATGCATCCCTTTTGGAACTGGATCGTTAAGGTGGGTTTTATTTCGCACTTGTGCCTCCAAAAAGAAAGAGAAAAAAAAGAACACGTGAACTAATCAATACACAACTGCTGCGAGCAGTTCTTCCCCAGATGGATAGCACCCAATTTAATGACTTTCCTCGGCTTCCTCTTTACGGCAGCGAACTTTTTCCTCCTCTCCTACTACGACTGGAATTTCTTCGCAAGTTCTGGCGATCCGGGCTATACACCGATTCCCGAATGGGTCTGGCTGTCCACGTCGTTGAACATATTCATTGCGTACACTCTGGACGGCATCGACGGGAAACAAGCGCGACGTATTGGACTCGCCGGCCCGTTGGGTGAACTATTCGACCATGGTCTGGACTCGTACACAGCCGTGTTGATTCCCACCTGCTTGTACAGTATTTTTGGACGCTGTGGCACATCGATTCCTCCAATTCGAATGTACTACATCTGTCTGATGGTGTTTTTCAACTTCTACGTGTCCCACTGGGAGAAGTACAACACGGGGGTGCTCTACCTGCCGTGGGGCTATGACTTCAGTATGTGGGGATCGACGGCTATGTATTTCATTACCTGGCTGTTCGGCTATCAATTCTGGAAACAAGAGCTTCCGCTCGGCCTGACATTTGGTGTTGTGATGGAGTTTCTTTTGCACGTGAGTGCTTTGGCAAACATGCCAATGGTTGTCATTAACATGTACAAGTAAGTTTCGAAAGTTGATCGCATTCCATGAAGGAAATGGTGACCGTTTTTTTTTTGTGATGTCCTTTCAGTTCGTATACAAAGAAGACCGGACGAATGCTGCCGCTAAATGAGTCCATACGACCGCTGTATCCATTCATCGTGTACATGGTGCTGCTCTTAGTCTGGCCATTGGTCTCACCGTCGGATATTGCTGACAAGGATCCCCGGGCGCTGTTCATTCTAAGCGGAACCATATTCAGTAACATCAGTGTAAGTAAATGCCACTAGTCCCCCCCCCCCCCGAAAAACGGCACGATGATGTGGTGTTCTATCGATTGGGGTGGAATTACCGTCAAAAAGGTGTGCGACCACTTCGTGCGTTCGTTATCTCCGTTATGAGGTGTTAATTTGATTGACATTAATATTTGTCGATTATCAAATTAGTGTCTGAGGTAAGGAAGAACGGCGATAGCGAAATGTTTTATTATTCGAATATGCGTACGTCGGTACAACGTGTGCTATTTCATTAGATTTCCGGCGAGGGGCGATGGATTTCATGAAGTCTTATCTTTCAGAAGAGCCATCGAAATGATCCGAGTTATCAGTCGTGTTGATGTTGTCTTATTTTGATTGCGTAACTTAGCAATCGTAATCGGTGAATCATCCGCCGAATGAAGGTGACTCGCATTCTAGACTGGTTTTCTTGTAATCGTCTTGCGCAATATTGTCACTTGAAGTGGCGCATGTTCGTTCCTAGTAGTCTCTGATTGATTTAGTCATCCTAGATGTAGGATCCTTCCCCACTGAAGCATGCTCGTTCAAACGAATGCGGTTGATGCGGCTAGTGCGTCTATTTATATACACACATCCACGGCACCGCCGCGTGCGAAAGAAAATCAAAAACAAAAAAAAAAACAGATCTTCAGATGAACAATGCCGATAATGCCCTTCTGCTCCAAATTCATTCGTTTTCCCACACTTGTAGCGGCTAACTCGCGCATCACACGCTCATATCGAAATCAAGCAAATTGCGCCGTGACTTTCTTTTGGTCCGACCGACAGTTTCATCAGTTGATGAGGACGGATTACTAATCAAAGCATGTACAAAATCGAATGCGAATGCTTACTCCTTTCGCCTTCTATTCTGCCATCGGTGGCACTTTCGTTTGCTTTCAAACCTTTCTATCTGTTTGTGGAAAATTTCTCCATCTTCTTGTGGAGCAATTTATTTATGCGATCTCTCTCTCTTCTCTCTCTCTCTCTCTCTCTGAGTACTTTTGTTACGTTTTTCTCTACAATTGGAATGAAAAATAGACACACACTTCTTCCAGCATGTTTCAATGTCATAGGCTATCAGCGTAGAACACGATAAGAATTTTTGTTTTTATTTGCTTACAGTACATGTGTATATACATTGTGCTCCCCTTTTGCTAATGTTACATCGCAACTATTGCACGTGCTAATCATTTTGGATTTCCTCTATTTACAGTGCCGCCTGATCGTCTCGCAAATGTCCAAAACACGCTGTGAAGCTTATCACTGGATGACCCCGATATACATTATTTGCATTGCTCTCGCTCTCTGGATTCCATTGCTCGAACGGTTTATCTTGTATGTGCTACTGATTGTGACAACGCTCACCCATTGGCACTATGGGGCGAGTGTTGTCAATCAAATGTGCAGACACTTCAATCGGATTTGCTTTAAAGTGACCTTTGCAGCGGATTTAAAAAACGAAGCGGAGCACTTGCTTAAAGCCGATTAAAGAGCAGAGCAAGTCTTGTGTTGTGTAAAGAAACGAAAAAAAAAATAAGATAAATCTGATGACGATGAATAGCGAATCATCATCGGAGAAAAGCTGCTGATTTCTTTTATATTTATATACACATATATACACACATATTTCGTCGAATAATCATTTATCTTTCTATCTCATATCTTAAAGTAAGAACATCTCTCTCTCTCTCTGATTTGATTTATTTTATATTTATGCATTTATCTCATATATTTTGTTTAGTCCTTACTTTATTGATGATGTATATGTATTTTTTTTTCGTCTCTAAACCGCTGTTTCCTTGTTTGCTCAACAACATTTACACAATTTTAAGTTTTACTCAATAGATTCGTTTATATGTACAACCGTTAAGTTCAACTGCATACAATTTAAGATCCATACTCAGGGTGATCCTATAAAACAGACGCAAGCACTCTGTGAATGTGAATAATGTAAGATAATAACAAAAAAAAATATTAAAAAAAGAATCAAGAGAACTTCCAGGTAGCAAATATTAACCACAGAAAAAGACAAATTGTTACTAAACTTACTAAAAAAAAAGAAGAAGAAAATATCTATTGCTTGAGTGTGTCCTCGTGCTTTTGTTCATTTCATTTATTTTTATCTAGTCGAAGTCGAAGTCGAAGTCGAAGTGTATGCTTATCCAAAGTTACTAAAACACACCCAAATACTCTTAGATTTGTAGTTTTGTAGTTTCCCCTTGAATGCGATCCCGAGTCAATCACCTCTCAGGCGATGATCATGAAATGAATTTTCGTATAAGTAAAGTATTATATTGTCAGAACCTCATTATGTTAAAAAAGTACGTCAACCATAACCATAAACACATAAATAATTTATTTATCCCATGATGTAACAGCTCAAACATACATAGGCAAAGTTAATCCACAAAACGGGCAGAGTTTTGTTTCCAGAGATTTTGTTTAACTTTAAGCAAGTTCCGAACGCACGTGATGTTGTAACGCGTCGAGCAAATATGTTTTTTTTATACAATTATTGCACAAACAAGCGAGATGACCGTGAACAACAAAAAAAAAAAAAAAGACTCGGAACGAAGTAATTTATAGGAAATTAATTAATTGTACAATTCTTTATTTGATGCCTTTGTTTTTAGCTTTAATTTCGTATCCTTTCGACTGTATATCAAAAAAGAAAATAAAATAAATTTCTTAATTCACAACAGTTTCAGTTGATTGATCGGCCGGCTGGATTAATTTGGGCCATCACGGACGAGCATGCGTGTACACCACCGACTGCGGTGGTGTGTTCATTTTCAATTTGACCGAGGGAGTTCTGTATTTTCTTGCTTGGACGTGTGAAAGCAGAAGCTAACGATCGTCTCACGGTTTGTTTACTTGCGCCTTTGATCGTCGAGAATCTCTTCCTTACTGATCAGGCATTGTTTGTCTGAGCCTTTTATCCGTCTTTTTCACCCCCCCGTGAATGTTGTTTATGAATTAAAAATCCAATAACAAATGCAAAATCCCAAGTCAAACTTGTTTACCTCTGAAGAGTGCGAAGCGTCGCGCACATACTATAAATTGTGTTTATTTCTGTGCTATTCATTACTGTTAAGACCATAAAACAATGGAAATGTGAGAAAGAACAAAACACGAATCTTACAAAAAAAAAAAACAAAAAAACTCGTTTATTTTGGTTGATTTATCGCCGTGTCACATCTTAATCTGTTTTAATTCCTCCTCTCGATGCCACCCTACATTCATATGGATATGTACATATGTCAGCACGTTGCCTTACTATTATTCTCGGAGGGGAGCTTACTTACTGCTTCATTGAATTCTCCGCTCTAAACGGCTGCCAATCTCGCGGGCAAAAGGCATAGAAGAAGATTTATCGAACAAGTTCAATGAGATGATTATAAAACAGTCACAAACGTGTCCAGTATGTATTTGATTTATTTGCCATCAACTACAAGACAATACTACGAGCTACAGAATCTCTCGATTGTCGCATGAGAATTGAGAGAATCACTTAATCTAAGGAAATCGCTGTGCACGTTTGGCACACTTACAGAGAATAACTACAAGCTAAAAATAGTAAAATTCAGTTCAGTTATCTTAATAACCATCCGCGAATCGACAGATCCCGTAGCTGTCGCGCTTTCTATCCGGTCCGCATTCCTCTGTTGCCCCGAGTAGCTTAAGTTCAATTTCCGTTGTCTTTGCATTGTCTTCCTCGTTGTACTTTGGATATTCGGCCTGCATTGCCCGCGAGTCGAAGACTCCTGGATTGTAACGCAAAGGATTCAGCGGCGGATAGACGTAGTTGTGAATTGCCTCCTCAAGGCTATCGGTGCTGAGTGGTAGGTCCAGCGAGCGTGTTTCACTCAGTTCCTCATCATCGCCATCGTCGTCATCGTGGCTTCGCTGGCGCGGTTGAACTCGGTTGAAGTCAAGCGATAAGAGGCCGTAAAGGGATCCATCTTGTATGGCACGAGCCATACGGAAATAGTTGCCGTTTGCATCGATAAATTTTCCTGCACCTGCAAGGCCCTGTGGTGGGAGAGCTTGAATAACAGTTGGCTCGGCCTCCAGGTGGATAGGATTGATGAGATGGTGGTAGGAGAGCGGATATGGTGGCGGCAGCACATCGACTTGGGGACCCTGTGGCTGTTGCGGCTGATACTGTTGCTGCTGCTGCTGCTGCTGCAGTTGGAGCTGCTCAGGATCTGCGTTTGAGCTGGATATGTCCACCCGATATGGAGTGCGTCCTTCAATGAATTCAGAGAGTCTCGCGGACGGTGTTTCCTCAACGATCACATGTGGTGCGGGCAGCTGTGCTTGATTGCGTCCGAGGAAGTTGAAATTGTGGCTACTCGCACCTGACTTCAGTGACTGACGATACTTCGAACTGGCATCTTGATGGTACTTCTTGTGCGATGACTTGGTGCGCTTCGTCGACTTCGACAGCAGATCGAGCAGATTGACGCCGTCCATCGGGCTGGGTGGAATGAGAACGATCATAAAGTTTTCCAGGTCAGCTCGAATGTTGTATTGGCCTTCTTGACGTTGATCGTACGTGACAATGCGTCGCTTCTGCGGCGTATCGTTCTCCTCCTCAGAAGACTCTGCAGGCTCAACGGCTGGTGCGGGTTCTGTCTCCATCAGGGGTTTAGTTTCTTCAGTGACGAGTTGCGGCAGTTCTGTTGAGGCGACCGGGACTGGAGATGAAGGAGCAGGACTCTCTTGAATTGCCACCGTTGCCATGGGTTCATTGTCTTTCACAGGAACTGCTGGTTTCTCCTCCAATGGTAGACCACTGCAACCGACCAAGATCACAGCACAGATGATTATACGCCACATGCCTTTGCCTTTGCGTTTGCTTCACACTCCAGATGTTCAATAAATAAAGTTTGCTTTTTACCGTAAAGCTACACTACTCACGGCCAAGTTCAGAACCGAACTGATCACGAATGTCGCCGCTGTGGACGATATTACCTCTCAGTGGGACGTTTCTTCTCATATTTCAGTGAGTACATGGCTCTAACTTGCTGCTCAGTTAATAACGTTCAGATGACTGGTTTATTTTTTCTTCTTCTTCTTCTTCAAATCAGAATGTGGCTCTCTCTCTGTGGGTACCTGCATCTTCCTGGTTTGTTGTTAGCAGTGCGATGGTTAGTTAGTCGGATGGCACTGCACCTATTTATCGGCGCATTCTCCTCCGCTGTGGTAAAAGTGATTTCGTATTCTGGATGCGAAGATTGTAGGGACGTACGTGGTTTTGGTCAATTGCGGGCCGGGATGTTGAACACTAATGTTAGTTATTTGGCCGATGCGGAATGCGGGGCTGAAGTGGTGCTGGTTAACTGACCGAACCGACTACGTCGGGGATTGCATTTAATTTATTATTTCTGTTCTGTTATGTTATGTTATGTTCTCTTCTGTTTGCTTATCGGCCGTTTGTAAGGAATGGTCGGCTGTAATTTGTTGCAATGGACGGACCACGGAGTTATATAACGATCGGGGGGGATATGTCAACACACGATAAACACTTAAAAAGGGCTAATTGCGAACGTGTTCTAATTTATGCATACACGGAACTTAAAGCTTGCCTTAAACACTCTTTGAATCTGTTCTTCATTTCCCTCCGATCGGATCGGCACATCCCCCGGTGCATTTGGGACGCAGATAACTGTAAACTGGATGTGTAAAAGCAGTCCATACAGGAAACGATCCTCGCGGCCAGAGTGTAATTCTCTATGTAAGAGAATTCTATAAAATCCTGGAATTGATCGTCGAATTAAATGCGTTGAACTCTTTACTGTGTTGGCCTCTTCTTCGTCTTCTTCTTCTCCGCTCGCATCGCTGCCGAGAGTAACATTCAACCGCAATGTAGGTCTTGATCACGATCATTTTCTTACGCTGCCATGCTCTTCTTCCATCTCTCTCTCTCTCTCGCTCTATGTGCCGACGCAATGATTGTGTGCAGGTTCAACAAACTTTACGTACTATGTCAGATCTCTCTCTCTCTCTCTCTGTCTCTCTCTCCCCGCTCGCTTGTTTGCAATCAATTTTCCCCACCGACCCCAAGTAGCTACATGCATTTCCATCACATTGTTTGACCACCAATTTAACACCTCTTCTGTTATTGATTTCCATACCTCTGATCTGTTGATCTTTGTCCATTCAATTAATGCAAGCCATCAAGGGAGAAGAAAACGGTGTACATTTGACATAGAAATCCCAATTTCATCAAAATTTGAACGACGCCGTCGTTACCGCCACATTAAAGGTCTCTACCATCCGCGAATGTCTAATTCGGTAATCAAACAACAAAACAAACGAACGTAGTTTGGTTTTCTGAATAAAATCTAGGCCAGTGGGAAAAAAAAGAACACTGTAATGGAAGCCATCGAGACTTTCTAGGTGGGTGAGGTAGACGATAATGAATCTGTCTTCGGAGAGCCACACACAAATGTGTGATGTCTCAAACAAATGACTGTTCTGACGGCTTAATGGTTCTTCAGATTAGTGTAAGTCTCGGTGGGGTGGGTTTGCCATTAAGCCTTTGTTGTGTTGTGGTCTATTAAAACATCTCTTCCAAGAAGTTCCATCTGCCTGCGCGATGGCTGTCTATAATTGGCTCTAACATTAAATTATTGTTTCTCGGTACGTGCTCTGTTTTCATATTCTAATGCTACGCATTTCTAACTGTTCACTGCGACAGGTGCGAAGGCATTTCACGCAGATGGGATTTCTTTCAATTAGAATGCGCAGCCCGTAATCGCAAAAAAGCACACTCAATCTTTTGTCATTCAGATTCTAGCCACATACGTGTATTGACCTCTGCAATTCTCAATTTCTTTCTTACAGCCATTCCCACTCCCCCTGATAGTGATACAGATGACATATAATATGTGGCCATTCAAGTTGTTGCGCACCCCACCTCCCACACAGGTTCTGACCACTCGGCTGCATCATCGTCATCCTGCTGCTGTTGTGCTATGTGCCCACAAGATATTTCTGCACACGAAGGAAACACTTCCGTGTTTGATAGAACCCAGGCAGAACTGCACGCACCCCAACGGCCAACCGGAGAATCTTGTTTGACCGGCGAAAATGCAAGAGGTGTGGGCTACACAAGTGTACATCATCTTCTCATCCTCATGTACAGAGAGAGAGAGAGAGAGATGTAATTTCGAAGCCTCCTCTACTGTCTACCTATGTGCCTACCTGCTGTCACGTTAGGATCGTAGGCCCCTTGAACAGAAAACAAACAAACGAACGCGAAACCCCAAAGTATGGCTTATGCGGAAGAGGCTCTCCGACCAGTTGGCCGCCCAACTGTTTTCTTTTTCTCCTTCTGCTTGCTGCTTCTATGGCCCCCTTCTGGACGTGTTATATATCTTCTAAGCATTTAGATTCATCCCACGAACAGTGTCGAAGTGAAGAGAGACTTCGATGCAACTCAAACGTCGCAATTGCTTTCAATTCAGTTGAATTCGTTCTGGGCGAAGGTGTGGACAATTTCTTGCTCTCAATCTGTATTCGAAGTCCTTCTGCGATCACAATGTGCAAATTTAATTCACGTCTATTTGTGTTCCTGCTGAGTGTGTCGTTGATGTTTATTGAGAGCTCATCAAGGCCAATATCGAAGAGATCCGTACTCGATGCACTTGTCAACGGGAATGATTACGATTTGAAATATGACCAGCGACAGAAGGGAACCGAAAACGTGCGCATCAAGCTCGATGGGTTCTTCATTGGTGTACCAGCCGAACCGCAAGGTCTCTTTGTGCTGACGGATGAATTGGTGAATGTGCTGGGTAAGAGTTTGCTGGCTTTTTTATTTCTTTCGCCTCTTAAGGGGATTAACGTGTGGGTGACTGTAATGCAGGTGAAGAGCTATTGTTGCCACGGCATGGCGAGGGAAAGAGTGAAGCGGGTGAAACTAAAGCGGCTCCATCGGCAGCTGATCAAAAGAAATCGCAGAACTTGCCCGAACCGGAGAAGTCCGCTGAAGGGGTGAAGTACTCCGAAAAGAGGATCGCCGAGGGAAGAATTGATAACAATTCAGGTTCAAGGTGAGTTTCCTCTTTTGGATTTGTGCAAATAAATCTGGTTTTCTGTTACGTTCTCGCGCAGGGCCAAGGTGTACATCATGAAGCTGCTCGACTACATCAAATAAAGGGGGGCTGGCGGACTGAACTGCAGCAAGTTGGACTGGATTTTAAATTAAGACTGAATCTATATTTTTGTCACTGTCAAATTTATACCATTTTTCATACACCATGCAGCAAATAAATGTATTGCATATTCTTGGGGGCTGATTTTTTATTATTTTTCTTGTATTCATTTACTCAAGCACCAGGTGGTATGTGATTGTTTTGGGATCGCTTGTGCGAATGTCCAATTGGTCGAAGATGTGTTGCTCCCGGCGTGTATGCAGCGTTTCACCACACTGACTGTCAGTTAACATCTGCAGCTGTTAGAAACATATTGAGTCTAGGTTCGATTCCTGGTACGACAAGAAATACTTTTCACGGCCCCACCTCTTTCGAGTCACAGACAATGCTCAAAGAGTATAACTGTCTGGAAAAAGCTTCTCAAAATTGGACGTTCGGAGTCGGCATAAAAATGTAGGTCCTTCCACTCGTGGTAGGAAGAATAGCACGCACGCACAACACGAGTGGTTGCTGAGAAGCTAGACCCTGGCCCTCTACGAGCGTCACTAACTTGGCATTACCTCCTGTTCATAAACGTCAACAGATCATCGCTGTCGGACAGATTGTGCAGACTGCAAAAAGTGTCAGTTGAAAGAAAGCAATTTTGTACAAAAGCAGGCCTGCAGTCCCTCGAGGTAAACTCTGGAGTGTCCTGCAGGAGTATGGTCCTCTTCTGAGGGTCATTCAGTCTCTATACACAAACTGTAGCAGCTGTGTTCGGGTAAACGGTGCTAAATCAACACCTTTCACCGTGGGCGTTGGACATCGCCAAGGGTGTGTCTTGTCACCTCTCCTTTTCAGTGTATATATGGACTGGATGTTGCAGCGCAAGCGAGGAGAGGAATGTTTCACATTGGGAGAGTTGAGGGTAAAGCATCTTCTTTTTGCAGATGACTTAGTTATCCTCACATCCTCCCAGACGGAACTCCAGCGCGCACTCGATAGGTTTGTCGCCGTATGTGCTGATGTTGGATTAAGGGTTGACGTGTTCAATGCGCTCTGCATGTTAGTGGAGTCCCATTGAAGCAGGTGGAGCAGTTTAAGTATCTCGGGGTCTTTTTCACGTGTGATGGAAGGAGTAATGCTGAGCTTTCCGGTAGGATTGGTCAAGCTGGGTCAGTTTTGACACAGCTTGGTAGTTCTGTAATCAGAAAGGCCGAGCTTGGTGCCAAAGCCAAGTTAGCGGTTTTCAACTCAGTATTTGTTCCAACTCTCACCTATGGTCGTGAAATTTTGACCGAAAGAATAAGATCGCGAGTGCAAGCTGCTGAGATGAGATTTCTTCGTGCTGTTGTGGGAATTACTCGCCGGGATAGGGTGAGAAAGCGCGAAGCAGTGCGCGAGGAAATCAACATTGAGCAGCTGCTTCTTCGAACGGACAGGACTATGCTTCGGTGGTTTGGTCACGTGGCACGAATGTCCACATCATCACGACTTCCGAGGCGGGCGTTGAATGCTATTCCATCAGGTAGGCGACCGCTTGGCAGACCCAGGACGAGGTGGTTGGACCAAGTCCAAAAACTCGCCGGGTTACGCTTGGGCATAGCTCCTGATGAGTTAGAGTCGATGGCGGAGGATCGAGTTGCCTGGAGATCTCTCGTGCGTGGTTTGCCCCTTTATTGGATCATGCGGGTCAGATGATGACGATGATGATGATGACCAGGCCTGCAGACATTCTGCACCGTGTGTCTATTTAAAAACGCATGAGAAACGAAATGCGATTGGCGACGGACGCAGAGAATGAGAAAATCAAAGACCCAAACAGCCGTTCATTTAATAAATATTTTATTACGTGAATATTTGCTTTTATTTATATAACTACGAATAATATTCCTTATCGGTTTACAAATTATTTCATGTTTTTTGTTTTGTTTCAAATAATATACGAACATTTCTGTCCTCATTGAAGAGTACAACACAAAAATAGGAGTATTATCGTTATCTTCATAAAAAAAACTGATTCTGATCTCTTCATATTTTTGAAAAAAAAAAAAAGAAAAGAAAAACGAAAAAAAAAGAAGAACTGAGTTAATTTTCTGTGTGAAAATAGGAATTTTCTCTTTCGTACGGTACAAAATTCTCACGCACACACACGGTATACGATACATTGTCAAAATACTCCTCTCCCTAGACCCCTTACAAATTACATAAGAATTATATATCTCCTTACACACTTGTTTTGTTTTTGTATTTTCCTATATCTTATTTTGTTTTGTTTTGAATATTTCACTTGATATGCAAATTTTATTGTTAATAAATTAGAGATAAATGAAGCTTTCAAATCGTAAAGAAAACGTTTTCCATTTATTTTTTTTCAGTTTTTTGTTTACTCATATATCCAAAATGTCAGTCTTTCCCAAAAGCATACGAAACATAAAGATTAATGTAAATTATTTGTTTTTTTTTTTTTTTTTCTTATTATTTTGTAATGTTGAGTTATTTTCAAATATAATTGTTTGTTGCGCTAAAGGCTATCTTTTCTGTTTCTTTCTTAATTTGCTCTTGTTTTTCTTCCTTTCCTATATATGTTCGTGTATGTTTATTTATGGACAGTTATAATCAAACTTTTTCGCGCTAAATGTATATATTTTTTGTTTTTTTTTTTTTTGTTGAGATATTCTATAATTTGTGATTTGCTTTCTATTGTATATTTCTAGACACTTAATTTTCAATTAATACATAAGACATTTTATTTTGTTTTATCTTAAAATTGTTTTTGTTTTCTTTTTTGGTATATTTTTTGTTTATATATGTAATCTGAGAATGTACTCATTTGGTTAAGCATATGAAAAGTTACGTTGAAAGGTTGGATTGCATGTATGTCTGACTATGATCAGTAGACACATCGGAATGAGAGTGAAGACCTGGTGGAGACTAATTGAAGCTCGTGGCGTGATCTATCTTTGGAACGATTCACGTTCGTTGCATGCATCATCAACAAAGTTGTAGACGTAACTAAAATATAACACTAGACTGACGAAGAACGTAGCCTCAAGTGGAAAATCAACTGATGCAAGGAATCATATCTCGAATGGAGAATCAGCGTGGTTCTCTTCTGATCCTCTCCATCACTGCAGTCATTCAGTTCACCTAACTCTCAGTGTAGCCCTCTCCGTTGCTTACCACACTTAATAACAATCTCTGTCTCAACGATAGAAGCCTTATTCAATCATATCCATCTCCCTCACCCATTCCACAGACAGATCACTCCACAAACCAAACCATGTCCCATTCAGCTCACAGCAATCCACCCCCATTCAGTGTCCATTCCCTTATATTCACATACTTCACTCACTTCACGTTCTATGGCCTGTTTCAATCTGAATCTGAATATACTGAGAATAAGCTGTGTCTGAGCTTAATCCATGTTCATTGCTTTTTGAAGAAAAAAACTATAGTTAATGCATGTATCAACCATGATCACACAAGAAAAATCGCAATACGGCGTAGTCAGTGTTCTTTCTATTTTGTTTTTTTTTTCCATCTACATTCAATGCATTGTCTTCTATTAATTCATTATATTTTGTCTGTAATATCACAATACGAAGAATTGTCTGTCTGCTTGTCTCTTAGTTCATTTTTTTTTGTTTTCTTCTTCTCTCCATTACTTCAACAATATTTACTTGTAAAATTTGTTTTTTTTTTTTCCATTATTTTATAATTGGTTAGTTATAGTTAAACATTTTGTTCATTTGTTTCTCATAAATATTTTGTTTTATTCAACTCTAACTACATATCACTTTGGACAAGAAGCGATCAAGTGCTTTCAAAGCTATCGCAATTCAAATTGTATTGTATCTTTGTACAAACGTACGCATAACTCTCTAAGTTCATCGCTCCATCTTTGCATTTTATTATCATTTTGTGTCTCTTATGTAAATCAACACTTACTTGTGTATATACTATATATGTATACATATCTTATTTATTTTATATTCTAAATGTGGATTAGTCGAAAAATTATTCTGTATTCATATTTTTTTCTTTTTTTTTGTTTTCTTATATCACATTTATGAGAAGAGGTGGTAAGTTTTACTATCCACTACTTAAGTACTAAACGAAAAATGAAAGTATATCTTGGTGAACTTATGTATCTTAAGGATTTTCTTTTTTTTTTTTGCTGTGAGGGCGTGTCTCTCTGTTGTGTAGCTTTTGGATTAGCTTTCCAAATTCAATGCCAGAGCTAATGATCAACGGATTTGTGCACGATCTTTTTTTAAATCAATTGAAACCCATGAAATATTTGGCAATTTGTTGCAAAATTGTTGCCAAATCCACCATCGGGACACTGGACACCAGAAACTCTTATTTCTGGCAGAGGAAGCGAGGTAGAAGTTGAACAGTTCCTTGCTTAAGAGAGCAACATCTACCTCGCTTGCCCCTCAGATTTCATCTGACAGCGTTTTCTATACAACGAGTCTGTGAGTACGTGGGAGCTGCAGAAACAGCTGAAACCCTGCTCCAACTGCGGAAGTGGTTAGTGGAACTGCGAATTTTGTAAAATTATGTGAAATACAAGGGAATTCCAGTACTCTCTCATTTATGCTATGGACGAAGTTGTAAAGGGTGATTTTTTAAAAGCTCTAGGAAAGTTTCAGAAAAATGCATGAAATCTTTATTTGAATCAATAGTACGGTCCATATAATTTAATGTTTGAAGATTATTTCATGCAAATGTTGACATTGACTGCGCCTCAAATGGTCCATCCGCTTAGTCCAATTTTGGCATACTGTTTCCAACATTTCGGCCGATATCTCACGAATAAATGCTTCAATGTTGTCTTCTAATGCGTCCTTGTCTGTATAGACATTAGCTTTAACATAGCCGCACAAAAAATAGCCTGAAGGCGGTAAATCGCACGATCTAGGCGGCCAATTGAGTAACAGAGGCCCAATTGCTGCGAACGGCGACGAATGGATAATTGATG
The DNA here is from genome assembly GCA_907269125.1 of Eristalis pertinax. NCBI lineage: Eukaryota > Metazoa > Arthropoda > Insecta > Diptera > Syrphidae > Eristalis > Eristalis pertinax. Next base: position 2,243,015 of record OU026148.1, on the reverse strand, counting down.
GTCATCATTAACACTGGCCGACGCAGCTGCGATATTTTCTTCAGTTCGCACTCTACGTAAGCGTGTTGGTGGTTAAATGTCCAACAATGTAAATTTGGTGCGAAATTTAGTCACAATAGCACGAATAGCCGATTAAACTGACCATAAAATGGAAGAAGCGCGCGATGAACTTTCTTAACAGAGCACGCATTTTGATAATAAAATTCAATAATTTGCAAGCGTTGTTCGTTTGTAAGACGATTCATGGTTAAATTATAGACCAAACTGAAGATGTTTGACAGTGAAACAAAAACGAAACGTGCGTCAGCTGTTTGAATCAGTGTTGCCAAAAAGATAATAGCTAAAAAATCACCCTTTATATCTCCTTGCTCTCACATTTCAGCTAGAAAAAGATTTGAATGACAAAAGCACACAATGCAACGTACATACAGCAGGCAAGTGCTCTCGCTACCAAGGAGACAGCAAAGAAGCTTTCGTCAACATATAGGCTCTCTGCGCAATAAGAGCAATCGGCGGCTTCCGGACAATTTCGGACGAAGCTGCCTGTGTGATTGCGGTTACGATCTCTATCGACATCGAGATGCCAAGGGTCTACCTTAGGCGAAGAGAGTACCGCTAGATGCCTAAAGAATGAAGAAAGGGCAACATTTGTGGCACTGTGGCCAGCCAGATGGGACACCACAACCAAAGGCAGATGGACAGACAAACTGATGCCCGCTATAGAACGTTGAACATCGGGAGCTCATGGGAACTGCCACTATCATCTCATGCAGTTCTTGGACGAGGATCGGAGGTTATCGGAGATACCTTTACAGATTTTGTCACGACTGTTCACCCTTCTGTCCTTAGAAAGACGCAGAGTAGGCAACATTCCTTTGCAGGAGCCTTGTGGGGGCAAGAACAAGCCTACCAACCACCGAGCTCTTTGACTACCCCTATGACAGAGTCAGCAGACAACTGGTCGGCGATCTTCTCCTTTATAACGGGCGTCCAGAAGGAGCTAAGAAAGACAAAGGAAAGCCGAAGGGCAAATATCGAGCACATAGCGCGGAGTAATAGCTAAGAGCAGTTCCGCGGGAAGAGTGGTAGAAGTGTTCAGAAGTGTGGTTTAAATTAGAAGTGTGGAGAGATAGGTGGCAGCGCACACACTCACAGGGTTTTCCTTTGTTTTTCACTCTTCCTCGCCAACGCTCCGTGTTTCATCCGTGATTCGCGATAATATCGTGCTGCGTATAATTTAATTAACACTAATTAGGCGTGAGGAAAAAGGAGAATAATATCCCACGAATCGTTCATCCTGGTAGCACGGGTTGTCCTTGTCCGTATTTTGAAGAAGAATCCCCGTCCATTGGCGCAACCTCCAGTCTCCTGCACAAGTAGACATTCCCGCCAACACGGACCACAAATCGAGTCCAGATCGGATCTGTACAGATTCACAAAATCAATTGAATTTGGACAGCAAGTCCTAAGCACCAGGAGACAGTTTTCTTTCCCCCATTTGTTAAATTCTAAACGAATGCAATTATTTGATATCCTGTAATATGGTTTTGAAACATTGAAAGCGTTTGTTTTTCTCTATGAATGCGTATATAATTGCTTTTGAATTTATTGTGACAAAAAAAAAAAAAAAAACAAAGAAAGAGTTGGTGACTTCAATGCAAATACGTATATATTCATTTGTGTTTTGATTAAAATTTGCATTGTTTTGTATTTTATTCATTTCAAGCCGCCTACATTTTGTTTTATTTTTTAATAAATATATGTATGCATTGTAGATACTAAAACGATTCCTATTTCACAAAACAGGCGTATTTTCTTTGTGCTATAATGTGTGTGTTTCAGCCCGAGTTTATTCGATTAGTGTTTTGTAACTTTTACAGAAACCAAGGTCGAGAGGGTAAGTCAATTACAATATTTTCTATATGTATATTTTATAATGTTGCTTGTGTCACATGCGTACTGTTGCATGTGTTAAACTTTAGCTGAATGTACTAGTAGCTGCCACAATATTAGTTATCTCTCTATCTCCCTTTTGTCTCTCTCTCTTTGTGTGACTTAAAGAATTACTTAACATTTAATTTCAAACACATTTCTAATCTAAGAATTAAGTCTAGAATTTCTTGTAAGGTAATGCTTTTATTGCTAATGTTTCCAATAATGAATCAGTGCATCAGTAACACAAGATAACAAGTGGAGAAATCAGGTGAACAGTGATTGTGAAGCGCAACTAGTCATATTCTGTGCTAGTCTAGTCGAGCTCCGAAGGGAGACGCTCACAATTGCCTGAAAATTGTGACAGTCGCCACTGGCTACTGGGCCCTACAGGCAATCTATCCCTCCTTCAATCACGAATTTCCGAGAAGAAGTTAAAGCGTGTGGAAATTTTGAGCTGATTTCCCCCAAGACACTTGCTGTCTTGTGTTAAAGACCACATTGGACAGTGTTATGAATTTCTTTACGTAAACTGTGGGGGTTTGGGGAATACATGCATTGTCAGAACTAAGGAATCCAATATAATTTACTAAGTCTGTATTGAGATCGAAATTCACTGCACTATCCCTTCGTTTAGCGAACGCTAGATGGTTGCATCCACTGACGTACTATAAAACACCGAAACTGCAAATACAACACACAACAAAAGAAGCATTAGAGGAGGCACCAAACGCAAATCAAAGGCAGACCTACCTTTCGGCCCTTCAGAATCCCCCAGAATCGTCACTTTAAGGTGTGTACTACGCTTGTACTTGAGTGTATTTTTTTTTTTATTTTATTTAAGAAACCTTTAGGAAAAATTGACGGAGGATTCGCACATACATATGATTGATTAACGAAAACAGAAACGATACAAATGAAAAAGCCCAAACGATAATTGTTAAACAATTGTTTTAATTAGACATTAATATTAATGGAAAATATATAATAAAATTATAAGAAAAGAAGGCAAAAAAAAAAAAAACATAAGTAATACATTTCTTCCCTCGAACTACAACTAATATTATTTACATCAATATTTATAAAAAAATGAAGAAGAAAAAAAAAATACCTAATATCATCATATAATACATTGTTTAAGAAGAAGAGAAATGAAAAAAATGTAATATGTAAAAAAAAAGAGATAAACTTAAGAAATTACTTCAAGTGGTAACAAAAGTAAAATTAAAAAGCTTCATGGGAGAACAGCCCAAAAAATCAAATACATATCCACACGCACACACTCTCACACACACACACGCACACACATACAAACGCGCGCGCATTAAACGGGCGCCCAGTGGGCCAAAACTATAGATGCCAGTTTAACCCTCCAACTGGTGAGTCATCATTTCAGAGTGTTGTAGATGTTGTCCTCATCACAAGTTGCTGATGATTTGCCGGATTTGCTGTTTGGTCTGTTTCCTAGCACCGGACTGTTGGAACAGTTCACCTGGATGCGACTTATGGCTGATGGACCGGCAACGGTGGCACTCTCTGGCACCGCAATTCGACTGGCGTTTGTTGTGCTGCCCGATATATGCTCCACAACGCCGTAGCCATTGTTCACTGTGACCATTTCGCCGTGACAGATTTCCGCATAGATGTTCTCCTTTGTGTAATCGATGAGGTTTAGCGCCAAGTTATCGGTGTTCGGTGAGCAAAGCTCATTGGACGATTCGTCGCTGGAGACGAGCAGCGAGTCGCGGACACTGCTGTAGGGCAGGTCGTCGATAATGCCAGTGGGACTGTTGTCAAAGCCGATCGTGACCTCTTCGCCGATATTGAACTCGAGCTTCTTTGATGCTGCAGTTTTTGGTTCCTTCTTTGTCTCGACAACATTCATCTTCTGGGGCACAGAGAAATGCAGCAGCTGATGCAGACTGGACGACGACTTGCTGTACTGACGAGTCTTCACATAGAACTCCGTGTACAGCTTCTGTGTGATGAACGACTGCGGGGGCTTATTCTCGGCGTCACCATCGTCCTGGTCGTGTTCCTGATCGTTCATTGTGTCGCTGCTCTCTGCGAAGTTCTTCGGCAAGAGATCGGGTTTTCCAACAAAGTCAACCTCTTGCAGACTCAGGCTCTTTTGCAGCTGTGTCTTCTTGCCTTCGACGGCGTCAGCAACACCGATCTCCGACGCCGAACGTTCCGAAATAGACTCCGTTTCTAGATTTGCCCCGAAGCGCTCTTGCAGCATTTTCGACATGTCGTTGTATCTTTCCATGCTCATCCGCTTGGCCTGAACGTCCAGATCGAGGCTTGTCAGTGAAGTGTGCTTGTCATTGCGACGGAACCATTTCTTCTTTGTCGACTGGAATACCTTCATCTTTTCTGAGATCCTGTTGTGTGCCGAGCTGGATTGCTGCGCTTGTGCCGCCACCTGCTGCTGATCGTCCTTCACTTCCATGTTCGCCAAGTCGTTCTTGCTGAGGAATATGATGGAATCCTCCTTCTCGTGGGCTATCGATGTCTTCTCGCGCCGCAAGAGCTTCGGGAAATTGAGCGGCTTCAGTATTTTCAGTCCGTCCACTCGACTCTTGCTGCCCGAGCGCTCGGGCCTGTTCAGAATTTCCACTTCGACCATCTTCAAGAACTGGTCACAGTTGAATTGACAGAACTTGAGAATATTCTGGACATTCTGGTTGGCCAGCATTCGCTGCTCGTTCTCGAATCCCAACAGATACTTAACCAGGCTCATCTCTGGAGTGATATGAAGTTTCCGCAGATGCAGAGGATTCTGTGCTTCGACACTCTCAATGGGGCACGCGATCACCACATTCTCCGTCGATATTCGACTGATTGTGAGATTCTCAGGGATCGCATTTGCCGTGCCACTCGGCCCCGAGATGAATCTGAGTGTGATTGGGAGTTCTTTGTTGGGTGCAATCAGCGCTGTAATCTTGTGCACACAGTCGGGATTCAACTTCTTCTGCTGCTCGGAACCGCCGATTTTCTGCAAGATTTGCGGAATGCCCGGTTCGATTTCGTAGAATTTTCCTTTGGTCGATAGTGAGACATAAAGCACCTGACGATTTTCATTCAACAACTGAGCATAGCGTCCCTTTTCGCGTTCCCGCCCTGACGTTGAGATTTTGTTGGATGATGCCGAGGACTCTTGCTGTTTGCCATCCTCAAAGACTGCTAACAAACGAAATACCTGACCACGACGTGCTGTGGTCTTTATATATTGTGGTCGAGCATTGTAGCCTTCGCCAATTTGAGATTCAGTAAATGCTGGAAGATTGTCTACAGACACGAATTTGTAGACACGTTCGCGTACTAACTGAATGAGCGTGGTGTACAGCGTTGCTGTTGGTACGCCTTTATCGTTGATTAGCGAAAAGTACCCTGGAAATGGAAAAAAAAAAATGCAAAACAATTGATATTTTATTCGATTCATGATGCTCCGGGGGGGATGATGAACATTTCTCGTTACGGACTTGAACTCTTGGAAACGGACGCGACAACCGGAAGCTATTTGCAGAAGGAGCATATACTTGTGAACTTCGTTTCCCCTTCAATACATACTTGACTCGTGCCATGGCATACTTCAAGCACCTTACAAATTCCAAGTGCATGCCAACAGCCAATCACCATAACGCGCGCGCTTCGAAGGTCTATAACAATTTGCGAGACACAAGTTCTGCAATACACCTGCGACTGCGAACAGCCACAAGTCATGCATTTCGATTAAGCCATTTGAGGGGTGAAACAATGCACGAACATAACTCAAATCCTATCTCACTTTCTTAATTGTTTAACCGCCTGTTCAACCCCCTTGCTCCTTCTTATTGCATCAAGGGGTGCGCTTTCGCCTTTCGCGAGGAGAGATGTGTGCTCTGTGCATGTCTGCAGTCAATTTTGCGCACAATAACTTTATTCCTCGTCATCTCTCATTCAATTTTGCTCTGAGTGTGTGTTCAGCTCCATCTGTAGTCATAATCTTTTGTCTTCAGATAAAAGTAAAAGCCGCAATTTATTACTGACGGTATACACCGTTAAAACTTATTGGCCGTCATTAATGTTAAGCACATTTGAAGGAGCGAACACACCAGATAACGCACAAAAATCGCTTATTCAGCGCCGGTGTTTCCATTTTTCGCCCACAAGAAAACTCCCTCCTCCTCCTCCTCCTCCTCCGCCAAATGACTGTGTAGTGTTTGCGGTGCATTAGTACGTTAATGGCAATGCCATTAGGCTGTGTGATGAAGTGTCAGGTGCGCCTACTACTTCCTTACACCACCACTTACTTGTGGCGCTTTCTAACTTTGTATTCTGAGTCCCTAGGCGGTGGTGGTGGCGGTGCCGGGTGCGCCTCTGTTCTTGAAATGGAAAAAAAACGACCGGAAGAGATTCTCCTTTGATTGAAATAGATGCACGAGCACACACATTCGAGATGGAAATATTTATTCGACTCCTCAAAATGGCAAATAGCAACTTCATTCTCTGATAAATGGAACCTCAACGTATGCAAATGGGGGTGCAGAAGTGCACTTAAGTGAAATGTCCTTTGCGGAGAGTGAAGCAAAAGAAAAAGAAATGTACTCAAAATATTCTACACCATGTCTACACGACCACCCGCGCCAAGCACATGTGAATGAGTTGAGTGATATGTGTCCTATATCCTGGCATCCATATCAGTTTACAATTTCAAATGTGAAGATGGATGCAAATTGAATGCAGGTTTAATCAAAGGACTCGGACTCGGATAAATGGTTCAAATCTGCATAAGTTACATTGCATTCATCATTGCAATGGTCTGTCCTGCTGAGCAGTCGTCTTCTTTGCAGACACTTTCTGTGAATGTCTTCATTTAGAAGAGTAGGAGCAGTCCTTTTGTTGATGGGAGATCAATGCGTGACATTTGTACAGACCGCAAGGCCTTGAAATTCTCTAATAAATGATGCAAAGCAACGTCTCTATCAAAAAGGTCCATCTGTTCGGGCGGTCAGACAATCATGTTCCACTCAAAAACATCCCCTAATTGGGGGGCTGTCTCTTAACGAGATGGCTAACACCTCATGTGGGTGGCGGGACATTGTGACATACCAGGCAACCGCAAAGCCGATGAACCTGCCAGGTGTGATACAACCTCCTCCCTATCAATGACAGGGGTACCACCTTGCCGATCGTGACAGCCTGCCATCTTTTAAAGATACATACAATTAAGACCACCAATAGGTGGCAGGTGGTGCCTTACCTGCCTTAAAACAAAAGAAACTTGGCCATCACTTAGCCTAGATTCAGCAGACCCTCATTAAGGACTCTCATAGGAGTCATAACCGGGCACTGCGCACTTGGCACTCATGCTCGCAGGATAGGTGTCCCATTTAATGATTTCTGCAGAAGCGTCACCCACTCTGCTCGTGCAGCGCTCTGTCTAGTCGTAGGTTCCTACATTTAGGGGCCTACTTTTTCAATAATATCAATGAGCTAAACAGCGTCAGCATAGGCCAGCTAAATCGCTTCACTGCAAGCACCTACTGGTTCCAATGTTAGGAGAAGTCTATCCGCGTGGTATCACAAATGGGCCCACTAACACCTAAGTGTCCAGCCACTAACAACCTAACGTCTCTATCTCTCTTCTTTGCAAACTCTTCAAATGCTCTTAATTCCATTTTCGACATCGTCCACAATTCAGGGCGCACATATGTGACTAAGCTCACTTAATCGCAAGCGCTCGCGACAGCGCGTTGTTCCTGCTAGCCGTCTCTGAATTATCCACTCCCCGGCTGACCTATAGCTTCATAAAACACGAACGCACGCAGATACAAACGAATTCTCTCCCTATCCCGCTGTTCACTGGAGCTATTCAAATAAAGCTTTGCCGCGCGGCATGGGTCGATTCGGTGTAGGGGTGGAGTGGGAGGGCCGGTCCCGGGATATTAAGGGAATTAATAACAAAAATAAATGCCAAAGGGAGGCCGCTATCGCATAGATTGGACTTGGATGGAAAACCGTGGCAGTGTTATGCGGAAGAAAACAAACACACAAAATGGAAAACGAAGATAAATTAAATTTCTCGCATGTCCCCACCGCTTCCACACATGTTATTCACGCGGTCGCTTTTCTCCTTGCATCACCCACCGCCCCCGTACGATTTACACAATGTACGTGTGGTTTTTATTTTTATTTTTTTTTTGTTATTGTTACACCTGGTCGCGAGGAGATGAGGTTTTCCCTGATTCTTGAATTCATTTGCATTATTTTTTCCGTTTTGTGCCACCCGCCACTCAATCAGTTCGGCCAACTTATGTGGCAGTACACACACGAAAGAGGAGCATTAACAAGACAATAATAGATGTTGCGGCGAAATGCCGTTCCATGCGAGATTTTCCTGGATTTTCCCAAGCAGCTTTGCGTAATTGAAAAATAAAATTTTAATTTCGTTACGAAATTTAAAGCCGCCGCCGCCGCCGCGCCGTGAACTGGCTGTGGTGGCGGCTGAAAGCGTTGGAAGTTGTGGAACGAACAAGAGAAAGAAAAATGTATGGAATTACATTAAGGATGTAGAGGGTGTTGAAATTTAAATGAAGTGCCTGGCACTTACTAATTACTTTGTCATTTGAACGAATTAATAATAGATCACGTCGTTAATCTGCAGTCAACAGAGTGATGTGAGTTTCAAGTGTCACAAGTCTCTTCCAAGGACAGTGGTTCCCACCCAGTTTGTCAGGACATCCCGGCCAAACCAGGATAACGAGATTAGAGGTCAGTCCATCACAAGTCTCTGCCAAGGACAGTGGTTCCCACCCAATTTCTCGCCTAACCAGGATAAAGAGTGCCCAGCAACCAGTCGATCACAAGTCTCTTCCAAGGAAAGCGACTTCCACCCAGTTTCTCAGGGAACCAGGATAAAGAGCTTCAAGGTCCACTCCAGCACAGCGTCCAATAACGAGAAACGCACACACAAAAATATTCACATTCGAATTTACCTGGAAACTCCTGTGGTATCATGACGCCCTTCTTGCGATTCGCCACCCCGGTCTTAGCGTTGTGCCCATGATAGATGTGCCTCTGCCGTATCAGCCGATATAAAAGAAATAATTCACCATTCTCTTTCGATAGATCACTGCTGCTCTTGCTGCCACTGGCATTGTTATTATTGCTGTGTCCCACCGACGCCGACGATGAGGCGGTCGATGATTGCGTCGAGGTCGATGAACCATTCGAAGATGACGATTGCAAGGTCTCATGGCTGAACTTCATCTTGTATGAGATCCGAACCACTCGCGGCAGCGAGTATCGATCAAGAAACACTTCAGCCGGCAAAGGATCTGTCTGGGACTGAAAGGACACAAATGAACAGTGACAATTGGAGTGAATAGGACAACACTTACATCATTGCTGTACTTGGAGCCTTTGCTATCACCCGTTGAGCAGTCACCGCCGGAACTCAGCGAATTCATCTTCGTTCGCTGTTGCATGCGCTGCTTCATTTCGATTTCATTTCGTCGCGCCAGTCGCGCATTCTCGAATTCGGCAACCGAGAACATATTCGCGGACGTGTCGTGCGAATTGAATCGACGCAGTTTTGGTTTCCGTCCCTCCTGGGCTGAGGATGCGGTTAGAATTTGAAGTGGTAAATTTGTTTGTGAAGTGTATATCTGTGATCTAGACACAACTAAATTACCACCCAATGCCGGATGATGATGCGAATGATGAGACGTGTGCGGATGAGCTACTGAGCCTTGTTTTCCAGTCGCGACTGCAGTACCTCCGCCGCCATTACCACCACCGGCGGCCGTTGCCGTCTGATGATGATGATTGCCATTGCTGTTGGGCATTAAAAAAAACAACGGATTCGTTGTGGTGATTGTTCCATTCTTTGTACCATTCCCTGATGTTGTTCCTTGTGTTGAGGAATTGACGTGACCAGCACCATTCGTTGGTGGGGCTGCTCCTAAAAGAGAATAACCACACAAAAAAAAAAAATAAAACTAAACAAAAACCGATGATTGTGTTATGCTTACCACTGCCATTCATTGGACTCGAAGGTGTCGCCATGTGTGGGCTGCTTTTGATGAACCAATTCGCCAGATGTCGTTGTCGTTCGAACTCAATGCTGGTGCGTTGCATTTCTGCCAATTTTAACGAGTCTGTCATTGTGGTGTTGCACACCTTTCCCTATAAAAGCCTAATACTTAGTAATCTGAAAACGGAACGAGAAAAAATCGATTGGAATTGGATGCATTTGAAATTAATTTGTTTGACTTAAGGCTAATAAGTAGTCGTTTTTGCAGGCCTACTGTTCCCGAGATAGTCGAGTCACGTCTTGAAGGCGAAGAAAACATAGATTCCTCATCGTCCACTAGTGCTTCAGAGAACATCTTTGCTGACCTTCCCCTTCCATGGAGTGATACCATATTTTAATGAGGACGCTTCATTCTTCTATTCCCTTCCTCCAAGTGTCCCACTAATCATCACGGTTTTCAAGCTAAACGCCGTAGAGAACCACATTTTCGCCTGTTTTGCACACATAAACCAAGCATAACATGTTTGTTTGACGGAGTACAGTGATAAGTTATGCATCATCGGAAAGGCAACGCTTCGCTCTCTAAATCCTCCATTAAGTCACCCAGTCAAACGCAGCAGAAAACAATAAAATAAACCGTTTTTCACCCAATTTCATTGTGACATTCTAAAGTCCATTGAGCGTAACCTTAAGACGAAGCCATACCCTACAATCGCTCATCATTACATTTTTCCTACGTCCTCCCGTTCCCGAGATACTCACTGATACTCAAAGTGTTCAATTTTCAAGAATATACCTACTACCATTTCCGGGCGACTAGTACTTCGGAAAAAAATTTCTCGAAAAATGCGAACACATTTTATACTGCCACTCGCTCACCCTGACTCCAACCCTTCTGCTTCAAGGAGTCGATCAATTGAACGTCTAGTTGGGCCTTTGTGGTTGTTGGAAGATGAGCCACGAAAAGGATCAGAAATCCTTACTATACACTGTCAATTTTTTCAGGTGAAAAATTCGATGTCGTCGGATCCACTCCAGTCTTTGGATTTCGATAATACACATCTGTACACATCCACAGGTGTACACAGGTCGTAGGTACGCCTAGTTCGGCCGCTGTGGCGGTAAGAAGGTGAATCATTTCATGTCACCTTCTCCGATATTTTCTCTTATTTTCTACAGATCGTAGCGCCTTGGTGAGGGACACAAAGGATGCGTCTTTGCGTGCTGAAACCAACGCAACAAATCGCATCTAAAACAAACGCCCCGCCGTCTCCGAGATATGGCCGATTTACCAAAATAAGCTCGACCAGGTAACTTGTTTCGAAATTTTTTTCAAACAAATTTTAAGTTACTGGCTTTGTTAGCGGCGTATATCTACATGTAAGGTCTCGTTTGAAAGGGCACGCTTCGATCTTCAAGCCGTCCATACATGCATTCACAATCCACAGACTAAATGCTGTATAAAACCATCAAAATGACTTAATTTGTTGAAATTTTGACGCGTATAACGGGACTTCTGTTTGTCCGTCACATGCGTCTTCAAGACGAAGTCATACCCTACAAGCCTCCATCATTACTTTTGTCCTACGTTCCCCCGTTCTCGAGTTATTTAATGTCAAACTATTCAATTTTCAAAAATGTACCTACTACCATCTCTGGGCGATTAGCACTTCATAAAAATTTGCGACTGCGACCCGCAGACCGTGGGCTTCAACTTTTTTGTTAGGAGGAGTTGATCAATGAATGGGACCTCATTTTAAAGGGCAACCTTTGCTCTTCCCTTCCATCATGAATGCAACTTTATTGCCGGCCCCCACCCTTCAGCACTCATCTCTTTCAGATTTACGCGTTGCACATGGTACAGAGCCATATTAAGTGCGATTTCGACCATTTTGCGTTGAGTTCCATGCGTCGTTAGGACGAAGCCACAACCTAAATTCAGTCCTTCGACCTTCTGCTCTGAAATTACGAAGAAATTCGCAGATGGACACCTTTTTCGTTGAAGGTGTGCTGAATGCTTGAGACTTCTTCTGAAGTTCTTGTTAAACGCCGTGAAAAAGGCCGAAATCACACTCAGTCCATCTAACCTCAGCACTTGTTGGGCACAAACTATCGCGAGAAAATCAAAATTTTCTAAAATATCTCTTTTTTTTTCCAAAAATATCGATTTTGACGTTCTAATTTACTACCGCCTGAGCTGCCAAGAATGACATTTGTTAATGGTCCATGTTCACACGGTTTCACACTCGCAGAGTTCCAAATCCGAAAAATTATTTATACCGTGCATTATCACGCGACACACAAATCGGCATAATTAAATAATCACACACCCGGGCGTGGGTGGGTGCCGCTTCGAAAAACACTCTCACACACCACACCCTCCCCCCCGATCGGTTATTGGATTTTTGAACAATTTTTTTCGGAGCCAATAAAAAGCGGAAATGAAGCTAAAAATATGCAACAGACTGTGGTGTCACATCTTTATCCGCTGTTGGCCCACACTCGAAGGATAAGCGACCTCTCTCAAAAATATCACCACAAGAGGATTTCTAAGTTGAGCTAAGCGAACAAAAAAAACAAAGATACCCTCTCCAGTTCGGCAGAAGGACTCGTCGAAGGATCATGGCCTTCAAGCACCGTGTTGGTTCGCTCAGTGTTTACATTTTTCACTACCACTGCCAAGACCACCGCATCCTCCACCTCTTCAAAATCCAATAAATTAAAACGAAAAAATGGGGAAAAAGAAAAAACCCCTACGAGTGGAGGAATACCGAAATGATGACTCTTAAGTGCCGGCGAGAGCGAGTGTGTGTGTGTGTGTAAAACCTCTCGATAGATTTCACAAAACGTCTCTATCCGCACAGTATCAGCATCACCATCATCGTCATCGTCGTCATCATCATTACAGACTGTATCTGCTGTGTACAGTGTAGTCAGAGATGTCTCGTTTGTCGTCAGAATTGCAATCGGTTTTCATCTGCAAAAATGAAGTTGGCATCCCTTCAAGTGGGACATAGACATACACAAGTGGCTGCTGCTGGTGCCGATGGAGATTGTGGGCTCTTTGGTGGAGAGAAAAAAATAAAATAATGGCGATAATACGAGTACCCTGTGCGTTATGGTCTTATAAAACTCAAATTCAATCCATTCAAAGCACTCATCCTTGTACTCTCGTAGATTGCATGCCCTCTGAGCTGATACTGAGCTCCCATGTGACACATTAAACCCCATCAAAAATGTGGAAGGGCGGTGGGGGGTGAGCTTAAAAAGGCGGGCGAAGCGACGTATGAAATCGTGTGACATTAAATTTCATTCCATAACTGTCAGTTACAATGTGAAAATCCGCATCAAGCCCCAGCGCCATTCAGAGCCCGCAGACGGGGAGAGTACAGTGAAAGTGTCTGGGGTTTGTGAGGTTTTCTTTCTTCGTTTTTTTTTCTCGTAGCCAAGAGTTGCTCCCAATCCCTTCATGCCATAATTGACTTTGACATAATTGAGTTCGTAGACTTTAGGACTACTCCTCTTCGGTCTCTGGGTGGCGCAGATCCTGCAGCCTGTGCGTTGTGGCGAGCGACGACAGCACACCATCACTGGGTGATAAGTTGCGGTTTGCTGGAGTGGAGGAATGTGCGTCATTCTGCTCACCCGGCTAAGCGGATTTCTATATATTTCTCCTTCTGCTCCTCCTTTTCGTCCTTGTCGTCGTCGTCGTCGTCGTTACCATTTTCGGCTTCACTTTAGCACAGCCAACTAATTTCAATTCAATTATGCAAATAAGATTGATTTTTGCTGCTCTTGTTTGAGGTCTGCAGTACCTCTGGACTGGCGGAGAGCGCGCGCCTGTGCCCGGGTGCGCGGGTGTCAGTTTCATAAAATTTCGCTTGATATCTTATGCGGGAGGCCTTAGCGAAGCATTTCTCCTCGGCTTGAAGCCCTGATTTTGTTCTCTACCCTGTCACAGGCAATCACTGCGTGTGATATCAGAAAAGAGCGCGACCTTCCCCCGGAGGCGGCGGCTCACGGGATGTAATTCCGCTGGCAAACTGTCCGTGAAATGAGCTTTTTTTTCTTCAGTCACTCATGTCCTCCTTGAGTGTCAGAAAAAGACTACTTAGCAGCCTTTGATTGATTAGCCACGGCAGCGTTTTTCACTTCCACTTCCTCTGACGGACACAGTGTCACAGTGAAACAGTCCCTCTGTCACTCTGCCGGTGATCCTTTTTGTCACTCTGTGGTACACGATGATAGCGATTAATTGCAGATTAAACACGGTGATCCGTGAAAATGCATGCGAGGCGGAGATCACGAGCTGAACTCGTGTACCCAACCGAGTCGTCCATCTATCCGAGTCACTTAAAGCTAAATTAGCTGAAGCGCGAAGGTCAAACCGTTCAATTGTGCAAGACTCCGCATGAAACGCTTTGAAACGCTTGATTTTATTCAATTTTGTGGGCTGCTGGTCAGTAAATTTCCAAGTTAATAAGTGTAGGCATATGATGAGTGCATCGGGCACCCCAACCCCCAACTGCCCACCACCACCACCACCCAGTGGGTTTGCCCAGTTACAAGCGACTAATTGCGAAATGGGATTTTAATTCGATTTTGTCGATGGGCAAGTCATGCCCAGCTACAGACCGAGAGACAGGGAGAGACAGATGACAAAAAAAAAAAAAAAACAAGGAAACCACTTGGAATTGGCATGCCCGTTTGAATTAATTTGACGGAGTAGCAGCGCACAAACTGCTGCCAGGGATGACTGGCCAGCGCGCTTGGGAGGCGAGGTGGACGCTATGAATGGCTTCATTTAATTTTGTAATCGTTTTGGTCGAATAGCGATGCGGAAAATAATTTAATTTTTTCTTCTTTTTTTTTTTTGTTTTGCTGGAAAATGCAAATAACCCTGCTGCGGGACGGAGCGCGGTTTAAACATAATTGATGGGCTTTCGGAATTGAAATTGAAATTCAAATTGGAATCGTAACTGGAGAGTGGAGAGTGGAGAGTGGAGAGTCCCTCGCAAAGAGCCACCGCTGCGTAGTGTTTTCGAGAAATTACTTTTAATTGATGGCGCTCACATGAGTTAATGTCGACCACGGTCACTGCTGGTGTGGTTCGATTCGGTTTTGGCGGCTGCTGCTGCTGCGTGTGTTAATTAAGAAGTCGATTAATAACGTCGCCTAATGGAGTACTAACTTGGTGCGATGGTGATCAGAATGGCAATCGAGATCAAGGAGTCGCTGAGGAGTATGGACGTAGGACCGTTGGATGTGAGATCGGCGGCAGCTATTGCTCAGGCTCAGACCTTCCATGGGTCTTCGGACTGAGAAGTAAGGAAGTGAGTAAGAACATCTCGGCAAACATGATTTGCCTAGAATCGAGTTTGAGTTCCATCGATGATGCTGAAGGGTGACCAGACAGCAATAATGCTATGCTTGAACTTACCAATGACGTCCAGCTGTCAAAACATTCAGAAAGGCTTCCTATTTCGTCACGAATCGCCCAACACTAGTGGTTCCTACTGAAGACGGTTCGACAGGCATCGTTTCAAGAGTCATCCAAAATTGGACCGACCACTTGAAGCACTGCCGGTGAAGGCGAGGCGGTTGTGTGCTATTCTATAATGTCATGAATCTAGCTTCAAAATAAAGCCAAAATCTATTCCACACCCCAAATCGTTGTTGTTTTATTTAAATTTTCTTTTCCTATCGTTCTTATCTGGGCAGTCTGGGGGTGGAAAAAGATCGACGATCTAGGTAAGCAAACCTAGTTTTTTTAAGGGCTTCAGTGGCTACATGCAGTCTTCGATTCCGAACTAGAGGGATAAGGCAATAGAGAACGCCCACGGAACCGATGGCACACACAAGTGGAGAAGGACTTCAACCAACGCGAAAAAAAAACGCGCGAATTTGGAGGCAGCTGGTTAAAGATCGTGCCAACTGGAGAGGCTTCTTGGCTGAGGTCCAGGTCTACCCCGGACTGTAGCGCCTTTAAAAGAAGAAGAAGGAGAAGAAGAAGAAGAAGAAGGAGAAGAAGAAGAAGAAGAAGAAGAAGAAGAAGAAGAAGAAGAAGAAGAAGAAGGAAAAGAAGAAGTATCTGTATACAGTGAGCGACAAAAGTCTACATACGACCTCCATGTACATATGTTAAATTTTCGACGCGAACAACTTTCAAACCTCACGGCTCCGCGTCTCTCCCGTCACCAACAACGCTGCAGAGAGAACGCTTGTCAAGGGAAACCATCTAAAATCATCTCGGGAATAAGGTGTACGTGCCCTCAACTCGAGAGGGAACAAAAGCACGCACAAACACTAGCGGTTACTGCTGAAGGAAGATCCCGGCCTACCTCAGACTGCAACGCCACCCAGATTACGTCATAAGGTCGCCTGCCCAAGGAATGCTTAGCCAAGAATGCAAAGTACACATTTAAGATCCACCAGCAAATATGCTGACTGCGAGACCACCAGACGTTGAACAGCACTTACCTAAACCCCATCTGCAGCAGGGTCGGTCGAAAAAAATGCTGACCAAGCAATAATCACAAGTCAGGATGCCTTCGATGCCACAAAGTAGTCAGAACACACAAGCCAAGCACATGCATCCGAAACATTTATCGGGCCAGCAACCACATCGGCTTAATTACAATTTTACTGCATCACCATCAGACCACGAGCCCCCTTCCAGCGTCATGGAGAGCACAATTGAATTTGCCTGCTTCCATATTGCAGATATCACATTTCACAAAATAATTACAATGCGAGCGAGAGCTTTTGTTTTCCCTCGAAGAGATGTACCTGCAAAATGCAGATAAACCCTTTCGCCCTCCCACGCTCCCCCTCCGTCAGGCACAAAATCCAACAATAGTCAACCCTTACAATAAGCATGCATCATCATCCCTCACACCGAATGCTCGCCGCCCGGTGCCCCGGAGGACGTTATAAAATTTACAAAACATATAAACGCACAACATTGTAACCCACCTGCCGCTGCCAGTAACAGGAGCGAGCGAGCGAGCGAGCACTCATGCAGGACACAAACCCACAGGCACTACACAGCAGAGCACGAGAGAGACTCACAGAAAGCCTAGACAGGATAACGACATTTCATGTAATCATGATGAATAATTGGATTCCAACATGCCGAGGACATTTTCCATTATTACAACATGTCATTGTGGAATCGGCTGGATGCCGGGGAGCGGGTGGCGGCCTGTACTCGTACTCGTGCTCGTGGTACTCGTGTATACCTGTGGGTGTCCTCCATCGAGCCCGTGAAACATGAGACTCAATTTCATTGCCTGCCTGAATTGAATTAATGCAGTTTAATTGAAAATCCTACAGTTCGTCGGGATCGCCTTCAAGACGCTCACCTGCCAGTCTGGCGAGTGCTGAGCTTCAACACCTAAGCCGAGAGCACGGTCTGGCGCGGACGCACTAGTGGAGTGACCGTACAAAAAAAGGGCGTTAAAGTGGGAAATTGGAAAATCATAATTACGGCATAAAAATTGATTCGCACACCGAGTGCATCGACGAGGGTCATAGGCGGCGCATTGCCTTCCGACTGAGCAGAGTAGAGATAATCGCTTTTATGGGAGAATGCGAAATGGAATCGCACGAATTAACATTCGTTCATGTGCCGAGGCGGAAGCTGTTAGCGATGCGATGCGATGCTACTGGGAAGCTTCAAGACATCGCCTGCAGTCGCTGCAGATCGGTGTGGTGGCTGGCCATTAATGGAATTTTAATTTTAAACTGATTATTGAATTACGCACCGATCTCCCATTTGATCTCTCAATGGGCGGCGAGCACTTAAAGGCTGCGAAATGATGGCCGAGCGGGGGCGGCAGCTACGACTGGGAGTGGTTGCCGCCTTTAACGAGGTCGGTGGACCTAACATTAAATTTGCTTAAAGTACGATTCATCCTTACGAGCACCCTTAGTCCAGTCGTGTGTGAGGAAAAAAGTGCAACCTCGCTGAAAGCGCTCACAAAGTGAACTAAAAATAGACCACAACCACGGTGTTCCCATAATAGCTCTCGGTTCGAACAGGCCAAGCTACATCATCTATGCATGTTTGTCTAACGGCGCGCATACACCGCTAAGAGTTCGAAACGAAACGCAAAAAAGGGCAAGAGACTCGCATAAACCCTAGCAAAAAAACAGAAAAAAAAAAAAAAAACACCACGGCAACTAGTTGAGTACATTTATGAAACTTACACCGAACCGACGTGGATTGATTGAACAGTTAGGCTGGAAATTTTAATTAAAATGCAAATATACACACCACACCGAGAACAAAGAGCCACTGAATAGATACAACACACACACACGCACACACGGGCCGAGTGGTGGATATTCCTCATGCAATCCATAAAGGGGAACAAAAGCAAAACGAGAGACGATAACCAACTTAAAAGTTTCCAGCTCGTTTGATTATAGCCATCGTTGCTGCTGGAACCCTGGACTGGTCAGTCAGTCAGTCAGTCTCGGGGGCCCTTTTCGGTTGACTATGACAATGATGGTGGCGATGTGCGCTGAAGGGGTGCGGTGGGGAAGTATTGGTTGGCGGATCCTTTGTGCTTGCGTCAGTTATGGCACGTTTCTGTTTTCCCACATCTGCCCCCCCTCACTCACTTTTTTTTTTCTGTCGTGTTTGGATTGTTTGCGTCGTCCCTCTTTGGCTGTCCGTTCCGTACTCGTACATCGATGAGGCGAATGCACAAAATGACTTTACACTGAGTTGCGAGTGTCCGATGTGTGCACACATGGAATGAAGTTAACTAATTGAACACACAGAGCGATAGAGAGAGAGAGAGAGAGAGCTCAATGGGCGGAAGGGGTATTTCATTTTTTCGCCATGCACGAGGGCTGACTCTTGAGAACGTTTATGCTGAAGTTGTGTGCTGCTGCTGCTGGTGCTGGGGCTGGCGGTGGATAAGGGCATGGAACCAAGTGTGCGAGAGAGCGTAGTTAATTGATCTCTCAGAAAAGTACATTTTTGAACTATCGAAAGGGAAAAGTTTCTGTTTTTTTTTGGTTTTTTTTTTTGGTTGCAAAGGAGTGAAAATTTAATTATAACAGACTTTGAAGGAGTTGCGGTATTTAGAGGGGACAGTTGTCCTTTGCGGAAATGTGTACATATTGATCGTTCATTCGACGGGTCGGCGTTTGTGGGGGCACGAGGAAGGCTGTCGAAAAGTGTAAAGTCTGCAAAGTAGTTTTTAAGGAGAGTTAAGCTTTTCATTTTTCGGACGGAATCCGCTTTTCTTCGTTCCAAGTTCTCGGCGGTTTAGTGCTTTGTGTCTGGAAACCATGCTAAGATGGAGGTACATACTGTCAGATGGACGCCGGGAGGCGAGAACGCGTGGACAACTTTGACGCAACAGAAAAGAGGGCGGTGAGACCCAACTTGACGAAGGGCCAGACGGACAGATGGACTCGCGAAGGCATTGGAAGCGGGTGGACAACTTTGATTCAACAGAGGATGAGGCAGTAAGCCAACTTGAAGAATGGCCAGACGGAGGTGGTACGCAAGAGCACGTGGACAACTCTGATGCAACAGAGGAGTGAGACCCAACTTGACGAATGGCCAGATGGACGCGGGGTGGCATTGGGAGTGTGTGGACATCTTTGGCGGAACAGAGGAGGAAGCAGTGAGCCAACTTCAGGAATGGCCCAACGGACGGCCGGTTACATTGGAGCGTGTGGACAGCTTCGAAGCAACAAAGGAGGAGGCAGTGAGCCAACTTGAGGAATGGCCAGACGGACGGGCGGTGTCATTGAAGCTGGATGAGGAGACAATGAGGTTCAACATTGGCATTAGGAGCGCGTAGACATCTTTGACGCAACAGAGGAAGAAGCCAACTTGACGGAGTGTATTAGAATTTGAGCCTGTGAGGCAACGGAGCAGAGGATGCCCCTTGTTCAAGGTCCTCAGATCACTGGTCCCTCCTCTTCTCCGTGCAACCTCCTTGAGGCAAAGGAAAAGGAGGACCAACCACGAACTGGACGTTCTGTAGAGCAACATGAGTCTAGCTTCTACAGATCCAGCTAACTGGAGACCCTTGTTGCTTGAAGAGCACTCTGGAAAGAAGCCTTCCAATTTCGTTGTCACACCCTTAATACGTAAAACCATCCAACGACGCAGATTCGATTATGACGCATTCACTCCCACAGTCCCCGAGTAAAGTGTGAAGACCCCAGTTTAACTGCCATTATTCACTCGTGAGTAATCCGGCGTACAAACAGGGGTGCCTTACTCGAAACAAAAAAAAACACGCACACACACGGTTACCCATTAAATTATCTCGTAAACTCATTGGACCGCGATGCTTCATTGTAACCCCGCGAAGAATGCAATCTGGAGCCCCGTTTATCCCACTCCGCTGCGCGCATCTATGCGGGATTATATTCTTCATCTTTTTTGGAACCAAGTGAATCCTATCAAAATTTATATCTCCTTCGCGCGGATTTATTTGTTTTCCAACATATTCAAGGAAATCCTCCTTCGGAACGTTGAGTGTACACTTTGATTCCCGTTCGCTGGCGTTGATGGTGTTTTAAGTGATTTTTAACGAGCGCCCGCCCATGTACTCTTTTTCTTTCGTTCATCCCGCACCTAGCAACGGAGCAACCAGCAGGAGCACTAGACAACTTTGAAGGCGGGGATATTTGTCAACATTTGGGAAATTGTTTGCCTTATTTACGACCACCGTTTAATGCGAGTTCCAACTGAGACCAACTTCAGCAGGCTGGCTCCAACGCAAGTGCACGTTGCGACTACTAAATAACTCAATTGTTTGGCCTCTCGGAGCCCCCGGTTGCATTGCGATTCATAGCCGACAGGACGCCGCCCGAAAACGGCTTCGGTTTTACGATCCAATTTAATGGTCGATCACTGGACAATCAAAAATCGATTTATGCAACCCCCCTCCCTCCAGCTGCTGTGGAGCGCAGAATTGTCTATTTGCGTCAGCGATGGTGGGCGGTGGAAATGCAGCAAAGGTTGCGCTCGGCAGACTTTGAGTCGGCGGCGTCTTTATTAAGCCACCACCTCGTCGCCCATATCGGGCGCTCGATACTTTCAGCACATTTTATTGCACAGATTCGCCAAATGTTTGCAATCAATTAGCCTGCCCCTGCTACGCGCCGCCGTTCAGTGGGAGCGGTTCAGTCATCTCGACCAGAGACCTGGCCATTAAACGCCGCCGCCTGAAGACGACCCTAAATCGTCGAATTGTGTGCATTTAAATTAATTATGAAACCGTTCGGTTGACTCTTTTAATGGGACGGCTAGCGACGTTAAATGAAAATTATAATTAGTTAAGACTTGTGAGGGAATGAATTTATGAGATGGGGCTTTGTGCCCGCCCGGCCCGGCAGAAAAGTGCAATTTTTATTGTAAACATTAATTCTGGTTACGTTTTATGTTCATCTCCAAGAAATACGATTGCGCTGAGTCATGTGCGCCGAGATGAGGCTATCTTTAGAATTTTCAAGGTTTGCTGTTTCTGTGAAAATCTGTTCAGGTTCGCTTCTAGCCGTGCTTGTGTGTGATTGCGATGCTAGATGCATTTAAATTGCGGGCTTGTCGAATGTGTACGTTGCGTCAGAGATTGTCTGCTGATGTCGATGGAGTCTTTTGTCGCGGCGACTGGAGCTGGAGACTGATTTACGACGCCGATGGTACGGTCATATCCGTCGGTGGGAATATGCAATTGACGTGGCTGTTGTTGTATGATTCAGCTGTGGTGGAGGCAGTGGCAGTCATTCCCTCTCTAACGACTGATTCTTTGAGACTTGTTTTTTTCAATAGGCTTTTTGTGGCAGAGTACGCGTTACTAGCTTCGTGGCGTCTTGCTGGTCTTATTCAGCACTGTTTGGCAAATCATCATGGAGAGACGGACACCTCAAGACGGTGTCTCCAGATGAGTCAGCTGAATTTCGAAAATCAGCCTTCTATCGACTCTTATTGCCCGAATTCGAGTCTCGAGGACGATACTGAAGCGAATAGACCTCCAGCTCGATAAGCCAGCATTTGGAAGCCAGCATCACTTGCGTCAATGGGCCACTATCAGCAGGGATCCAAAATTGGACCTCCAGAAGGGATCTTGTACACCGTAGTGGCTGATAATTTTTTATATGCACAACATAAATGTCAGACAATCTTCTTTAAGCCACAATAAAGCTTCCACCATCCAAAGCAATTCTTGTGTGTTTTATTTAAAATTTAAAAAAACACCTCTTAATGAATCATCCACATCGAGCCATGTCCACGACTAGAGTGGTTTCAAACGATCGCCCTGTCCCACGTCCAAATGGCCCGACAAACAAAAGGAATCCAAAAAAAAAAGAAACGACTGCTTTAATTTAAGTTTTCCTCATCGGAAACTCATTGTCCGTCCATGTCCACAGAGTGCTCTATCCCCCCCCATGGGGAGCCAAAGCCAAATGATTATTGCATCAATGATGTCAGATGTATAAGGAATACTGTTAAGAATCAACTGCATGGTTATGGTAACTGTTTGTATTTGTTTTCCGACGCGGGGCGGCGGAGGAAAAACCACAGAAAGACAGTGGGACACTCTTCACTTGCCCGTCCTGCACACGCATGCCGGAGAGACTCAGTTGAGTGTGCAGTCAGTTCAGTACACTTATTGAACAATGATGACAATTCGACATTTGTGGAGTGTCGGCGGCGTATGTGTGTGTGTGTGCGAACACCACACAGTTTGTGTTTGCACTTCCTGAAGATCAGGCTTACGAGGGCTAATGGATGCAATTTGGCTCTCTATCCTCTGCTCGATGGCGGTGTCAGGGAATTCTGAGGACAACGACAACGACAACGACGACGAGTGAAAATGTTTATTTTTCTTGTGAAATCTTTGAAAATTGCAAAATAAACAATAAGCACTCTGCGCGAAGGACAGACGACCGAGAAAAGTGGCAGATTAAAGTGTCATCAGTGCTGGTGGGTGTGACACTTGAAGGGATATCGACGAACGACACACGCTGCGTGGAGACAGGTGCAATGAAGTCTATTTCCGCATACGTACCGTATGGACGTGTGTTTACCCCCTTGATGGCAAACAAAGTGTCGAACAACTTGGGTGGCTGATGGCTGATGGCTGATGGCTGACTCAGTGTCGCCCTTTAATTATTGAACTTCTTGGCAGACGCTTGGAGGCACGGCACTCCACTCCATCCGAGCATAATCCGGAGAAGTTTCATTTGAATTTCGGCAGTCAATTCAGGTCTATGAGGAGATTACAGTTCATCCCTCCTTCCTTTTGTTCATCGCTGAAATGAAAAGCCTCTCAAAGCACTGTAATCCACCCTTTGGATGAGCTGCCATTCGAAGAATAGGCCTCCTCCTCTGGGGACTCTGAGAGCTCGGCATATTGTTTTCAATGCGATCACGTTCGGTGTTGTGTTCAAGGCACCACTGATTTCCTTAATTTATAGCCAAAACGACATGGCATGACATGGCATGGCATGGCACACCCGCTCCCGCTCCGCGGGGCAGTGGCCAAAACTCTTATGTAAACATGTAAACACACTGGAGCGATGTCTGGAGAACAGGGAAACGAAAAGGAGGCAACAACTCTTGTTACACTATCAACGCGGAGTCACTTCACCACCGGGAGGTGGTGCGCGAGAACTGTGTGTTTACATTAGCGTTCATGCGGCACAGGCCCCAGTCAACAGTCACTACAGCCGCCCAAGCTATAAGACATGATTCCCGTTTATGCCTTTATGATGTATCGTGTTGTGTGTGTGTGCGCGCCAAAAACCATCCAACAACTTGCCACTGTATCGGCACAAGGAGAGCAGACGAGGCAGAGCACATTGTTTATGCATCCCGTTCGCCAAAAATATGATTTCGTTCCACGAAAACGACCACGATGAGGAAGGCAACATCATTCTCGCCGCTATTTGAGTCATTTTATGTGCGAGAGAGTGAAGCGGGGGCGGTTAGAGGAGTCCCCCTTTAAGCTGGCTACCTGGCATCGCTCGGAGGTGGAGCACTCCCAGAACCGGATACACGTGAATAATGTGATAGTGTCATGTGCCAAATCGTGAAATCATCGGTAGCATGTGCCAGGTAGCGGCAAAAGTGGGTGGGGTTGGCTGCTGGTGAAGGTTCATCAGGCAGGCACACGACTGAAGGGTTTCGCGAGAGCCGCCAGAGCGGGGTTCATTGTACCGTCGAACATGGCTCACCCACCGCTAGTAAATCTCCGTTCTGTCAATCAGTGCCTAGCCATTTTTGTAATCCATCAATGCGCCTCGAGGGGCTTAAGGCTTGGAGTCGAGGTCTGAGTGACACACTACAGTCGCTCCGTTCGGACGCCGCGTCGTTCCTCAGTCTCGGCCTCAGACTGGCTCTGACTCTGCCTCTGACTCTGCCTCTGACTCTGACTTTGGCTTTGATTCCGGATCTGGGTCTGGGCCTTGGAGTTGAAGTTCTTGGCTACGTTGTGGGAATCACGTGCCTTTTTTTTTTGCTCGCGCTCCTCCATCATCATCGCCTTATGTGTCTTCCTCGTTTCCGTGTGTGTGTTGAGTGTTCCCTTTTCGTTCCTCTGTCTTCTTCTTTCACTCCGTTTTGCTTTCCCTATGAGAGGGTCTGTCTGTTAATGACCAGCTCTTGTAGGGTCATTGCCATTACTTTGAGTGCGTTGCCGGAGTGAGAGACGAGTTGAAAGAGTGATGGTGCTTGTTGAACGGGTGATGTTCACTTTTTTTTTATGGATCTCGAGATGTCAGGGCATGACCTTCCTCCACTTCGCCGGAACAATTAGGTGTCCACGGACAACCACCACCTCACCCAGTTACCCAAATTCCAAACTAACAAGCCACGTTGCAAATTGCTCCCGTAACTCTGCACGAAATTGTAAGCAATTACCGATAATTGCGCTGATTAATTTACAATTCTACGGAAAAAAAGCAAAAAATTGCATCGTGCTCCACCAGGCAACCGACAGAGCTCCACATTATTCATATGCGCTCCACATATGCTAATGTGTGGACTGATGCGTGCGTGACATGAGCTATCCTTTGGCCCATTATGGGCCAATGACAGTGCTGTCACGTTTTGTGGGAACATTTTGCACGATGTCTGCCGCCTGTTCAACAGGACAACTACGCTCTGTCGGTGTCGCCGAGGATTGCGTGCGATGGGTCACTATGTTGCTCGAATAATACGGTTACGGACAGTAATTGTCTCGTGAAATAAAAGGGAATTCCTGCCGCAGCTCTCGACAGATGTATGCAAAGCGAGAGCAATTTTTGTGCCACAAATGTTCGAAAACGAATTCAAACAGGTTTTCCATCAAGATGATAAAATGTTGCCAATTTTTGTTCGTTGTTGTTGTTTCCATTTGGGGCTTGCGGAGTTTAGTTTCAAGTATCCACTGAACTGACACAAGAGCCAATTGCTACCGCATCTCTGATCGTTTCAAGTGGTGGCAACAAGTGCTAACAATTGGCTGCCGATAGTCTCTTCCGTCATCTTGAGGATTGCTGTTCTCCTCTCCCCCTCTCTCTCTCTCTCTCTCTCTATCTCGCTCTGAAGCACAAGACACTGAGTCTGCCTGACTGTTGCTGGCTGCTCCTTTTTTTTCTGTTTTTTTTTTGGCGCGCTCTTGAGCCACCATCGACGACGGGTGGTGGAACTGTGACGAGAGACTTGACTGAAACTTGACGTCTGTCATTAAACTCGAACCATTGGCTGTTCTTTTTTGGTTCATTTTTTGTTCCAGGGTCTTGGCATGCCCGCCACTCGGGGTTTTATGTTTCATTAAACCCAACAGCCTCGTCGTTGGCCGCGGAAATTCGCAAGAATCTGGTGCCAAAGCAGGAAATCCGTTGAATTCATAGCTCCTCTGCCAACTTCACATGATTTGGCGCACAGTTCTATTCGCTAACTCTCTCCCCATCCCCCCATCAGACTGATGTATGCCACACAGAAGGTTAACTGTAAAAATGAACTAATTACTTGATGGACTAAAGTGGGCTACAGAGTTGGAGTGTGGGACTGGGTCTAGCTGTGGTGACCGAGAATGCTTTGATGGGCGAACTGAGAGAAGTCAGAAGGTGAGAAGGCGACTAGGCTAGATGAAGATCTTTGTCGTCGGGCTCTTCTCCAGCCAACCATCATTAGCATCAGCGACAGAGACATCATCGTCCGAAGTGAAGATGAATGGTTTTTGGGTTTTCTTTTCCCAGACCAGAAATTTACATAAGTGCTACTGCAGCCGAGAAGGAGGAGGAGAGTCGCTTTGATTTGAGGTCGTTACTTTGCCGTCGCGATCGTTAAATTTATCATTAGCCACTCGGTGTGTTCATCTGCTTCCTACACAGATAAACAAATAATGTCCAACATTTTACTCGGTCGCCTGGCTGGCTGACTGCTGCCCCCCCCCCCCCCCCCCAAACGAGCATATAAATGGATCACCATTAAGTAGTGGAAAAGTGAACACACACTCCACCTACAACCCATTAAGATAACAATTCTAAGAGGCTCCATAAGGCACATCTAATTGCTTCCTAGTGCGGTGCGACAGTATGCTCCATTTACTGGCGGCCCACCACCACCTGCAATTAAGCCAGACGATGGATTGGCGGCAGAAACAGAGAAAAAACGGCTTGGGGCGTCGTCGCTGGGCAGTAACTTTGATTGCGGCTTCAATTAACCCCGAAATGAGTTCTTACGAAAAATTGTATATAGCTCTCCTCTCGCTACACCCCTTTCAGTTCTTGTGGGTGGCGGGCTGGTTTTGTGGTGCCCCCTCCCTTGACAAGGGCTAGGAAGTCGTGCTCGGCCGTAAACTTGACCTCAGCTTAAGGAGTTAGTTGCTTTTTTTTCCAGTTTTTTTTTTTTTTATGCGCCCATGACGAGGGACACTTAAGAGGCGCAGTGAACGGTTATTTTTGTGTTCATTAAGATACCCTAAAGGGCCACTTGTTGGGCGAGTTCGACGGACTGAAGGGTTTTGCCAGTGTTTGCTTTGACTGGACGTTAAAGTACCTGCAGTTCACACATTCGAGATGCGTGCTTGTCTTCTGAATGCCGGTTAAAGTGGTCTCGTCTGGATGGGGCAGGTGATGCAGTCGAAATGGGAGCGATTGAAGTTCATGAAGTGATTGCTTTTGTTCACCGATGCTAGGCACTTGGCTGGTCTCGAGAAATTTGCATCCACGTGTCCCCTATTGAGTCGTTAAAGCGACAGTTCAGAGTCGAGACCAATCGTTGTCCCCTTAAACGGTCTTTTGAATGACAATTCGGAACAAGAGTCACATTTTGAGGCAATCCCAGCCAAGCTACGACCACGATCACTCATCTCAAGAGGCTGTCAAGTCTGACTCTCACAGAAGTCTGTCGTCAATCCGGAATCCAACCAACTTCGAGCGAATAACTCTCTCGCCCGACAATCATTCGGTTACGTTCTTACATCAGTCACCCACCATAACCAGTTCAATGGTCTCCCCCTCCCCCACACCCACAACCACCCACCCACCCACTCACTGTTCTAGAACCTGTCTCACTGAATAAGTAAATTTCGAATTACTTACAATTCAAGTTTCAATTGATAAAATCTCACACACTCGCCCGTGCGGTCGGACAGTGTGGAGTGTGCGGACAAGCGGACTTCCCTTCAATCACCCGGTTCGGCTTACAGAATCACTTAAGCTGTCAGATTTATTTGCAACGGCATCGTTTAAGCGTTACTTCGTATGTAAATCTCGATATCGATGACAAAACGCTGGTTTTTTTTCTTTCCTCTGTTTTCTTCAGCTTTTGAAGGACGATGACTTGGCGCAGATAAACAACGTCCCGGGTACCGCACTGATGAATGGTGGAACTACGTGAATGGCAGAGCAAGTACCCGCAGCTCTCATTGATCTGATTAGCTTTGTATGCACGAGAGAGCCGCTGGAGCGTTTTGAAAGGTTGAAGAACACAAATTCCTCAAAGTCTCTGACAAAAGAGTAAAAACCGGGCAAAATTGATTACATTTGCCGCCCTGAGTGGAATAACAAATTGTTGATCTTTAAATTCTCTTCCCGTCGACGGTGGGGGCATGGGGTTCTGAAACGTTTCATTGGCCCTAAACCACAGTCGGGACCACGTAGTCTACGCAATTTTCATAATTAATTAAGATTTACTCGTACTTGGTGGAGTGACAAACGCAACAAAAGCGGAATTCCATGAACGGAATTCCTTATGATTTGCCTTCGAATGGCTTTGCCGTGCACGAAGTACGATGTTTCGTGTTGATTGTTGGTGCATGGCACACGCAAACACACACACATCAGTGGCGACTCGCTTCGATGTCAAATGCCAATCATTTTCCCATGTGCATGCGAGGGCGTTGAGCCCTGTTCCTGCACGCACACACTCGGCTGGGCCCTGCAACAGGGTGCTACGTGGAATGCATTCAATTTTTTTGCCCCATCTGGACACGGATCGTTGGAGTTCTGCTGCTCTCAGGCGTCTCCAGACACTTCAACACTGGACGACTGTCACATTTCGATTGACAGGCTGCAATAGTTTATGACATTCGCGTCTCGGTGAAATCGAATCTTTCGCTTCCCATCGCACCCGGACGGACGAGACAGATGTGCTGGCGTTTTATTGTGCTGCAAAGAGCAGGACGGAGGCTACGGCGGGACTGATGCGTCAGGAATTAATGTCTGCGAGGCTCTCACTTGCGATTTCAAGGCGGTTGACGTTAATTAAAAATTCCATGCTGCCACTTGAATGAGCCTTTAAGTCGCGGCGATCAAGGAGGACTGAGCTGACACTCTGTGTGTCTGCAATGGATTGGGCTTAGAGGAACAACAACCGATGGACATGACAAAGTAGACAGGGGAGTTTATTTATGACATCAATAGTGTCAACTGTGTACTGACAGGGCTTTGGGTAATACCTGAGCGATCACTGATCGGTTGGTGGGGTTGAGGGAGATCCGACATTGAGGCAGACACGTGGAGAAGGACCACAACCGAGTTGGAGTGCAGAATTAAAGACAGACAGCAAGAGATGGTTATCAAAGGACGAGGGGAGATTCCTAATTAGTGTGCCAGCAACAGACGTCTGTCAATATTTGTGCGTCACTTGTGAACCCTTGAGCACCTCAAGTGCAACAAAACTGCTTCAGCCATCCATCATATTCATCTCAAGAGCACTTTTCACATGATATCTACTTGATGAGTGTGCTCCAAACCACCCCTCCCCCTGCCACCCACGCGAAATCAACTTCAAATTAATTGCAACACACACACACACGCTTCTTAGTGCATCATCATCATCATCAAATACCAGTGCAACAACAATGTAATTCGTTTAACTCAATCAATTAACGAAAAAGCATACAAGACTCTCTTGGCCTGAAGTACAACCAACTGTGCCGCCTCTACACACGAATTGCTACACAATTGCTGAAGCAATTAATTGGTAGTTTCAGTTGCAGCGTATCTAGATACATTGCAGATACACAGTAGCGGCTCGGCAAATTAAAGCCAACAAACTAACAAATTTCAACAACTCTGTCGTTTCGCGCGCCACTGAAGCCGACACCACTGCCCGCCGCGACTCTGTGTCGAAATTCACAAACAATCCGCTATGGATGTGTGCATGTGTTCTTTTCGAGGCTTAGCAGTCTCCTCTAAGCTCAATCTAGTGCAACAGCAAACAGCAACAACTTGAGCACAACAATCAAGCAATCAATTAGCCACAGTCATTGGGTTGCATTCAAATTGCATGAGATAATCACAAGAAGACGGCTGGCGACGCGACGGTGGCGCGGCGCGCCGGCAGCAGCTCAATTGTTCAATGCAATGCTGAGTCTTGAGTTGATTCATGGAGCCATCGATGTGACATGAAAGATTACCCAACAGCAGCTCACACACACACGCAGGAACATTGTTCTTTGCTCCTGTGTATCCCTGAGTGTGTGCACAGCGAGCACGTGTTGAAGGTTTGGAACCTGCCCGGATTCGAATTTCGAATTCATTGAAACGGAAACCTCTGGAAGGCCTCACCTCAAACTGAGCCAAACTCACTGAAATAGACACACATTTTCCAGATTGTGGGCGTTTGGATTCCAGTTGTTTTTTTTTTTTTTTTTAAGGTCTTAACTCGCGTTCCGAATTCGAGCGCTCAACGGTAGCGGTGCGCCGTTGTGTTGTCTGTCATGTACTTGAAACCTGATATTCAAGTTACTGCGTTATGTTCCGATTTTTATCATCATCATCTCCTTCGCCCTCCTCCTACGTACATACATACTCCTGTCCTGACCGGGTCCCGTCGACCGACAAAAACAAAAAAAAACAAAAAAAAAAGGAAAGCGCTCGTAAAAGTGAGTGACTTTGCGCGTGCTCAGGTGTTGTGCGATTGTCTTTATCTGCTGGCCGAAATCTTCTCGAATTTCAGGTTCAGAGACCCGAGCGCTACGTTAATCGCGCGAACTGATTTTTTTTTTGTTTGCGTTTTTTTCCCTGCTGCTGCCGCAGTTGTTGTTGTTGTCGTTTCCTTTTGCAATTTTCCACTCGAACAGAGAACACCAGCTGGCAGAGGCGGCGTACTAATGTGGAAGTGCTACACCTCTTTTTGCTTGCACTTGGGCAAAGGCAGTGTGCGAGCGCGGATAATTATATCGTGAGAACGCGGCCAGTTATCGCGGAGGTAGGCCTGCAAATTGTCATCGTACAGGAAATAGCTGAATTTCGTTTCTTTTTTCTTCTTGCATTTCTCCTGCACGCCGGGGGAAGTTTGTTTTGCGATTGAAGGCGGCTGATAGGCGCATTCAAACGTAGGGCAACGAGAGTGGAGTGGCATTTTACGAGAAGCTTGTCCGTTTCCAAAGTGAAATCAATCCATTCGCCTTGAACATAATGACACCTTCAATCAGCAAAAGCAATTTAAGGAAACCTGCTCCGCTGAATTAAATCACAGCTCACGTAGCCTGGCCACGTCCAAGAATCAAATACAAGGTCAGCCATGGAGAGGGGCACACACAAGGCCTCAAAAATAAAGAGAGAAACAACAAAAATTATGCAAATGAGGAGAGGTTCAAAGAAATAAATTGAAATATTTCATTACAACTTGGGATCCTTCAATCGGGGCGAGGCACACAATTACTTAGTCGCATCGAGCGCCGAAGTTACCAAACGCCCAGTCCTTGGGGCCGACAAAAAACGAACGAAAACAATCTAATCTCGGGATTTAACATTCATTTACGATCCCAAAAAGCCAAACGGACACACATCCACACAAACGAATGTACATAAATTCACTTACCGAGTAAAGATATAAAAAAAAAGCACTGCTCTACGCCTGACGAGTCCTGCAAAGAGACCAAATCAAACAAACAGAAGAACCTTTTAAAATTTAATTCAAAAGTCAAAACAAAAAAAAAAGAATACGTCCACCGGCCAGACGGTTAGAATGCGGGTGTCGGTGGGGGAGAGGTGCTGAAGAGCCGAGTGCAGATACAATGAATCGGGGGAAAAAAAAGGTGTTCACCTTGAAAAGAAGGAATAACTTGACCATCACCCGAAAGGCAGCTCACCAAAACCACAAAACTGGTTACCTCATCCGATGCAAACGTGTTTCAAATATCCTCTCCCTCTCGCCACGAAAAGGATCTCTCGGGAAGGTGGAGTGGAACAGATACTCTTTATTTTTATTTTTTTTTTCATATAAATTACCCCGGCATAAGTTCCGCCGTGCGTTTGTGTGTCGTTAGTTTTTCCGCATCATCGCGTCTAACGATGAAAACCATGCAATCCGGTGCGCGCAGCCCCAGACAGATCCAGACACAAATCTTCGGGGAATGAGCACGAGGAGCCACGAACCAGAGGCCCACGAACAAAAGGAGACGCTCCAAGTTGAGAGCAGAACTTGTTTTGACAAACGTGCGCGTGAAGTAATTTCATGAGATTAGGTGCTACACAGATGAGCCTCCTCACAGCCCGGGAAGTGGCAATTTGCCTTTGCCTGGGATTGAGTTCAGAGTTGGAATGGAACGTGGGGGGAGGGGGGTAGAAAAGTGGCAAAAGCCACACCTCATCTCTCTCACTCTTCGCTTCGTTCGCTTACGTCAACTTCCGGCATTTTGTTGATTTTTTTCTTTTTCTTCTTCTTCTTCTGCTGATGCCCATTCCCTGGCACAGGCAGAGGAAATGTAAAGCGCTCCAGGTGATGAGACTGACGCTGCAGACGGGATAAGAGGGGGGACACGAACCATGGCAAATTCAATATCTAGAGAATCAGTTGCATTATTGATTTTCCCTGCGATAAACCAAAGCGAAGGCTTTCGCTGTACTGGCGGAGGGAAACGGGGAAAAAAAAGGGCACGTGTATGCCCTTAACATCACGACCAACAATGCCGCCCTGAGTGAGTGTGTGGCTGGGTGTGTTTGTGTGGCGCATAAATTGATTGGAAGCTCCTCTCTTTTTCAGGTGATGGCCCCCCGAGGATATTCAGCTTTATTGGCATACTTTTCGTGGGCTGTGCCGGCGAAGAGATGTGGGCCCCTTAAATTGGCCTGCCCTTTGCTCTTGCTATCCACACAAACACACACACACACACACGGCAGCCTTAATGGCTGCCTTTTATTAGGTGTTATCCCAACCAGGTACATAAAACATAATAAAGAGTCCTTCGGAATCAATAAGGCGGAATGAGAATGCACGAGCATGCCTGTGTATGGCCCGGGGGTAGACATAAATGAAAGTTGATAGCCAGTTCTGTGTTGCTGCCTCACACACAGGAGAGTGGCAGGACGGCTGTTTTTTTACGTTCGAACGATAGAAGAAGTAATGAGCTGCATTGACAGGTAGTTATTAAGGAACGGGCTCTTGGATGAGACGAAATCCGAGGGGAATGCCTGTCAAGAGGCTGAGGTTTTACCTTAGACAGCCTGTGTGGAAATCAAAGCGACCTTAGTCGCCTTTTAAGGCCTTGAAACGCCACGCACTTGGCATAGGGGAGAGAAAAACCAACCACGAACGGCCTCCGCAAACAAACACAAATGCAATCATTTAAGATACACGATTGTGCAATGCAGACGCGATGCCTTTCACTCAGCAAAACATCATACACCACCCGCTTCGATTCAATTAAGCCGTCGATCTGTCGAAACCGTTTACGGGAGTACATCCCGCAGCCCGGATTTACAACACACAGCCGCTGTCTTACAGAGTGACTGCCAGTCTTCAGTCTACCTGTCTTAATTAAAAACAAACAATCAATTCAATAAGATCAACCACCTAGCTGGATGGTCCAATCGCCATTGTCTCCTCTTTCAGTGGCCTTCCACGGATTTCTCACCAGTCTCTCGCCCCACATCACGACAAATCAAACAGAAGAAATTATTAACCAAAGCTAAACGATTCGAGTCGACTCAAAAACACATCTAATTAATGAGCCACCACCATCATCATTCGGTGGCCCCGCCGGCTCACCCCGATGCGTCACATCAAGCACGCGTCCAATGGCCTTTTCGACGTACATATGCACCGCCACCTACAGTCGGCCGCCAGGCGACGATAATGAATTTGACAATCCATCCACAGCTCGTCCAATCAATTAGCATAATTTAGTATCTGTTTCTATGTCTGTGGCTGTTGTCATTCTCTGTCGTCTGCCGCTTTGTTTATTTTCTGCTTTTTTTTTTTTCGTATTTTAATTTAGCACAAGTGATTCGCATCAATCCGAGCCGCATCACTGTGACTCACTCATCGCCCTGAGGACCAGAAGATCTTCATTCCGATTCGTTGCCGCTGCTATTCATCGAAATTGAATATCCTTTTGTATCCTTTAAACGGCCGCCACCGTATTCTGCCTCTTGATCTTTTTCATTTTCAAATAAGACGCGGTGAAGAATGAATGTTGCTCTGCTACAAACTAGCAATTTGCTTTCTCTATTCCGAGGTACCGAGAAGGGAAATTGAGATCTAATAAAATCCACGACAAAGGAAGCGTTCAATTATACACAAAAGGAATAATGGTCCGCGCCGAATGAGGGGGTTTGGACCATGGACCATGGACCAGAGTTTCTTCATCTTCTGCCATCTTCTGCATGACGGAGTCCATTATTGAAGGGATTCTCCTGAAGGGAACTGAATGGCGTGCCGAGTCGAAGAGAGGGGGGGTGAATTGTGAGAAAGGGGATTTATAAATTATGTGGCTTATCTAAGGACCACTGAGCCTGGGGTTGGTGTACTCACTCATGTGTGGTGGGGCGAATTGAAATTTCCCTTCTGTCAAAGGCGAGGTGGTTCTCCTATCACTGAGGGCTTGAAGAGGTTAGAAAATCCGCGAATAAATTGTACAATTGCTTGATCTATCTGATCTGCCCCTAGCCCCAAATGAGTCACACAAAAGTGAACAAATCGCATCGAATCGACGATCGTTCATCAGTCATCACCCATCAAGACCACCTCCGCGCGTTGGCTGAGTACCCAGTGTACCCAGTCGAGCCAATAAAGGCTCAATGAAACTATTTTCGTTCCGTTGTTTTTTCTTCTTTCTTCTCAGTACTCGTACAGTTAACTGTAGAGTTCTGTAGAATCACCATCGGAGGCGAGATGCTGTGTGTGAGTGAACCTTTGAAGTTGGGCGACCTTACAGCGAGCGCGTGTGTGCTCAGTCATTTCATTCATTTGCCGCTTTTGCAACCTCACGATTATTTAACATTTTTCATTCGGTTTTTTCTTTTACCTCCTCCACCGCCCTCGGCACTGCCATTGTTCTCCCCCACAGTTAGTGATGTAAATCAATCAGACAGGGTGTGGAACATCAGCAGAAAGGCGCACATATGACAGGTTTTGTTTGCCCCGAGGGGGGGACGCAGCAGACGGCAGTCGCTTGTATTTACTAGATTAACTCATGTTAATAAGCAGTTCGTCACCTTAACGACCGATCTTGAGAATCTATTCTGAAATTTATTTAACAACCAGTTCGTTGTGCCTGCGATCGGCAAAGAACAAATACCGAGTGCCGAGTGCTGAGTGAGCTGAATGACTGACTGTGGCGGCCTCGGGAATGGCGGGTGTTGTGTGACTAATTGCTGGAAATATTCATACGCTGGATGACTTGTGAATTTTTTTTTTTGACTTGCCTAACCCCATGAAGGCTGATGTGTGGTGTGCTGTAGCTGGTGCTGTTGCTGGTGCAGCCAACGATGCGATGATCTTGGCCATAATGAGAATACATTAGGCTCAACCCAGCAAAGTGGGATGAAATTAATTCCTTTCTAAGCTCCATTTTGGGTTTGATTTAGAATGAATCACACTGAGTGACGGTGATTAATGGACGCAGATAACGCCGGGGTACACCGAGTACAAGGGCCTAATCAAATTCCGCCTCGTACATTATCTTAATTGTTTTGATGGGGCATGTAAAAAAAAAAAAAAAAACTATGACCATGGGCTTGGCGCTGCCCTGCTAACGGGTGGCGGTATATCCACGTGCTGTTGCCGTTTGCCGCTGGAGTTAACACAGACATTACAATTGACAAATGGCTTTTTGGAGCAGTGAACACTTGCCAAGGCTGCGCCGGGCAACTAACCGACATGCCGGAAGGGTTCAATTCTGAAGAAAAAGAAAAAAAACATTTAACCCGTGGTAGTCGTGTAAGCAATTGTCGGGTGAGGTCGCGAAGGTGGAGACTGACCGGGGTGTTGGCTGTTGGACCACACCGTGACAATGAGTAGCCTTCACCGTCACCCGACTTGTTGGCAGTTAATCAAAAAAAAGAACTCAATTAAAATGAAACACAAGGAAGGCAGATCTATGCTCGTTCAGTCTCCACTTTTCATTCAAGCACTCGCCGCTCAACAAAAGTCCCGATTGTCATTAATTATGTGCTCTTCCGTGTCTCACATAATCGCACACACACACACACACACTCACAATCGCACAACGACCGCCTAGGGTTGACGACTAGCGCACACTAGCCCCGCACAGATAAACTACAGCACAACAGTCGGTCGTCGGGATGAAAGTGAAAATTTGTTCCTCTCTCGTAGGGAGCACCAGTCACTGCATTTGCTAGTGCGACTGCCAACCGAGAAGAGAGTGACATAAGAAAATAATTTCTGCAGCCCGAGTAGATTTATTGTGTTGGGATTTGGCCCCAAAGTTGAGACACACTCGCAAACACATATAAATGTGCAAAGCGATTCAGATGAATTTATGAGGTAGCAACAATGTTTAAAGTTAAATAAAACAAATGCAACAATTCATTAGTGTGTTGAATCAGCAACAAAAAAAAAAAAAACAAGATGCACTTATTTTTTTGTCCCCGCACACAAACACACACACACACACACTCACTCAGAGACGGCGTGCATCTGGGGAAAAAAGGGTGGCGGCATGCGATAAATTGGATTGGATGCACCCTTGCACTTCGCCGGGGAGTTCGGCGGGTAATAAATTATCAATTGGCGAATGTAATTCGCTTGGCAGCGAGGCTGAGATTTATAGATAAAGGTTAAATTACAATGGACAACCGGGGGAGAGAGGGAGAGGGCGAGATCGAGGAAGACTTGACTGCATGGTCAAGGATGGAGAGTTGTAAGAAATTTATGATTTTCAATCTGTTCTTGGCACTGGCAAGCGAAAACACATTTTAATCACATTTTTTTCGGAAGTGGGGAGGGGGGAGGGTGTGATTGTGAAATTTATTGCACGCTGAATCAGGAAGACGAGAAAGGGATGATTTATGCGACGCTCATGATTGCACGGTCCTGATGGGGGGTTGGGAGCATTTGCTGGGAAGCATTCGGAGTCCTTGCCCCTTGTTTTGAAGGTCAAATCGCGCTTTTTAAACCTCGCCCACCGCCTTACTTCGACTTAATTCTCCAGGACGTATGTCTCCTCCAAAAAATGAACAACAAAAAACGCGCCCGACATCAGTAGGTCTGAAGATAAAATATTCCCAAAAGCAACCACCCGCACGGCGGGCCGAAATGACAACAAAAAAAAAAAGGAAATAAATTTCCCACTCAAGGGCTGGTTACAGATATAATTGCCCGGGATGGTGTGGCGGATTCGGGATCCGCGGACGGGAAAGCTGCCTTAAACGAGAGTGATTTACTGGAGCTCATTTCGGCGGGCGTAATGAGATGTAATCCCTGGCATTCAAATGGGGGCAACGACAACCTGCAGCTGGACAGAGGCAACTGGCCCTCTCTCGCAGTTGAGAAGATCAAAATGGATTCAAAACAATTGCCGGCAGAAGGACTCCCTTTCCCCCCCCCCCATGCCACTTGCTCACTCAAGTCCCATTGCCACACCCATTACTTTCATCGTTACCGGAGACAAATGGAATCACCTCCATTAACCTCCGGAATGGAAATAAATTTCCACGACTCCCTCTCTGTCCCGTGCCGGGAAGTTGGATTACAAGTCTGACGTCCTTGAACGATTACATTTCTTACTGAATGCGCCCACCACCGGGGGTATCCTTGAAACTCAAAAAATACACCCATCCACCGTCCCCCTTTTACACGGTCCCTTTTCACACATCTTTCACTTTGTCTCTCTCCCGCTCTCGCTCACACTGCTCAGTGTCTTGCTTTCGGTGCGCCACCCTGGTCCTTCCGGTCTCTGTATCATTGTGTAAAAGTGCACGATTATCCTGGCACACTGCAAGGTACTTTAACAAACGACAGGATGGTAATAAAAATCGATTACTATTACATTGAGGTGACTGCAAAGAGCACCGAACGATGGGTGGAAGCCAAGCAGAAACTCATCATCAACCACCACCACCACCACCGCGCCGCCACCAGCAGAGAACCCCTTTCTGAAAGCAATTTCAGGATTTATCCAAGCTAAGCGAACGAAGAAAAAGGGATAAACAACCCACACACACTGGCACAAGGAGGAAGGAATTTGTATTAATGGATTCTCCATCTGCCTCGCAAGGAAAGATCATCCTTTTTTTCATCTCGACCCTCAACCCTCTCTCTCTCTCTCTCGCCCTCTGTCTGTCCTTTTCGGCAACATTTCACAGGATTTGCAATTCAAATTGCGAAAGCACGCGGGCGGCTAGCAGATGAAGGTAATAATGAAATAGCCAATGGAATCATTAATCACTCGCATGCAAATGAGGGCAAGACGGACGGTAAAAGAGGTTAAAGTGTGCCACGAACGAACGGGTGATGGGCAGAAAAATGAAAACGAATTAAATGTAATATCCTTCTTGCTGTGATTTCTCTCCACTCTCTCTCTCTCTCTCTCGCTCTCTCGAAGGATTCGCAAATTAGGCAATCACCGCAAAAGTGATTTAATTTGAAGTGCCCACAGCATGACCGAAAGTCTTCTTCCTCCTCCTCACCGTACAGCCGTCGTCCTGAAACGAGATTTATGGTGTGCCTCGTCGACCGAGAAATTGCTTCGGTCCAGAAACTAATTTTTGCCTGTGGCGATGCAGGTAATTCGTGGCAACGAAAAAAAAACCACATGACCAACGACGCTAGACGAATCCTCAATGCCAACAGCATCGACGTTGTGTGTGTGTGGTTAGTGAAAGCAATTGAAAAAAACACCTGGGATGCCATGGCGTATACGTGTTCTTTTTTTTTCGCTGCATTTCCAAATTTCATATCTCCGCCGAGTTAGCCGAATGCACTCGTTTGTTTTATCAATTGCATCGACAATGCAACCGTTTCCCTGTCACGGCAAATGATCTCTCACGTTGGCCAATAAATAATGTCATCCTCGTGCACCGTCCCCCCGTGCGCCGCCGCTTGTTGTTTCGTTCGTTCGTTTATTACAATATTTCTGTGCATTACAAAACCTCCATCATACACACAGGGGGGCCAAGGAAGACGGCGAAATTACTTTACTGCATGGAAATTTATGTGTTCCGTCGCATAATTAAAATCACCTCATAAATATGAAAAGCCACACCACACAACACACCAGTGCTGTTGCTACGACGACTGCAACTTCTAGTGGTGGTGGTGGTGAAGACCGCAAAAGAAACTCTTTGTCCTCAGCAAAGCCATCCATTTGCTCCCGCTTTCCCCCGTGCCCTCCCCCCACTCACAGCCCAACGATCCAGTAGCCGACCATGCTGCAACTATTATTGTGACTCTTGTAATGTTTGTTCTTCGGATTTTTACACTCAACACTTTATGCTCTTTCTGTTTGCCTGACGGTTTATTATTTTCTCCCCTTCACTTCTCAACTCTGCTGATTTATGCGCTCCCCAGTTGTGCGACACTCACTGAAATAGAGCACGGCCCATCTTCGAGTCGACGACACTGGGTCTTGTGAACGAACTTGACGCCGCGCTTTGTTTAAACGGATTCGTTTCCAGGTGATAAATGTCATGTGATAATTCCTCAATCACATCCCTGACACATCGTGTTACTCTACAATGAGTGGATGATGAGGATGATGATGCGACGATTGTTTAAGTATATCGTTCGGCGTTCTCCCCTTCGTCTCAGAACAGTCGTCTGGTGGCCGGATGGGTAACGTTTTGAAAAGTGCCATATACCGTTGCGAACGGACGAACCGATCACGTTCGGCGATCAACGAAATAATCACGCCAGTGACTGCGAAAATGTGAATTTTTTCGTACATTTTTACATTTTTGCATGGCGGGTGCTGTGCCAAGACGCAGCCGAGTGGAAACACACAGAATCCCGCTGACAGGAGGACATCAATCATACGTGCATGCATG
The DNA here is from genome assembly GCA_907269125.1 of Eristalis pertinax. Classification (NCBI taxonomy): domain Eukaryota; kingdom Metazoa; phylum Arthropoda; class Insecta; order Diptera; family Syrphidae; genus Eristalis; species Eristalis pertinax. Next base: position 2,203,354 of record OU026148.1, on the reverse strand, counting down.
TCACGGCTGAGGGGGGGAGATTTTGAGGAATTTTCAATTCATTTTTGACAGATGGCTGTATGCCATGCATTTTGAGAGATGGCATACGCCTTGTGGGTGGAAATTTGAAGGAAACCAATGTCCGTGGGTGGGCTCTGCAGAAAGTGAGGTTCAATAAGGAAAATAATGCGGCTCTGTAGCCGGTGGTGGACCGGAGCTTGTTGAGCAATTGGAAGATGAACCATAAAAAGGCTCCAAAATCCTTACTATACACTGTCAATTTTTTCAGGTGAAAAATTCGATGTCGTCGGATCCACTCCAGTCTTTGGATTTCGATAATACACATCTAAACACATAACCACAGGTGTACACAGGTCGTAGGTACGCCTAGTTCGGCCGCTGTGGCAGTTGGAAGATCGCTGATCGAAAAAAGAACAGCGACACGGAAAGAAATTACAGCACGTTTATTCGCTGCATAAAATCCACAAGGAGAAACAATATTCCATCCAAATATGGAAAAATACACATCAAACGAGTGTAATATGCAGGCCTCAAGGCGAACTAGCGAATTCAATAAAAATCCCATCGATTCCCACAGTAAATCGTAAAATATAAATGTGTTCCCCCTCTCGCGAAATTGCCAGCCAATAAATACGCACGCCCAACAACAACAGGGGGCGAAAATAAAAAAAATAAAAATTTCAACAAGCCGACCGTTTGCCGAACACGGTCATAAATAAAATTTCAAACTGCACAACCATTTACATACTCAATTTCCGTCATTAAACTAGAGAGAGAGAGAATCGAAATCAATTCATAAATTAAATTTATTACACGAGGAGGAGGAGGAGGAGGAGAAGAAGGAGGAGGAGGACCGTGCCTTCTCAAATATCGCCACATTCAAGTTTCAAGTTTCATTTCAACCCATTTTCAATTCACTGCGGCGAGGGAGAGAGCGCGAGAGTGAGGTGTAGAAAAATGCACAAAAATCCGTCGTCCCTTTTGTGGGAATGAATAAAATGCGAAACGCTCGTATAAATCATACACATGCACACCTCGTTTGCGAACTTTTACAATATATAATCCTAAAGTGCTTTTACACCGCCACTTCCATCCGACAGAACCCTGCCCCGGCCAGGGTATCAGAATTTATTTAATGGCCAACTCGTTTTTCGAGCACAAAATTAATTACGATTTACGGAAAATTAAGTCCGCCAGTGTCAGAAAATTTTCATTCACGTTGGATGCAGTTATCGGTTTTTTTTTTCTTTTCAATCAATTACCGTGTTAAAAATGCAAAAAAGGACTGGAGTACTTACATTTTAATACAATTTTTTAATACTTTTTTTGTATTTTGTTTCCGTTCAAGTTTTGTGCGATCTGGAAGAGAGTAAAGAGAGGAAAAGGATGAGCATTGGAAGTTCACTGATATTTATCGATTAAATGCATTCGGAAAGACTTTCACGCCAAAATACGCTGAAGTTGAACACCCCCGCGGAGCGTCCCGACTTTATTACAGACTCTGAGAGTGCCCTTGAAATCGACGAATCCGCCTTTGTCTTTATCACACTTGTCCGTTGTCACTGATAAACACCACCCTCAGCCCATCCATCGACCATTGTGAGCGGGCCCTCCATCCTCCATCTCAGCCAACCATTTAATGGACCGCGAAATTAGCAATTATTTGTAAAATATAAAGCATCCATCTTTAGTGCGAGCCACAGAGATTGCTTAATTTTGTTTAACGGCCATACGGATGCAGTAAAATGTGCCACCTCGATCCGCTCGTAATGGCAGCTATTTTTATTGCCGAACCTATTTGAGTGGAACTTATTTGAAGAATGCCCTCAGTCTCGTCCGGAAATGACGTGACGGCTGTCGCGGCCAAAGCAATTCGCTTGATTTAGACGACACGGCTGGCGGATTGATGGATGGAGATGATTTCTATTTTTAATCGCGCAGACCATTACTTGTGTGGACTTTGGAAGGCTGGTCGATTGTCTCTGTTTGAGAGGAAACACCGTCACATTATTTTGTCTCCATTAAACTTTCATCATTTTCAAGACCACCGACCACGCTATCGTCCGTCGCCCTTCTCGACGAAGTCCAGTCCACTGCCAAGCCTGCAGATGACCATACAAACACATCTGGTCCACCCGGACACACAGCCAACAACAACGAAAGTCCTGACAAAGCAGTTCCCCTTTCAAGGATCCAATGAATTTAACGGCCATTTTCGAAAAATTAATGTTCGAAAGAACCGGCGGCGAATCGAATCTTTATTCTTTACTCGATTTACGGCCAAAAATAAAATCGACTATGAATGCCCTTAAGTGGCCCAGCACCAGCAGCAGTTCGAGAATAAAAGCAACAGTCCTTCGTTTTAATGGCCAGTTTCGGCTCCAGCACCGAATTCGCAATTCTTCTGCCAATTGACTGTGATTCGGGTGGTTAAAGGGATTTTATTTTTCCTTTCTTCTTTCTCTCCCTTCCCCTCCCCCCCTCTCCACACCCTCGTCGGTGCTGCTTATTTGGTTATTAAATTTTATTAGACGACAGTTGGAATGGCGATCGATAGTGCTGACCAAACAACCCAGCTCCTCGAAGGAAGCAGTCATTTCTGGACAGCCTCAAGCTGCCATCACTCGATGATGGCAATTTTCCGCACATATTCGCCCTCGTATCGGCCATTTGATGGGTTTCGCCAGCCGGTCAACTCAGAGCGGAGTTCCCCCTAACTTCCGGTGGAAGTGGAATGAGGTGGTTTAACCGATAGTCTCCCTCGCCCTCCGTGTCACCCCTGCTTAATTGAATGTTAGCAACAAGTTCGAAGCCGAGCTCGTGTGTGTCGCTGGGTCGGTCGGTGGCTCTTGAACAATGCAAACGAGAGATGATTGTCATTTGGTATGTATTTGCGTGTTCTCGACGAACCGTGCTCCGTGTGCTGTTAGCAAATCCAAAATGGAACTACCCGCCCACCAGTGGGACCAATTAGGTGAATTATTCTGCACACGGTCGACGGACCAGAGCGGACCCAAGTCGAAGTTGCCTTCTTTTTCCGCTATCGAGTGTGTGTGTGTGCGATGAAATCATTATTGTGTCAGACCCTTACACATGTGGCCCCGACTTGAAGATAGTCGGTAGCATGTCAAGGATGACTGGGCGGAGGCCGGAGAGGCACAAAACAGACCGTCAGCAGCGATGAAAAACCGAAATTGTTTTCAATGAATTTTGAATGAAGGCAGAACTTTGATTGAAGTGCTTAATGGACGCGGCAGCGTACGTCGTTCGTCGTTCGTCGTTGGGTCGGGGGCTAGAGAGCGATTTTCTTCTAGTGATTATCTTCGGTGAATGTCAGGTTATCTAGGTTTGACATGACTTATTGACGAGATGTCGTGAATATTCGATGAGTTGAGGGAGTGGTTGGGTTTTTGAAAGGAGCCTACGCAAGGGGATATTTCCGGTGCATGACGTGAATTCAGCAGAAGTCGCGTGGAATCGATTTGAGGAGTTGGGGGGGAGGAGGAGGAGGAGTAGGAGGAGGGGGAGGAGGAGGAGGAGGAGGAGGATGAGGAGGAGGATGAGGAGGAGGAGTAGGAGGAGGGGGAGGAGGAGGAGGAGGAGGAGGAGGAGCAGGAGGAGGATGAGGAGAGGAGGAGGAGGAGGAGGAGGAGGAGGAAGGAGGAGGGAGGGGGAGGAGGAGGATGAGGAGGAGGAGGAGGGGGAGGAGGAGGAGGAGGAGGAGGAGGAGGAGGAGCAGGAGGAGGAGGAGGAGGAGCAGGAGGAGGAGGAGCAGGAGCAGGAGCAGGAGCAGGAGCAGGAGCAGGAGCAGGAGCAGG